>KN042417.1:3699772-3714712 GCA_000739165.1 Podila verticillata NRRL 6337 | reverse complement strand
GGGGGGAGAAGGGGGCAGTCTACGCATTAGCACACATGCACCTGGACATGGGCCCTGGACATGGCCTTGGATCGATGTGCACACACACACGAAAATTGGTTCCTGAATTTTTAAGCTTGAGGGCCGGTCTCCAAGAAATGAGTGAGTGAGGGCGTCTATTTTTACTCCAGGTATGAAAGCATGAACTTGGGGTCGTCAGGATAGTGGCACTAGAGGGTCGGGGAGGAGGGTGGCAACCGTGGCGTTTTCATCTATTACGCTTACGCTTACTCGTACCCTGGGCGTGTGCAGGGAGATGGATGGAGACGTGGCTTCGTTGACCTTGCAGCACAGAGACGTGTGATAATGAGACGTGTGTCTGTGGATGCCATTTTGGGAGGAGAGGGGACACACACACGCACCACACATGCCTCACTCTCTCATACTCCCATCCTCCCATGTGCGAGTGGACTGGTTCGCATCGATGGATTCGAAGTGCGCACGCACTCACACCCTCAGACACATCTTGCCACAAGACTCTCTCTCTTTCTACCCTCACTGCTCTCTCTTCGTCCTCTCGCTTCTCCACTCCCCATCCGTCCTTCCATCTTCCGTCTTTCGTTGTCTTTTCACTTAGTCTTTCTTGCTCCCTCCTCCCTCTCCTCCCCTCACTTCCCCCTTTCATTCTGTTTCTCATCCTTGCTGCAATCAGTGCATAGTGCATCGTGTCTACAGTGTGTGTGATATCCCTACGTCCCTCCTTCGGTACTTTTGTTGTTTTCTTCTTCCCGACAAAACACCTCTCTTTCTTTCTCTCTCTTCTTCCCTTTTCTTCTCCACCCCTGTCCTATCCCCTTTGCACAACAATCATCACTCACACTCTCTCTCTCTCTTCACTGCTTTCTTCCTATCTCTCTCTCTCTCGCTCTCTCTTCCTCCTCCCTTCCTCTTCCTCCTCCCTTCCCTCCCCATTCCTCCATTTCCTGATTCCTCTCTCATTCTCGCATTTGCTCCATTCCAGTCTGACCCCCCAACAAACCATGGGAACCGCCGCCTCACGCGACCATGCCAAGCTACCATTTGGCTACACCCATTCTCGCAAGGATCATTCCTGCAACACATCCTCGGTCTCTCGACGCAGGCTGGCCAGTCGTCTCTTGAGAACCTCTGACACTGTCTCAGTCACCCCGTTCCCCGTCGACAACAGTGCCTCCTCCTCTTCGGCCCCCTCGATCCCCTTTGCTGAACACTACGTCACCATCAACAACAACATCAACAACACCTCATTACCCCCGAACGGTAGCCACTCTTCAACGATACAACATAGCAGCTACACTATCCCACCAAACAACAGCCACAACAACTACAACAACCACAACCACAGCAACCAGAATAATGACCATCATGGTGGCCACAATAATCTCAACCAAACAGATCTGTCCACCCAGGTCGACATCTCAAGTGCAGGTACAGCCTTCTCAGGCACACAATGGGGGGCATCAGGAGCACACCATCCCGCTGGAACACCCATGGAGGCGCCTTCTTCCTCTTTGTCTTTGTCTCCTGACTACGCACAAGAGCCACGATCCGCGACAGAAACTCGATCGCATACCGAACACACCCATGCACATGCTCATTACCATTCCCACGGATCCAAGGCTGATCTCGCATCCAATTCATCTGTGGGCTCTCTTGCATGGTCCAGCTCGAACCATGCAATGACAAATCTTGATCTGGTCCATGCCAACCACCTCCACACTCACAACCACAACAGCCACAGCCACAACCACAACCACAACCACAACCACGCTCACAACCACCAAGGCTGCAGCTGTGCACAAGGATCGTCATACTCCTCGTTTGTCCAGGGCAGCTCGACGTCGCTCTCAATACAACGGCACAAGCAGCTGGGCCAGTCCCGAGTCCAAACAAGCGACATGGACATTATCTCAGCGCTCGGAATCGCCGATCGGCCCTATGAGAGTTCGTCCTACACTTTTTTTGGAGGCTCCTCTCCCCCTTCAGCTACCCGAACCTCCCTTGGACATCACCATCAACAACAACAGCAACAACAACAACAATCCCCTCTCCACCACAAGGAGCTGTTTACTCTCTCCCGCACCCGGGCAAACGACATGGATGAAACAGGAGCTTCCCACCCTCGCCCACCAACCAACCCCTTCCAGCAGTATCACAAGGGCAAGGCGCTATCGTACGAGATAAAGGACGATGAGGATGACCAGGATGATGAGGTGGATGGAGACAACTATGTCTATGGCCACGATGGCGATGCCCAGTCGATTCTGGACGAGGAGCTGGACTTTCTCAGTCCCATCCCATTCTCGGAGCTGCCCAGCCTCACCAACATTGGCCTCTGCTCCCAAAACATTGTCAAGCTGTCCTCCAACATTCGCTTTCTTGGCTCTGCAACCTGCGTCCAAATGTAAGATCCTCACACAGTTAACCTTTTTGGTCTTATAATTTAGTTCGTGGTTGGAATGGTCCAAACTAATTACTCTTCGTCTTATCCAATCACCAATTGGCACCAATCACACCCTCCATGTTGTTTTGGTTTAGTTGCTGCAATGAACTCAGCAGGATTCCAGTCGAAATCGGTTATCTGCGCAACCTGACCCTGCTCGACCTGTCCAAGAACTGTCTGACTTCGCTCCCAGAGTCCATCATGTACCTCAGCAAACTTGTCGACCTCAAACTGTCTTTCAACATGCTAGAATCCATCCCAGCCGGCATTGGCTGCCTAACAAAACTAGCCACACTTTCGCTCGACAGCAACCGTCTCAAGGCCATCCCGCCACAGATCGGTCTGATCAAGGGACTTGTCAACTTGGATCTGTCGGAGAACCCCATCACGGTCCTTCCTGCCGAGATTGGCAAGCTGCAGTATCTGCGACACATCAAGCTCGACAACTGCCCATTGGTGGAGGAATTCTCGCATTCGCCCCTGCATTCGCCACCAACATTGCTTGAGCTTGCAGCTCGAGTCCTTGTGCGACACAGTGTGCCGATCCCACCAATGATTTCGCCCCACCTTAAAGGTTACCTGGACAGTGCGGGAAGCTGTTCCTATTGCGACGGACCCTATTTCGACTCTTTGGTCAAGCGCGGCAAAATGATTGAAAAGGGCGAGATGATTATACCACTGGAATACACTCTCTGTCAGCCTCATTGGAACACGGAACTGGAGCGAGTCAAGTTGCTCTTTTGCCCTCGACCCATCACCTCTCCACCGCCAAAATCAGCAACAACTCTTGCAGTACCACCTCTGCCTGCTTTTATGCCACGCTCTGGAACACCTTCCAAGAAACGACATGCCAAATCCGCTTCGACCTCTGGAGTATCCATGGACCCACCTTTGGGCACATCCAGAGGACCTCTTCCACCACCCCGCAAAAACACACTGGAAGGAGGCCGCGAGCGACCTTTGTCTATGATTGGAAGCCGACTGTCGATGTTCTTGAAGCGAGGCGATCGTGACTCTATGATGTCTTCATCGGCGTCTCTTGGCCAGCCTTTGCCCACCATTACTGTAGAGGCACCAGGATCATCTTCACGGCCAGCCCCGGAGCGCTCAGCGACCAGCGGCAGTCTTGGAGGCTCATTCCTCTCAAGGACAGGGAAGCACCGTCGCCCACTATCACTAGGCTCAGCTCTATGAGTTCACCCACCCATACCTTTCACCCTCGATCTATTTGTATTATACCCCTCCTCCTCCCTCATACCACCGGTTCTTATCTAGATTCTCTTGCTATCAAATATAAATTGCTCGTAGACATGCACACCCAATTTTTTTTTTTTTTTTTTTTTTTTTTTTTTGCTGCGAATAGTTTATTAGAATATTATATGGTACATTGTTTTGTTGGTTGGTTGTGTTTGTCCATTTACGCCTTGATCTCGGTCTTCTCGCCAGGGATCACAGCTTCGGTATCCATGTTCTCCACCTTGGGATCTTCAATACCAAAGTTGGACAGATCGTAGCCGTTGCTCTCGAGGTAGCGTCTAAAGTCCTCGTCCTCCTCGCCCAAAGCCTTCTTGGAGTAGTCGGGAATCAAGAACCAGGTGAAGATGGAGCCCAAAAGAGCAAGGCCCGAGGCCAGGATAAAGACACGGCCCTGACCCAAAGTCTCGTCACCCTTGCCGAACGACGCAATGGCGGGCTTGAAGACCGTGGTGCCAACAAAGGCGCCCAGCTTGCCAATAGCGGCGGACCAGCCGTAGGCGGTGCCACGGATGGCGGTAGGGTAAATCTCGGCCGAGACCAGGCCCAACATGTCACCAGGGCCAAACTCGCCCATCATCATGAAGACACCGTAGAGGACCACGAACAAGGGGAAGATATTGAGCAGATCCTTGAAAAAGATGCCCATGAAGATACCGAGGACACCCTGAGCCAAGAAACCGAGGGTCATGGTCCTTTTGCGGCCAATATAGTCGGCGGCAAAGGCGCCGCTCAGGGAGCCGGGAATGTAGAAGCAGTTGAGGAGCAACATCCACTCGGCGGTCTGGACAAAGGTGGCGTTGGCACCGATGGCGTTGTTGAGGATGGTACCGGCAAAGATGCCGAAGGGGTAGGAGATAAAGTTGTAGAAGAACCAGGAGCCGCCGGTGCCGAGGAGGTACTTCCAGTAGCGCTTTGCGATCAGCATGTAAGGGACGTTCTTCTTCATCGAGTTCTTTTTGAAGATCTCAGAGTTATCCATCTTGAAACGGAAGTACATGACCGACAGGGGAGGGAGGACACCAAAGGCGAAGGAGGTGCGCCAGATGACCTCGTAGCTGCATCCGGCGAGTCCCAGAATCAGTGGGAACAGGGCCGACAGCACGAAACCTGTATCGATAACTAGGTTCGTGACACACACGAACACTGGTCACGAGAGGAGCCAGGCGGGTAACCAAGGTGGAAAGACGAAGGAGAAACAAGTTAGTTTTTTTGTGGTATTTTTTTCCTCTCTTGATTTTTTGGGAATGCCCCATTTTCGTGTGACTGTGTTCAGGGAGGTACTTACGAAATCCACGACGGCCAGGCATGACAACATCAGCAGCCTCGGAGGCCGAGGCGGACGAGCAAGGGTACTCGCCACCGACACCGACACCCAGGATACCGCGGTAGATGGTCAGGGCCCAGAACATGCCCTCGATGGAGCCGTGGGCACCGTAGGCGCCCGCACACAGGGCAGCGCCCACGATGACCAAGAAAGTAGTAAGCATGAGTCCGACCTTACGGCCGACACGGTCACAGATATAGCCGAATCCAATCTGTCCAATGATGCAGCCGACAAAGAGCGAATTGCCGATGCGGGTCGACATGGCCGAGGTGAACTGGTCGCCGTAGAGCTTGGTGAAGCAGACATTGACGAGGGAGAGGACACCGACCTGGTAGCCATCGGACAACAGGGCGAATCCTAAGAAGAGTGTTTTGGGAATCTGTTTAGTTTTTTTTTCTTTTTTTTTTTTTTTTTTTCGTGCTGATTCGCTTCAAGGAGCGGGTGTGATAGTGGGAGGAGAGCCATTCTCGTCGTCTTACCTGAGAAGATGACGCTGAAGATGGCAGAGAGTCTGGGCTTTTCGGGTGTGTTGGCGACGGGCGTGTCTCCGTGGAGGATCACCACATCCTGTTGTTCCTTGGTTTGATCCATTCTGGTTTCTTTTTTGTGATGGAAAGAAGACACGAAGGGAGAAGGGAAAGGAAGAGGGGAAAAGAGGGAAGGGGGGAGAGCAGAAGACGTCGGATGTGGGGTGAGGTGATGTAGGGCGGAAAGAAGAAGAAAAGAACCAAAAGGAGTGAGGGAGGAGGATGAAAACGAAAAGAAAAGCAGTGATATTTATATATGACGACGGTGTGTGAGAGAGTATGTGGACGAGTGTACAAATGTATTTGGTCTCCACTGTCTCAGCTGCACCGATTTGGCACTCATTCACACCTTTGGCCACTCATTGGGCACACATTTGGGCAGACGCGGGCGGAGGATGGACAGCGAGCGAAGTCCATTGGGCAACTTGTGCGAAGGTTGGTCGGGGGATGGATCATGGACTGGAGGTTTCTATTGAGTCGCACCATTCCTAATCGGGGTAGAGCGGCCTCACTTCCTTCGTTCGTTCTTCTCACCCACAATGAAATATACTTTGTTTTCTTTCTTCTCAAAATTGGGCTATTGGGCAGTGGCACATGGGTCTATCTCCTTGCAGACAGAGGCTTGACTCCATGCAGAGGAGCAAGTTTCTTATTTTTTTCCTCACTTT
This sequence comes from Podila verticillata NRRL 6337, assembly GCA_000739165.1. Classification (NCBI taxonomy): domain Eukaryota; kingdom Fungi; phylum Mortierellomycota; class Mortierellomycetes; order Mortierellales; family Mortierellaceae; genus Podila; species Podila verticillata. The sequence continues at coordinate 3,708,475 of KN042417.1, read as the reverse complement.
CGCTCTCTTCCTCCTCATCTGCTTCACACGCTCAAGCTGGGTCTCAATTGAGACAGTTCACTCTCAATCTGGGCAAAACAAGACAGTTCATGAGGTTCTTCCTCACTGTCCACTTGCAACCTCATGCCCTTGCTCTCCCACTCTCACTCTCGTATGCTGACATCTGCTGCCAGCTTGGATCCCCGACCTCTCTCTTCTTGGCTGAGCAATGTACCTTTCACAGCAACTCAGAAAAATGCGGGGCAAAACTAAAGTCAAAAGAAGAAAGAACATGTCACTTTCCGATGAGAATATCCAGTCCACTCGACCAATCAGGCGTCCGAGCTGGAGCATCCACGCTTTCCCATCAAGAGATGAGGAGCTAAGAATGGGAACAAACGTCGGTCAGAGAACCCTGCCCTGCAAGAGAGATACGCCATCAATGGCCAGTTCAAGTAAGCATGATCGATTCATGTCTGTTTTTGCTCCTCCGCAAAAAGACGTCTGTCTTTTTATTATCTTAAAATTGAAGTACATTCGGCTCCATACATGGTCGCACTGCCCATCCTCCAGCCAACCAGCATCCTGGCAGATGTCCACGTTATTTTGTTGACCTTTATCCGCAAAACACATTAGTCTCTCTTGATGGATGTTTGAGATAACGCCCAAGTAGCCCTACAGCTGCTCAGTCGATGCTACTGCTGTCCATTGGCACCAAAAGGCTCGCTTTTGTCTTGTGTCGCCATCAAAAGAAGAAAAAGTCAATTTTGTTGTTTGTTTTGCCACCTAGCGTGTCCCTGCTGTTACACACAGAAAAGAAATATGCTTTTGTGCTCGTGTGAGTGACAAACTGCTTTTATTTTTGTTGTCTACAATGGCAATGATCACACGATGGATGAAAAGAGAGAGAGAGAGAGAGGGGAAAAAGTCGCTTACATCGCCACGTCCAATGTCTCCAGGGTGGATGTTCCAATGCGGTTCTTATTTGGGAAATGGGCTTGCATGTGGGTAGTTGATCATAACTCAAAGTGGGGGGCCCAGATCCGATCCTCAGTGGGCAGGGCAGAATCCATGTGAAAGGCGCTTATTCTTACTTTATTTTACGCCCCGATCCCAGCCACCTTACTTTTTGGCAGTCCTCACTCGTCCGAGTTTCTTGGCTGCTTGTGCAACCATGGTTACACGGGATCCAATGAGAAGATGCGCTATTATTTTTTCTTCTCGACTCCTTCGTGCTCACTACTTAGATGCCCTTCGGTGTCCTTTTTTTGATGGAAGGACAAGGTTGTGCTGCTCGCACCTCTCGAAAATCACAGTTTCCCTCGGCATTACCTTGAACGTGTTATTTTTTCACACGATCCATCCACTTTCTTTTTTTCCAAAAGCAAAATTGCCGTGGATACAAGCCATTCGCAAGCACCTCTGTACTGAAAATAACCTTTCATAGCTCTGTTGTGTGTGTGAGGGTGGAATGGAGCTATGTCTGTAAAACATACCCTGGGGAGCTTTGACCTGATCCAGTACTGCCTTGTTAGTCTCGCAACCAGATCCTTCATTTTATGGGGGTTGAAATTCCCTCCACCACAAATGAGGGTCTGGGGGCAAAGTTGGACTTGTTGGCAGAGCAGTCGTAAAATCGAAAAAGGAAGGTAGGTAAGGGTTTATACCTGAACCTGAGGTGAGGGTAGGCTCGACCCAGCCCTCTCTACATTGAAACATTCCCTATTTGGTCATGTATCTGTGGAGGGGCTGGAAGAAAATGTGAGTGAAATGTCGTTTGCATGGCTTTAGTTCCCGATTTTACGACCGCTCTGCCAACAAGTTCAACTTTGCCCCATACCCTCATTTGAGTGGGCGATGAATTCGATTCCAACCCTCGTAAAATGAAAGGGTCTGGTTGCGAGACTACTGCTTGTGCTTCGCCCTGTCCAGAGTCAGAATCTTAAAACTTGAAAAATCTTCAATGCTTCGCCAAAAGAATGAAATGAAATTCAAATTCACCATCCCCTCTCTTCGTTCACCTCTATCATGTATGACATTCTCTCAAGTCTTCAGACACTCCTAAATCTATCGTTTCATTTTTCAGACTCTATCACCGGAGGAGTCATGCATGCTACGTCACACAAGATCAGGGCCAAAAGATCTAAGAGACTGGCTGAGGCACTCAAAGCACTTAAGACCAACTTGACTCTGACCACTTTGGACTTGCAGAGCATCGAGGTTGGAGACGATGGGGCTCAGGCGCTGGCTGAGGCACTCAAGTCCAACTTAACTCTGAACACTTTGTACTTGCAGAACAACTCGATTGGAGAGCACGGAGCTCAGGCCCTTTCTGAGGCACTCAGGACCAATTCGTCTCTGATCGCAGTGGTCTTGGGAGGCAACTCCATCAGAGTCAACGGAACCCAGGCACTGGCTGAGGCACTCAAGACCAACTCAACTCTGGCCACTTTGGACTTGAGGTCAAACTCGATCGGAGACAATGGAGCTCAGGTGCTGGCTGAGGCACTCAAGTCCAACTTAACTCTGAGCACTATGTACTTGCAGAACAACTCGATTGGAGAGCGCGGAGCTCAGGCCCTGTCTGAGGCACTCAAGACCAATTCGGCTCTGATCACAGTGGCCTTGGGAGGTAACTCCATCAGAGACAAGGGAACCCAGGCACTGGCTGAGGCACTCAAGACCAACTCGACTCTGACCGATCTTTACCTCGAGAGCAATTCGATTGGATGCTACGGAGCTCTGAGACTGGCTGAGGCACTCAAGACCAACTCGGTTCTGTCCAGTTTACACTTAGGGCGCAATTCAATCGGAGACAAAGGAGCTCACGCGCTGGCTGAAGCACTCAAGACCAACTCGGTTCTGTCCAGTTTACAATTAAGGGGCAACTCAATCGAAGACAAAGGAGCTCGCGCGCTGGCTGAAGCACTCAAGACCAACTCGACTTTGACCATTCTGAATTTGGAAGAAAGTTCGATCTGGATCAAAGGACTTCTGGCATTTTCTGAGGCTTTCAAGACCAACTCGACGCTGACTATTTTGAGTTTAAAGAGTGACAAGTGTGTCGACAAAATAGCCCTGGTGCTGATTGAGTCACTAAGGAACAACAAGACTCTGTCAACTTTGAATTTGGGGTACAAATCGATTGTTGAAGACGATGGATTTCAGGAACTGTCTGAGGCACTCAAGACCAACTCGTCTCTAATTACTTTAGACTTGCAGAGCAATTCGATCGACGACAACGGAGTTCAGGCTATAGCTGATGTTCTCAAGTCCAACTCAACTATAACCACTTTGCACTTGCCGAACAACTTGATCGGATCCAACGGAACTCAAATGCTGGTTGAGGCACTCAAGAGCAACTCGACTCTGACCACTTTGGACTTGCAGAACAACTCGGCTGGTGATAGCGGAGCTCAGGCTCTGTCTGAAGCACTCAAGACCAACACAACTTTGATCACTTTGGATTTGTGGCGTAACTCGATCGGATTCGACGGAGCTCAAGCACTGGCTGAGGCAATGAAGATCAACTTGACCTTGACCACTTTGTACTTGCAGAACAACTCGATCGGAGACAACGGAGCTCTGGCACTGTCTGAGGCACTCAAAACCAACTCAGTTCTGTCAACTTTGGACTTGTGGGGCAACTCGATCAGAGATATTGGAGCTCAGGCTTTGGCTAAGGCACTCATGACTAATTCCACTCTGACGATTTTGGACTTGCAGAGAAATTTGATTGGAGACGAAGGAGTGCAGGCGCTGTTGAAGGTACTCAAGACTAACACAACCCTGATCACTTTGGACTTGTGGCACAACTCGATCGGTGATAAAGGAATTCAGGCGCTGCATGAGGTTTCTCAGGCTATAAGTTGTTTAATAGTATATTAGCGTGCCATCATTTAAGAGTGCTCAACTGTGAATTTGAATAAAGCTGATTATTACCAGCATCATGAGCTCCTGTCAATTCCTTATTCTCACTCGAGGTCCTTCCTTTTCCACGGCTTGCAAATCATGAAATGGATGGGACTTGGTGGCAAAACCCCCTTCCCCAATTGGCCCCTCGACATTTTGATGAGTTGTTGCTTCGTGATTTTCCGCCTCACAACAGCAAGAACAGCGGCTATAAAAACAGTACAGTGGAGAGGGAGGCAACAAAGAAATAGGGAGAGCTAGAAATGAATATTGTTTGATATTCAAATGGAGGTGCCGTGCATGTTGATTATATCCGGTTATTCTTGCTATGCTCGTGTTATCGTATAACAAAAGCGTGTCGATGAAGGTGATGAATATGGTATTGACTTTGTCCACATAGCTTGGGCTATTGTGGCTGTGGATAAGGGAGATGACCCCTATTTTCTTATGTTTATTCTCACCAAGGCGAATACAAGCATGACCCTGGATGAGAGCTACTGGTTTCTCTTTTTTTTTTCCTTCCTGTTCATCGGATGTACTTCCATTCACTGCTCAGCCGCAATTGACGGCATGGTCACGTTCTTCAGTGGGGAACATGAAAGGAGGCCTTCACTCTTCAGGCCTCGGAGTCGACCAATGTCAATAGTTTCGTCCGATGATGGAAACCGCAGAGATACGGTACAGACCTGAAAGACCGACAGCTTTGCACACCACTGGAGCTGGTTCATTTGTTTCCACTCACACACTCACACACTCACACACTCACACACTCACAAGTATCGAAGGTTCCACACTCATCAGATTCCAGATTATTGTGTGTCATGCTATATGTGCTCATATAAATATACATACATGTTACTCTCAGTCATCAACTCTCAGCCCTCAAAGACAAGTTTTTTTTGGAACTGTCCCCCAAACAAAAGCTTAAACTTTACAAAGAAGGGAAAAAATGTCCATCCTCTTCTTTCTCGTTGCTTCCCTGTCCTCCTGCTGTTTTGAACAGAGTTGCCATGAAGAAGTGAAGTACCACTGTTTATTTGATTTCGTCGTGCCATCATAGTTGTCGAGCTCACTCTTATCCATGTCTCGAGAATTTTTTTCAAAAATCAAAATTTGCAAATCTACTTAGCGGATCCACCAGATCTCGTCTGGACAAGGAGACTAAATGGTTTTTTTTCTTCACTTGTCTTCCTTTTCTCAGTGGGAGAGCACACACACACGCCAATAACGGGAGATGGTTCAATTAAGCACCTTCTAGTGCTCGAGTGATGCGATTTGCATCACGTTCCTGTTGGGTGTCACTCACGCCGAGATGCCTTCAAAAAATCGGTGTTTTTGGGCCGAACTTTCTTCCACAGAGCGAGTCTGTGCGCTTGATCCACTCGGTAAAATTGTTTGTGCACCCTCACCCCGATGACAAAGGCAGTCTCAACTCCCTAGGCGCGCACTTTCAATACCACGACCGTGTCGGCCCATTGCCCAAGAGTAATCCCTTCAGCATACACAACCCATATTTACGCATTCTGATTGTTGTCCTCCATAGTTCAGGCTCCACTTAGTTTTCTTTTAGATATCACCTACTTCCCTTTTTCCTCTCATCACCAGAACGCTCTTTTTTTTCTACTCCTCACTCTTTCTCTCTTTTGCGCCAATGACCCTCACCCAAAACACCTGGTGATCTCGACACACATCTTGTACGCGATTGTGGCCGTTTTAGTCCTGCGTGAACTGAAAATTGCCTGCCGTGTTGGCGACGTTGACACGGAGAAGAAGTGAGCAGCAAGATATCCCCCTAAGATACCCTTTGAAAAAATACAAGCCTACCCATTCCACTTTTATTTGTCCACATCGTGCGAGAAGTTTTCGCGCTAGACACATGAGGGTTGAACATATGCTCTGATTTTGCTGTATTTCCGCTTCAGATTGGACTTGGATCTTTTTTTTTTTTATCATGACCTGACCCAATGCTTCGCTAACAAAGTGTGAGCTTCCCTGGCACTCTCCCTCTCGCCCTTCTCTTGCCCTGTTCCACGAGGCTGCATTTCTTCGACTTGGGTGGGCCTTGCGAAGAGAGAGGGGGTGTTCCATGTAAGACGGAGACCCGATGAGATGATGCGCTATTTTGTTTTACTCTTTGTTTCGTTATGGAAAGACAGAGGTTGCTGCAACTACGCGCACACTCAAAAATACAGTTCGACGGACGAAGCATACTTACATGCGGTGAAGCATCTTCGATGGGACCATCTCTTTCCTTTGCTTTTCTGAGTCTTTCTAGACATTCGAATGTTAGATCAGTCCGCTCCTCTGTCTGCACATGACTGAGAGTCTACATGCATGGTTGGTGGGACATGCTGCTCTTGTACTCCCTTGTTATCCCCCATTTTTTTTTTTTTTTTTTTTTTTTTTTACTTTTTGATCTGCGGATCTGCAGATCCTTTGAACAGTAAAAAAAATACCTTTTACAATACCCAAAAGAAAAGAAGCCACAGTCAATGCTTGTTTGAGTTGGGGTAGTCTTCACTTAAAAAGCCCCAAGGGTTGCAGTCAACAAGGTTGAACTGGCGCCAATGTTTGGTTTGTTTTCTCTTCCCCCTCCCTCGATGAGCACCCTCTGCGCCGTTTTGTTGTGATGTGTGTTGTGTTACGTGTTCCGTTCCGTTCTGTTCTCATAAAGTGGAGGGAGGTAGCCTTTTGCGCAGATGTGTATCTTTTAGGCTATGATGTTCGAGATGTCGAGTCACTTGTCGGGGGAGGTATCTCTTTTTCTTCAGAGCCAATCAAGACAACATGTCCAATGTGATTTTTTTGTTTTCTTTCTAGTTTATTGAAGAAGTGTTCACACAAACAAATACTATTCTGAGATCGAGTACCGGTCAAAACTGCTAAAATGCTGTCTGAGCCTGTTGTTGTCTTTGTTGTTGTTGATGATGTTGTTGTTGATGCTGCTGTGATGGCGATTGCGGTTGTGGCTGCTGTGTATCACACGAAGGCCTTCGACTGGGCGCGCTCGGGTGGTGCATCAGCTCATCCTCCGCCGCCTGGATATCGACCTGGGCCCGCAGCTCCCGCACCTCCATCTCGAGCACATGGCGCTGGTAGACCATCTCCTTGAGCTTCTTGTACGCCATCGCCGACAGCATCTCGAACTTGTCTCGCGTGTCTTGCATCGCCACTGCTGCCCGTGTCCGTGACCGGATCTCGGTGCTCAGATCGCGCTGCAGGCTGGCCACTTGCGCTTGCAGCTGTGCAGTCTTGGCCCGCAGCTGGACCAGCTCTTCGCGCTCTTGCTGACTCAGCTCTGTAGCGGTCCGCCATTTGGCAAGCGGGGCGATGGGTGCACTGACATTGGTGGACTTGAACTCTTTTGGGGAAACATGTTTGGAGTCATCCTCGGTGGAGGTCGAGGTGCCCATCTCGTTCCTGCCTTGCGTCGTTTGGGTACCCCACTCTTGGGCCTGAACGTTTTGACCAGCAACATCGGCCGGGCTCGTCTGAGTGAAGGTGGGTCGCATGAGGCAGTGCTGGGTCTGGATCTGGACGTGACGGACCTTCTTTCTAGAAGAGGACTTTGGGAGCACAATCTCTAGGTTGTGTCCCGAGTGGCTGGATGAGGAGGTTGATGTCTCGGAGGGAGAAGAAGGAGAAGAAGGCTCAGGAATCAGGATGTCCGTCTCGGTCATCATGGATTCGTTCTTGGCTTGCTGTTCCTTGTGCGAGGCAATGCGTTGTGACAGTATCTTGGACAGGGAATCCTCGTCATTGGACGGGTGTCTCTCGGTATCAATGCTGAAAGTGACCTTGTTTCCGCGCTTGGGTGCCCGACGCTCTTGTTCCACTTGCACTTGCTCGACTACTGGTTGGGATTCTGAGGTTGCTCGCTTGTGGCGTGGGACGTATTGTGTGGAGGGGACGTACTGTGTGTAGTCCAACGTCTGGCGTCGTGGGTGGCGTTGGCTACTATCCGAATTACTGTCGGCAGTGGTAGGTGAGACGACAAAGTCACCATCCAGAGAAAAATTGTCCAAGGTAAAGTTATCCAGAAGGAAAGGAGAATTGTCCAGAAAAAACAAGACATCCTCGCCACTGCTCCGGTACGTCGACCGTTTGTCTGATGTCTGGTCACGTGTATCTTCGATCTTGGCCATGACTTGACGTGGGATGAAGATGGAGTCCCTTGCGCTCAGTATATCTTCGCCTCCTCCCTGGGTTCCTCCTGTAGTTCGAGTGAGCTCCAGCGACTTTGTGCCGCTAGTGCGAACTCCTATGGCCGAGGACGGCACCTTGTCCTTGTCTTTGTAGTCCACCGCGATCATGACATATTTCTTGCCGTTGGGCAAAGTAGCGCCTTCAGAGGGATTCAGGTTGAGGGTGCTATTCGAACCAGGCGAGAGTGGTTGTTGTTGGGTCGGGTAGAAAGTTGAGGGCCCGCTTTGGCCAGGCTTTTTAGGGCGGAGTCTTTGCAACAATGTGGGTTTCTTTTTCTCGTCTTCAAAAATTGGGGGTAAACTTGGTGCGGGACGTGGTGCGGGCGTGTTGTTGTTGAAGAAATCGACCAGCTCTTGCGTGGATCGCCGTTGGGCCTTAAATTCGGAGCTCATGTAGCCGTCGCTGTCCTCGTCGCTGTCGTTATATTCCATGTTCATGGCGGTTTCCCGGGGTTGGAGGTTCATGAACCGTTTTATGCCAACGCCGTTTATTGGGTCCATGGTCATGTTTGTGTGTGAGATTAGGGTATGGGTAGGTTGGCCAGATGTGGAAAAGACAAGATAAAAAAAACAGAGACAGATATGAGGATGTTGTTGACAACTAGAA
>KN042417.1:3669005-3699672 GCA_000739165.1 Podila verticillata NRRL 6337 | reverse complement strand
TTTTTTTTTTTTTTTTTTTTTTTTTTTTACAAGAACTAGGTCAATGCACCAGGAAGTGTGTGGTTGAGGGAGAGCGTGTGGGCGTGGATATGGGATGTGTGTGAGTGAGTGCTGAGTACGATCGGGCCAGTCGTCGGAATCTGCGATGGTATATGGGAAGAATGCAAAAAGTGGGAAGCTGTTGGAGGGATTGGGAGTAGGGACAAGCGAAAGAAAGAAAGAAACGAGAAAAAAGAGAAAATGGGAGCGCAGGGTTCGACCGTGGTTGGTTGTTTTTAAACGGAAGAAAAGAAAAGAGTCAAAGGAGAAGGGGGATTGGGATTGGGAGAGCGAATAGACGCACGTATCTTTTTCTGTAACGTGGTCGAGGTCGAAGGAAGGAGAGGAGGGAGAAGAGTGGGACAGGAACTGAGCTGAGAGAGCAGGGACAGGGACAGGGACAGGGACAATGACAGGGGATATCTCCAAAGAAGAAAACAAGCTGCAGGATGCGGATGACGGATGACGGATGGAAGAGAAGATGATGGGCACAGAGCAATGCAGAGAGTGAACTGAGTAGGGACTGGAAAAAGACAACCAACCAAAAGACATGCACAAAACAACCATGTTGACAAAACAAACAGGCAAGGCAGAGCAGAAAGAAAAGAAAAAAGAAAAAAAGACAGGTACACAAACAGCGACCGCACACACACATTCACTCAGGACACAGAAAGAAGAGAGGGAATAGAAGAAGGAAATCAGGGGTTAATTAGACCATGTTTGTACAATAGAATACAAACATGCAGGACAGATGGACGGGATGCGCTATCGTCTACACTTGTGTGTGCACAACAACACTCTCACACAACACTCAGCAGCACTCTGGCACCACGCCAGACGGAACAGAGTATCTATCTCTTGGACAGGACTGTACACATCTCAGGTAAAAGTAAAAGAAGTAAAGTGGCCAAAGTAAAAAAAAAATGGGTGCCTTCCTGTACTCTCGCTCTGACGGTTGGGGTTGGTTCGTTCTTTCATCCCGATCGACTGACCTTTGCACCTTCTCTTGCACCCTGTCTTGCGTGATTGCGCTTGGGCTTGCTAATGCCGGCGATATTGAAATCGTTTGCCTCCATTCGCAGCATTAAAACAACAAAAAAGAACAAAATAAATCAACAAAAGAAACAACCATCCGGCGTTAGCGGGACCCAACAACGCCACAGATGAGCAAGGGGCATGCATGAGTCAATGCTCAAGGAGAGAGAGATAGAGCGAGCGAGCGAGAGACTCAAGCAAGACACAAAAAAAAGAGGCGCGAAAGAGTTAAGAATGGTTCTTTGTTTATTTTTTCTTCTTGCGTTTTCTTCTTTTTACTGTTGGCGGCAATAATTACAATGCAAATGTTGCAAATGTTGCAAATGTTGCAAATGTGCTGTAGTAGATATCCAGATTGCCGCATGAATGCGTGTTAAGTGTGTGTCCTCTCCAAGTGCGGTGCAACCCCGCATGCGCATGGGAGGCATGCGAGTGGATACTCATTGAGAAAAATCTGGTCTATCAGGTCTGGGGTGGCATTGATACCATTTACTAACATGACGAATTATCACTAACATGCCGATGCACGCGCTGTCTTTGCGCTTGCAGTGGGGTGCAAACATGCCTTTCCTCTTTTTTCTTTACATTTTTCTTATATCGCGCGCATTTGTTCTGACCACAGGCACGCGGTACACTGAGCAATATTTTGTTTATTTTCCCCCATCGACCGACATGGGTGTTTATCAAAAAAGCAAGAAGCAAGAAGCAAGGGAAGGTGGGCAACCGCATCACTACACACTCGCACCCGATTCTTTCGTCACCACCTTCGCTGTCTACTTTCCTGTTTCAACATCGAACAGAAGGAGAGAGGGCATTACAAACAGGCGTGCGAGAAAGGGAGAGAAAAAGAGGGAACGAGCAATGCAGAATCAGTGGCACAAAGATGGGCCCAGGGCAGGGCAACACGGCAAAAGGAAGGAGGGAGCGGAGGGGTGGGGTAGGCGGTGGCATGTCATGAAACCTTTTTTCTTGACTATGTCCCTGCTATGGCCCTTGCCTTGACCCTGTTACAGCCCACCCATCCCATCCCATCCCATAGACCATGCTCACCCTGGCTATGACCCTGTCCGCCCAGGAACAAGCAAGAAAAAAGAAAAAAAAAGGGACTCGGGTCAAAGACAAACGTCAAAAGTGCGTCGAGTTGAGTGGGCACGAATGGGATGCGTTTGTTCGATGCCCAATGCTTCTTGGTTGCTATCCTGCCCAGTTATTTTCTGCCGCCCGCTCTGCTGTGGTTGGCTGAAGATATCCTGACCTCACCACTTTGCACTTTGGTTTGCGCTCAACTCGCTATTTTGTCCAGACATCACGCCAAAATGCGCTACGGCTATTATTTTAGAAGGCGATAATCCGACCATCCAAGCTGAGTTTTTCCTTTCCACTTGCCCTTTCCACCAGGAGTTATGTAAGATATGTAAGTGTTGTTTATGTAAACAACTGGACGCACCCCATCGTCACGAATAAGCTTGTGCCTTGGTTGTGAGCGCAGGACCTTGCTGCAAACTCAAAAATCGAAAATGTGGCCAAAATCGCGCGGAGGGAAATTCTGCGGAGGAATTCTGGACTCTTATGCCCTTTATGAACGCACGTGCAGAGAGCAAGCACGTCGTCTCCTCTCTCGCAGAACAACGATCGAAATTGCTAATTTGATTTCCCTGCAGCTGAGGCATCATAGATGACGACAGAGCTGTTCCCTGCGAGGGTCTGGTTCGTGTTCACGGTCCCCTCCTCCCTCGTCATATTTTCACGGGTTTACAACGTCTATCCAAATTTGGACACCGACACATCAGAGCGAGTAGAATTTGTTTCCAAAAAATTATCTGAAGTCGAAAAACAGCAGTAAAATGTGAGCCATTGGTGGGGGGTGGGGGGAGACAGGTCATTTTTGTGTGTTTTCGAGCTCGAGTAGCTCCAAATGTCATTATGCATGTCACCTTCATTCTACTGAAGTCATCGTTAATTCTCACCTGGGTCTGTCACCAGTCCAAATATCAAGCCATTCTGGCCTGGCATGAGTGAACAAACAATATTCACTCTCCATATGTTAGCCATAGTTTTATGTTCCAAGCTCCGAGACTGCGAACCCATTATGGACAGACGCAGTAAACCCGTGAAATGATACGAGGGAACCAAGTTGAGCGCAGGAACGAACTCGCTGCAAACTCAAAAGTCGGAAAAGCGCAAGTGGCGGGGAGGAAATTCATGTCTAAACTAATTGACCAAGTGGCCTTGTTGCCTTCGCTAGTGCACGTGCGGCAAAGGCACTAAAAACACGTCTAAATTATGCGATGACGCCTAGCAACTTTTCTAGAGCAAGTTGCGATCCATCGCGTATACACATATACCTACGGACAGCCCGGACTAGCGTGTGCATCGATTACGCTGACAACATTGACACATTGGCGTGGGATAAATGGATCTATGGTCATATCCATCGGAACGCCGTTTTGACGTTGGATCGTACGGTTTCATTACTCACCAGGATGTTACCCCCCCAATAACAACCATCCAATGATCAACCACCAACCACGTCAACCCCACCGTCTCGACCCACGGACTGACGAAATCTGCGCATCGAGATGCAAAGAAATGAAGAAAGAACAAAAGGTACAGTACTACTGCCAACGGACGAACGAAAAAGAAGAAAAGAGAACAGAGAAAAAGAAGAAAAAAAGGTCGCTTAAAGGGCTTAGTAGGTCGCCTTGTGACACATTAAGGTTGGGTGGTATTTTTGGGTGGGGGAGGATATGATGGAAACGAAATTCCCTTTCTCTCTTTTCATTTTTTCTCCCACACTCATCCCTCCCCACTCCACCTATCCTCGCATACCCAACCGCCTCAACGCAGCCATGACCGACATCAAGAACGACTACAAGTACCAGCCCGGCTTCGGAAACCACTTCTCCTCGGAGGCCCTGCCCGATGCTCTTCCCAAGGGTAACGTTTCTTGATAATTTGGCGGTACTTTTGTGTGGAGAACAAGGGTTGTCACAAAAAAAATAAAGCTTAAAATCGCTGTCGACAAATGGCAAACAAATTCAATTAAGAATGGACCTGAACTGCGCGTGGGCAGTAATGTCCACTGCATTGTGTGGATCCTCATGGTGCTGACATCTCTTTTTATTGTTCACCCATTTATTAGGCCAGAACACTCCTCAGCTCTGCCCCTATGGACTCTATGCCGAGCAGCTTTCCGGAACTGCCTTCACCGTGGACCGCAAGCACAACGAAAGAACGCAAGTGAACATGTTCTTGATTCGGATGATTTCCCACGGACACGCATTTGAGGGGAACACACCCACCATATGCGCAGTGCACAGAAGAAGGAAGATATAGTAATAGCTAACATGTTTTATTTTTTCACCTCTTCTACCTTTCTACTTCTAGTTGGTTCTACCGTATCCGCCCCTCGGTCTGCCACACTCCCTTCGAGGCCTACCCTACCAAGACCCGCCTCGTGAGCAACTACTCCGACACGGCCAACGTCAGCGTCACTCCCAACCAGCTGCGCTGGAGCCCCTTCGACATCCCCACCGAGCCCACCGACTTTGTCCAGGGATTGACTTCGATCGCCGGAGCTGGTGATGTCGGCGTGAAGCACGGCATGAGCGTCCTGATCTACGCCGCCAACAAGAGCATGGTGGACACTGCCTTTTACAACTCTGACGGTGACTTCTTGATCGGTACGTGGATTATCTTTGGATCAGCCCCTATTCAACAAATTGTATTGAACAAAGGATCTTGGATCTAACGCGTTCACTTTTGTATGTGTGACCAACAACAGTTCCTCAGCAGGGTCGCTTGGATATTACCACCGAGTTTGGAAAGATCCTGGTTCACCCCAATGAGATCTGTGTCATTCAGCGCGGTATCCGCTTCTCCGTTGCCCTCCCAGATGGCCCAAGGTAAGCCTAGGTCTCACACACCACGCGACACTCATTGTTCAGAGGACTGCAACTAACCTCTTTCATTTCTTTAATAGCCGTGGCTACATTTGCGAGGTCTTCAACGGAACTTGGACTTTGCCTGATCTTGGTCCTATCGGTGCCAACGGTCTTGCCAACGGTCGCGATTTCCAGACCCCCGTCGCCGCCTTTTCCCACGAGGAGGAGAAGCCTTTCGTTATTGTCAACAAGTACGGAGGCTCTCTCTTTGCCGCCAAGCAGAACCACACTCCCTTTGACGTCGTTGCATGGCACGGAAACTATGCTCCCTACAAGTACAACCTCGCCCTCTTCAACACTATCAACTCTGTCTCTTATGACCACATTGTAAGATCTCGTTCTTTTTCGCAATCATATTTGGATCGACGAGTTCATGGACACTAATTTGTCTTTTCCTCATGATATTATATGTCACTAGGATCCCTCCATCTTCACTGTTCTCACCTGCAAGTCTGAGAAGCCCGGTACCGCCATTGCTGATTTCGTCATCTTCCCTCCTCGCTGGTCTGTGCAGGAGAACACTGTAGGTCTTTCTTTTCTTTACGTGCAAAAACATGATCATGTCATGTCCGTTGACTATGGCAGAAACTAACTCTTCATGATGCATTCAAATATAGTTCCGTCCTCCTTACTTCCACCGCAACTGCATGTCAGAGTTCATGGGCCTGATTCACGGAACTTATGAGGCCAAGCAGGGCGGTTTCGTCCCCGGTGGTGCCTCCCTCCACTCCATGATGACCCCCCACGGTCCCGATGCCCCCACCTTTGCCAAGGCCTCGACTGAGGAGCTCAAGCCCATGTACATTGCCAAGGGCACCCAGGCCTTCATGTTCGAGAGCTCCATGCAGCTCCAGCCTACCCACTGGGCCATTGAGGAGAGCGGCAAGGTCCAGCACGACTACTTCAAGGCATGGCAAGGATTGAAGAGCAACTTTGACCCCAACTGGAAGTTGTCTGGCAACTGAGGTGCTTTCTAGATCTTGTGTTGGCCGGAAAAAAACTGTCATTCCTAGCATTCTAAAACGCGTCCCTATGGACTTTTACAAAAATAAGAAAATAAGTCAATAAAAAAATCATATTCAGCATTAAAAAAAAAAGACCAGTTAGCCCTATGTTTTCCTTTAATCTCCCATCGTATATTATGCTTGGATGACGTGATGGGACAAAGGCATGTGGCGTTATGTTGTGTGGTAAACATTTTCATTTTGTATCGCCTAGAGGAAGGGTCTGTGAAGAGCCAATAGCCAACACGCCAGAGAAGATCGTACGATGGTCCATGAAAGGGGCAGATGAATAACAGAAGAACATGGCCAGAAATGAAATTGTGACAAACACGTTCAAGTTCGGACATCCGGATTCTGGACACCATATTTGTGTTTTCCAGCGCCGAGGATTGAAACCTTGCTCACTACATCCGAACGTGCAAAGAAAAAAAAAAATGAAAAAAAAAACTAGTTTTTTTTCTTCCTGCCCTTTGTTGTTGCAATTGACAAATATGTAGTGTTTTAAAGGTGCAGGGTGAGCTATCCTGCAATCATCCCACCTTGTTTTGTTTTCTGTCCTTGTAGATATTCCACTCTAGAGAAACTCTAGTGCCACTTGTCTGCTAAGCAGTGGTGTTTTTGGGATGTCGTGGTGGCTCCTCTAGATGAGAACTCGATAGATAGAATCGTATGTGAGGAAGTGCGATACAGGTACATCCGGTGTTGAGAGTGAGTTCGAGCCTCTGGCTGGCTGCTGTGGACTGGGATTGGGATGCAAATGTGCAACAACTGGCTGTGGTGAATGGCAGGTTGAGGGCGCGAGCAGAAAAGAGGTGATCTCTGCTGCAGCCAATCACAGCGCCCCGCTCATTTTTTTAGACTTTTCCCATTTCTCCTCCCTCTCCTCCCTCTCTTCTTGCCCGTCGTGTCCCAAACAACAACAACGCAGATCAGATCAGGCACCAATCTTGCGCAAATCCAAAATCCTGCGCAGGAATGCGGTGCAAATTGACATTCTGCTCGGAGTTGGGGCCATGACCTGACAATTTCTGGCTATCTCTGTCCTCGCCAATTGTTCCCAGACCCAGACACTTATTATCCGAGCTCGCCTTTTTCTCTTTTGTCTTTCTCTTCTTCTTCTTCTGATTCATCATCTCCATCTTCATCTCGCATTTGTCCATCTTCCGCTCCTCCTCCCGAAGAAAAAAAGATGGCAATCATTGTTCAACTCGCCCAGGGCCTGCAGTCCCTGGCCGGGAACCTCACCAACCCTGCCAACCTGTCACAGATCCTCTCGACCCTCGCCATCGGTATCGTCGTCATCCTCATCTTGACCCAGATCGCCCAGCGTGTTAACGTCGACAAGAACGCCCCCCCAGAGGTCCCCTACTGGATCCCTTACCTCGGATCCGCCATCCAGTTCAGTGTCAACCCCCTCAAGTTCTACGCCGACAACAGAGAAAAGTATGGCGACATCTTCACCTACACCATGGTTGGCCGCAAGTTCACTGTCTGTCTCGGCACCGAGGGCAACAACTTTGTCTTCAACGCCAAGCTTGCTGATGTTTCTGCCGAAGAGTCCTACAAGCCTCTCACCACCCCAGTCTTTGGCAAGGGTGTTGTCTACGACTGCCCCAACCACATGTTGATGGAGCAGAAGAAGTTTGTTAAGTGGGGCATGTCCAACGACGCCTTCCGCGCCTATGTCCCCGAGATTGAGGAGGAGACCAGGAACTACTTTCAGCGCTGGAACAACAAGGTCGGCGGCCGTGGCGATCTCTTCACTGCCATGGGTGAGCTTATCATCAACACTGCTTCCCGCACTCTTATGGGACCCGAGATCCGCGCCTTGATGGATGAGTCTGGTATGTTGTTTGTCCTGTATAATGATGACATAGGAGACGTGTTACATGGTTACACCTATCCTTTTTTTTTTTTTTTTTTTTGGTGGCACAAGCAAAGCAAAGCAAGGAGTGACTAAAACCAATTCCTCTTTCCAACTCGTAATAGTCGCCCAGGTTTACCACGATTTGGATGACGGTTTCCAGCCCATCAACATGTTCTTTGAATGGCTCCCTCTTCCCAGCTACTTCCGCCGCGACAAGGCCCATCTCAAGATGCGCAACATTTTCAAGAAGGTTATCGAGGATCGCCGCGCCAACAACGTCACCGACAAGACCGACATGCTGCAGTCGCTTATGAACCAGACCTACAAGGACGGCACCCCCTTCACCGACGTCGACGCTTGCCACTTGATGATTGCTCTTTTGATGGCTGGACAGCACACTTCCTCGACCACCGCCACCTGGGCCCTTCTCTTCCTTGCCGAGAACCCCGACGTGATCAAGGAGCTCTTGGAGGAGCAGAAGAGTGTCTTGGGCTCGCTCGACGCTCCCTTGAACTTTGACGCCATGAAGAACATGACCATGCTCGACAACGTCATCCGCGAAACCCTCCGCCTCCGCCCACCAATCATCATGATCTTGCGCAAGGTGATTCGACCCATTTCCTTCCCCGGCACCGACTATGTGATCCCCAAGGACAACTACATTGCTGCCTCACCCATCGCCACCCAGATCGACGAGCGCTTCTACAAGAACGCCAAGGCCTTTGAGCCCCGCCGGTGGGACAACATTGTGGAGGAGGAGAGTGGTGAGTCTGTGGACTATGGCTTCGGCAAGATTGCAGGAGGCGGTGCCCGCAACCCCAACTTGCCCTTTGGTGCTGGACGCCATCGCTGCATTGGTGAGACCTTTGCCTATGTGCAGCTCAAGACTGTGATCTCGACCTTCGTGCGCATGTACGATCTCTCGCTGACGGAGAAGGGCATGCCTGGCTCAGATTTCACAAAGATGTTTGTCCAGCCTGTATTACCCGTTGAGATCGACTACAAGCCCAGACATTAGATCTAAGCGGTCCCACTCGTTTTTTATCATTCTTCCTTTGCTATTTTTTTTGTCCCAGCTTGTTCTTTAGTCACTTTTCATTCGCACCATATACTACTATTATTCCATTAAAACAGTTATATTTGTATCTTTCGGGTTTTGCTTGCGATGAACCGGACAAGAGAACACGTTTTGGGGTCTTGACACATGTGCAAACGTGCAAAGGTTCACCTTGCACAACCTTCAACAAACATCAACAATAAAAACAAACAAACAAAACAACAATGAAATACAGGTAAGCCGAGCTGGCGCCAAGAAGCATATGCAAACCAAAACTTACTCGTCATACATGCAAGGCAAAGCTGTTCGGGACACTAGAAACACATGAGGAGCGATGGGTGTGGGGGTAAAAAACCGTTTTCTGTTCTAAATGTTGCTCAACAAATAGAGTCAAGAAGGAAAAAAAAAAAGATCAGGTTCCTTTGAGCATGTGGAGAGGTTGGTTGGCTTTGATGTGCACATACATGCACATTGTACATGCCCCATGAAAAGATGAGATCCTGCCGGTCGTTGACAACTCGGCGGAAAGGGCTGGTACTTACTCCATAACATCATGTACTCCTCTCGTCATGGTGCAGACATGGTTCGGTTTATTAACCTTGATCTTGTGATGCCAAAGGGTGGCAGCAATTGGGTTGGGCACTTGGGCCATTGGGTGGATGAGGGAGGACCGAGCTCGCTTTCAGATTACGGTGGGGGGATGGCTCATGCATAATTTGGCACATCTCTCGTGTGGGTGCAACGGGGGAAAGGCAATCTGCCAGACAAGTCCGATGGACGAGAAAAGGAGGGAAGACAGGAAGCCCTTTTGTGGGTGTGAGCAAACAAACACACACATTCGCAGTGTCCGTTCGGGTATCCCTCTTCTTGGTTGGTTGGCTGGTTTGTTGGTACACTTTCTTCTCCACATTCTTTTTAACCATTCCCCCACCTTTCCCATCCTTCCCTCTTCTCCACATCACATTCTGACTCTCTCTCTCTCTCCCTCCCTCTCCCTCTCGCGCTCTCTCTCCATCATTCAGTCATATTTCCATTCACTTTTCGAAAAAAACGACAAATGAACGAGCTGCCATCAAAGCAGGTCGCCGACATCCCCGAGATCATCTACATGATCATTGGCTACCTCGATGAACCAGCCCTTCGGAAAACGGCCCTCGTCTGCAAGGCTTGGAATCAGCACAGCATCTCCCCCCTCTGGCGCAAACTCGCAATTTCCAAAGACTGGTACTCTCGCGACTTCTCTGACCTTTGGCCAGGATTGGACCGCAACGGCCAAATTCTCAAGGACCTCGTCCTGGAACTGTCTCCGGCCACCCGCATGGCGGACTTTGACCTGGGCCAGATTATCGACCAGCTCACGGGCCTCCTCTCCCGGACCCCCAACCTCGAGCGCCTCCAGATCCAGGTCCCGCACAAGATCAAGAGCGCCATCCTCAACACCGTCGCGATCTACGCCAAGAACCTAAAGATCTTCGACACCGACATCCTCAACTGGGACCCCGTCGACGTGACCGTCCTTCTCAAGGGCTGTCCGTCCCTGACACAAATCGCGGGTCACAACTTTGACGGCAACATCCTCCAAGCCATTGCCCAAAACCAGCCTCAACTCTCCAGGATTGACTGCACCCACCCCAGGTTCGACGACGAAGAGCTGGTCGAGTTTGCGTCACACTACCCAAATTTGATTCAACTCTCTGTGTCCGTGCACCAGACCCTGGCGACCAAGGCCCTGATCGGTGTGGCGCAACACTGCACCAAGCTGGAGCACATCAACTTCCGCTTTTGCCTCGGCATCCAGTCCAATGGGTTCCGGGCCCTCCTGGATGTGTCGCGACACTTGCGCG
This sequence comes from Podila verticillata NRRL 6337, assembly GCA_000739165.1. Classification (NCBI taxonomy): domain Eukaryota; kingdom Fungi; phylum Mortierellomycota; class Mortierellomycetes; order Mortierellales; family Mortierellaceae; genus Podila; species Podila verticillata. The sequence continues at coordinate 3,688,882 of KN042417.1, read as the reverse complement.
TGTTGGACTTGGGCATGACCGAGGTCCAGGACTCAGACATTGCCCTAGCAGCCGCAAAGTGTTCCCATCTTGAGACCCTCAAGTTGCCGTTTTGCTCCAACATCACTGAGTCCAGTATCCGGTCCATTGTCTTGTCCTGCACGATGCTTCAGCACCTGGATGTATCCTTCTGTGACAAGATCCTGCTCTCGATCTTTGATACGCCCACAGCCTGGGTTTGCGGGCGACTGGAACATCTGGATGTTTCGGGAATCCATGCCTCGTATGCCGTCGAGGCCTCGATGGTGTGCACGCTCCTGCCGTCCATGTACCGCCAGCTCGGACGACTGACAGAGTTACGGTATCTCAAACTGTCGGGACACGGCTTCCCGCTCCAGATGCTGGATTTGGGGCGTGCAGAGTTTGCCAAGCTGAGGAAACTGGAAACGCTGGACATTTCCAAACTACGGAAACCGCTGCCGTGGAGGGACCTGATCGAGATTGGGAACTTATTTCCGAGGTTGACAGAGTTTCAGTTCCGGAGCAGTGATGTGATCCCGCCAGGACCAAATGTCGTGGAGGTGGAGGAGGAAAATGAAGAGGGAGAACATGGAGAGTCAAAGGAGGACGTGTTAGAAGCGGAGAAAACTCTGGACGCAGCATTAGAACCAACAATAGAGAAGGAAACAGAACCTTCCACGGACGCGTTGACAGAAGATATCCCGATGGTTGAGGTGATGAAGGCGAAATTGTCTTCAGGTTTAGATATTTCCTTCCGGTTAGACGGCGAGGATGAAGAAGGCGAGGAAGGAGAAGGCTGGGGCTTCCCTGGAGGAGTGCCTCCATTTTGAGAATATTCGCGCTCGAAGCACGTGACACAAACCTCGAGCTTAAATTTTGTAACCAAAACCATTTACAGCCCCATTAAAGCATCAATTCTTTCACGCCCAGAGACCATGACATCAAAAGAATGGATCCTCGATGAGGAAAGCGAGCTGCGTCTGGAAATCGACTTTGACGCCAAAATTAAATTGCGTGTAAGCTCTTGTTCTTCACGAGAAGTCTCCCCCCTTGAAGCCAAGAAATAGTTGCTTTTGGTCCGCACTTGGGAAAGTGTTATCAAAGTGTCATCTCCATACTAAGGCCTCTTTGCCGTGCTTTGTTTTATTTTTTTCTTTAGCTCGTCACAGGAACCGCCGAGATCTTTGGCACGGAGCTTGGGCAGAACGTTGACTATGAGTTTTCGGGTCGCAAGATCGCCGTGTTTACGTGGCACGGATGCAAGCTCCAACTGCAGGGGACGTGCAGTGTCGAGTACATTGCAAACGAGACGCCCATGATCAGCTACCTTAACACCCACCTGGCCCTGGAGCAGCGCCGTGTGATGACTTCTCAGAACAATGGACAGGGTCCTAGGGTAATACGCACCTACATCTTGAAGGGGTTGTAGGATCATACTTGGACGTACGAGCGAAAGCGATATTGACCCAGTGCTTGGTTTGTGTTTATTTTCCTCTTGATCTCTGGATGATAGGTGCTCATTGTTGGACCAAATGATGTTGGCAAGACCTCTTTGTCAAAGTTGCTGTTGAGCTATGCACTCAAGCAATCGCGCCAACCGATCTATGTTGATCTCGACTGCAGTGAGGTAAATGCCATGTTTTTTTGTAACATTTGTAACTTGAATCTTGAAAGAGGCTACTGACGCCAATTATATTTACCATATGTAAAAAATCGTTTAGGGCTCTATTACGATGCCAGGATGCTTAACTGCGACACCCTTGACAGAGATGATTGACGTGGAAGAGGGATTTGGATCATCGGCCACCTCAGCCCCCACAGCCGGATCAGCCGTGATGCCGCTCGCCTACTACTACGGATTTCCCTCGCCCAAGGATAACGTCAAACTGTACAACTTACTGGTGTCGAGACTTGCCCAGTCAGTGAACCGACGACTTGAAGAAGACGAAGCAGGTGCGTTTATTTTCAGAGATCGCTAAAAGATGGTGTGAGACAATCCCTAACTAACATGGACCTTATCTTGGCGTTGCGGATGAAAATACTTTCTCTAGCCAGAAAATCAGGAATTATCATCGACACCAATGGACTAATTGACGCAACAGGATACCAAGTCATTGCCCACTGCATCAAAGCGTTCTCAGGTACAGAGCTGTTTTCCAGCAACAGGCGATAAAAAGAATGCGTTTTGGTGACTTCGAATCCGTTCTAAACAGCCCTTTTTTTTTTTTTTTTTTTCTTTAAACGCCAATAGTGGATGTGATTGTGGCGCTTGGACACGAGCGACTCTACAGTGATATGGTCCGCCTTCACCAAAAGTCCGGCATCGCCGTTGTCAAACTGGCAAAATCTGGAGGAGTACATTTTTTTTTTCACCTTGCTATTGTTAATAAGCACTTTTTTTTGAGGACTCCCCTCTTACAATTACCCAAAACTAACAATATCCAATATTTTTTTTTCTTTTTTTAGGTTGTGGAGAGAGATTCAGCCTTCAGACGCCAGACGCAGAACCAAAAGATCCGGGAATATTTCTACGGGACCTCAAAATCCGAGCTGGCGCCCTATTCGACCATGATCAACTACCACGACGTGGACATCCTGCGCGTGGGTGAGGGGTCCTTGGCCCCGTCGTCGGCACTGCCCATTGGCGAGGACCGCAAAGTGAGCGAGACGCATGTGGTGAAGGTCGAGCCGGGCGAGCACCTGCTGCACTCGGTCCTGGCGGTCTCGAACGCGGACAAGATGAGCGAGCCCGAGATCCTGGAGACCAACCTGGCGGGGTTCATCTATGTGTCTGAGGTGCACGAGGTCAGGAAAAAGATGACGGTGCTGAGCCCGTGCCCGGGAAGGATACCCAAGAAGTTCTGGTGGCAGGGCAGTCTCAAGTGGGCAGAAGATTAGAAGAGAGACGGGGTCTCTCAAAAGTAAAGAACAACCCGAGTCTTTCACGATTATGGGCAACACTCATTTGTGTTCTGCGTGCTTGTGTGTTTTTACTGAACTAAAATATACAGGGTTTCCTCATGGAACCCCCAAAAAGGCTAAATACAAAACATAAAAAAATAGCCCACGGCCATTTTTCTGCTCACGTAGGCATGGACCAGACCTGACTATCCTTCTGGTCCCCACACTTCCACAACCGCAGTGGAATCCCCGAGCTGGACGGGTCCACGTTCACGGCGGCCCCCGGCGCATCGATACAGAACCCCGAGTAGGCATGAAACAATGTCCCCTGCATGGGGTCGTACGTCCACTGCTGCGTCTCCAGCGCGACATCGCAAGGGTTAACCACCACGGCCGAGCCTGGCACGACTGTGTTGTTGACCTGAGTGACATCCAAGCAGCGATTGTCGAGCGTCTTGATCCACAGTAGGGCCTTGGGATCGACCCAGCCCGTGGTGGTGGCGGTTGTGAACGGTGGCGGGGCCGTCGAGACTTGCCAGAGTTGATTCTCATAGATGTGGCAAGGGTAAGCAATAACTTTGGTGCCGGCGAGCGAGCTCGAGTTGAAGACGTCGGCGCAAAGGAGTGAGGAGGTCAGGTACATGGACCCAGTGGGCACAGTGCTCTGGCACTCGGGCGCAGAGGACAGGGTTGTGACCCTGTACATGGCCGTCGCGTGTGGGCGGAGGAGGGCAGTGAGGTAGAGTGTCCTGGGCGCCATCACGGTGATGGTCTCCTCGGACTGCGAGAGCAGCTCGCGCACGAGGTAGGTGCATCCTGAAGTAGTCGAGGGTGGGAAATTGTAACCCATTCTTGAGAACGGTACTGACACGTTGGCAATCTCCGATTTCTTGTTGAGCATCACCACCGCACGTGTGGTCATGTTCTGCAGTGGTTTCACCAACACGTCGCTGTCCTCGCTCCGCCACGCGAGCCGCCCCTGGATGCCGAGTGGGTCCTGGTTGACGGCAATGATCTCTCGGTTGGTCAAGAAGGCGACCTGCTCGCTGGTGAGATCCTTGACGCTGGTGCTGAGAATCAGTGGGGAGGCCATAATCGACCACAGTGTAAACTGCGACTTTTGTTCATCCAGCGTCAACCCTTCATCGTCTCCCGTGATAATAAAGTCCGGGTCGTTCCAGTTGCCAGGCTTCTGGAACCGGGCCAGACGGATGTTGAACCGGTAGTTGGTCATCACACTGGACCAGCGACTGTTACCATCTTTTTTGTACACAGAGATATCTGTCGAATGTCGCCACAGCTGTCCGTACCGCCCGATCCATGTGAGCACCTTGTACCAGTCCTTGCCCACCCGGTCGCCCGTGCCCGCCGAGAGTCCTGCAAAGTACGCAGCTGCCGACTCTGAGTAAATCATTGGTCGTGGCTGTGACCGGATGGTATCGCCAAAGCTCTCGTACAGCTGGCGGAAGGTCGGTTCGAGCGTCTCGCTCGGCGGCAAGGAGTCGTTCCTCTTGACGTAGCACCCGTCCAGCTTAATATAGTCGACCTCCCATGCTGCAAACTGTGCCACGTCCTGCTGGTAGTGACCCTGCGAGCCCGGGTAGCCTCCGCAGGTCTGGTACCCGGCGTCTTCGTAGATCCCAAACTTGAAGCCCCTGTCGTGGAAGTACTTGCCAAGCCAGGCCATGCCGTTTGGAAACAAGGTGGTGTTGACGACCAGCGCACTGGTGATTGGGTCGCGGTCCCAGGTCATCCAGCAGTCGTCGACCGTGATGGTATTATATCCAGCGGCGAGGAGCCCGTGGGTGACCATCCAGTCGGCCGTGTCGGTGAAGAGCTGTTGGTTCAGGTTGCACTCATACCGGGCCCAGTTGTTGAAGCCCATGGGCGGGGTTGGGGCAAGGACGAGCTCGGGAACGATGACGCGTGATGGCAGATCAAGGGCTGGAGGCGGGCCCCGTGGGTAGATGGATTGTTGGACGGCGTGCCATAGTAGCAGGATATGTGATAAAGGAGATCTCATTGCGTTGTTATCTTTTGAAGTGTGTCGTCACTTGTCTGTTTTGTTGGATTGATGGTGTCAAATATCGTGATGGAGAAAGTTGTTTGGAGGGTTAGTTATGGTACAAAGATAGGAAGTGAGTGTCAAGATGGAGTAGAGAAGTCAAAGATGGGATGATGAAAGCGGGACAAGAGGATGAGGGGGGGATGGGAGGATGTGGGAGAAAGAGAGAGAGAGAGGGAAGCAGAACAGGAAAAGCAAGAAATAAAAAAAAACGAGAATGGGATGCAGGTGGGTCAAACAGACGATAGATATAAGGAAAAAAAGAACAACGCGAGACGGCAAATATTGTAACCACACACTGAGTAATCCAATCAAAAAAAAAAAAAAAAAAAAAAAAAATAAGGGTGACAATGCGATGGATGACCATTGACCTGGACTAAATCGGCCTTTGACAACGTAGAAAGAGAACAGAGAATAAAAAGGAGGCAGGCAGGAGAAGAACGGGCCAAGTGATTTGTCCAGTAAGTTGTGTCTGCGGGTCGATGGGTGAAATACGATTGAACGATGGATGGTAGACTAACGAGGGGCTCCACAAAAAATAAAAACAGGAGAAAAGGATGGGATGGATGGAGTCAGGCAAGCGGCAAATGGTAAAAAGCGAGCCGCGGAATCAGCAGAGGAAGGGCGTACTCTCTGTTCATCTGTGCGTGGGAACTGCGGTGAGAGGGGGGTGGAGGGTGATCGCTGGAAAACTGACAGACCCAGTGATCTGCCCCCATGCGACGCAGGAGACGTAGGTGGCGAGAAAGGAAGGGAGAAACGCTCGAGTGAGGGTGGTGGGCGTATTTACTAGGAACGGCAATATTGGAGCAGAAACGTAACAGGAAGAAAAAAAAACGAGGGTGAAGGGTGGTTAAATGGATGGAGTGAGTGATGAAGAACATATGCCAACCCGCCAGACCAGTCAGCCCATCCAGAAGAAGCACACGAGTACATGACAAATGTTCAGCCGTATTGTATCTGCAAGCATTTGTGCGAATTGCATAAACCGAGACCTTTTCATAGTGACGCGCTCTTTGTAGCATATTCCAAGCTACTCCGTTTCGTGTCAGTATTTGTATTTATATAGACTAAAACTAACACAGCTCCCAAGTGCCGAATGCAAGGAAAATCTTGGTGACAAGAGAGATCCCGTCCCTTCCACCCTTTGGCCCTCTCTCTCTCTCTCTCTCTCTCTCTCTCTTTGAATGAAGGAGGAGAAATAACTGGCTGTCTCCTTACCTTATACCGTATCCACTACCCTTTTCCATCGTCACGAATGACACCTCACTCAGGAACGCGCTTCTTTAGGCTTTTCTAGAGCTTCTTTTTTGCCACTAAAAGGCAAGCTCTTTCTGAAGCCTGACGCACGTGATGATGACCTCCTCTGCAAGCATGACTCAAATCTTGTCCTCCAAAAGATAACTTGAGACGCGGTTGTCCTTTCTTCTCACTCCATTCATCACATTCACTCCATCCATTTCCTAACCATCTCGGATTTTTCTTCACTCCCTACTCTGCTCTTTGCATATTATACCCGACAATCCGAAGAAACCAAAAGAAACAAACCGATATATACAAAAAAAAAATCCACTTCCACCCATGGATAATATCACCCAGATCGCATTCAATGCCCGCCAGGCCGCCAACGTCCTCCAAACAGTCGACACGGCCCAAAAGTCCGTGGCCCTGAAACTCATCAAACAGAAGCTTGCCTCGGCCAAGGATGACATCCTCAAAGCCAACAAGATCGACAAGGATTTAGCCCTGCAGCAGGTCGAGGCTGGCAAACTGTCATCGTCCCTCTATAAACGCCTCGACCTCGAGGGCCCCGGCAAGTTCGACACCATGCTCGAAGGCATCTCCGACATCGACCAGCTCGAAGACCCCGCAGGAAAAGTTCAGGCAGCGACTCGTCTGGACAACGGACTGGAGCTCTACAGGGTCTCGTGCCCTGTCGGTGTGCTGTTGGTGATCTTTGAGGCGCGGCCCGAGGTTGTAGTGAACATTGCGGCCCTGGCGATCAAATCTGGTAACGCGGCGATCCTCAAGGGCGGCAAGGAGTCGTTCCATACCTGCAGCGCCATCTCGACGGCGATCCGGCAAGCACTGGACGAAGCAGCAAAGTCGTCATCGGACAACGAGGATGAAAAGACCATTATCCCTGCAGACGCAGTTCAGATTGTAGAGTCGAGGCAGGATGTTGACGGGTTGTTAAAGCAGGACAAGTACATTGATATGGTTATCCCCCGCGGAAGCAACTCTCTGGTCAAATACATTCAATGGAACACAAGGTATGCATACAAGTGTCGGGATCGCCTTTGTTTTTCGTGAACATTTCTCCTTGGGCCTGCTTTTCCCACGATCAACGAAAATTCATCTGACCAAAGCCGCTTCCTGACTCATTTTGTATACTTGATATTTTATTTTTTATTTTTTCCCAAATAGAATCCCTGTTCTAGGCCATGCAGACGGTCTCTGCTCCACCTACGTCGCCGCATCCGCAAAACTGGAACTGGCCCAGAAAGTCGTTGTCGATGCCAAGACTACATACCCAGCCGCCTGCAATTCGACCGAAACTTTACTTGTGCACGACTCTCACCTCTCTTCAGGATTCTTTGCCACCCTGGCGAAAACGCTGATCGACCACGGTGTGACTCTCAAATGCGACCCACCCTCACTCGCCAGCCTGCAGGATAACGTCGCCAAGGACCACACCGACAAAGTACTAGCCAGCACTGAGGAAGACTACGACACCGAGTTCCTGGATTTGATTCTGGCCGTCAAGACCGTCCCCTCGGTCGAGGCCGCCATGGAGCACATCAATGAGCACGGCAGCAAGCATACTGACGCAATCCTGACCGAGAGTGAGAAGGAGGCCAAGCAGTTCATGGCTGGCGTCGACGCCGCGGGCGTGTACTGGAACGCAAGCACACGCTTTGCGGACGGGTTCCGGTACGGCTTTGGGGCCGAGGTTGGCGTGAGCACAAACAAAACCCATGCACGCGGGCCTGTGGGGCTGGAGGGGTTGGTGATCTACAAGTACCAGCTGCACGGTAATGGACACGCCTCGGGAGACTATGGCAGCGGGAAGAGGGCTTACTTGCATGAGAGGATACCTGTCCAGGAAGAGGAGTCGCTGTCGGATATCTCACATAAGCGCCAGCGTATTGATTGAAAAGGCTTTCACAAATATCGGAACCATCATTGTTAATTTTTTGCATAAAGAGAAAAGGTGCCATCCATACTTTTTTATTGCCAATGCTAATATGATACAAATGCGTCGATTATTAATGATATGATACAGAGATGGCTTAAAAAAAAACAGCAAACAAAGCAATGCAAGTAAAGTAAAATAGGGGGGAAGGGGGGTCTTATAAGCTTGGCGCTGAGGAAGGACCCAACGACCTGGTCGACATGGCCGTGGAGGGCCGGCCTATCAACGACGGCGTCCCGGACGAGGATCGTATCGCGATCGCCGCCTGCCGCTTCTCCCGGATCAGGATGTCCTCGTTCTGCATATTCGCCTCGCGAAAGTGCTTCAGGAACTCGTGGATCACCGAAAAGATTTCTTCCGGCGGCTTGCACGGGCCCGAGATCATGCGGTTGACCGACATTGACGCGGTCGTAGCCGGCGTGGGCGTGTAAGGCGACTCGGACAATGATGGTAACTGACCTGGTCCTCCGGTGCTGGGTCCTTCCACGGACGTGTCGACCGCCGACTTTTCGCCAAAGTAGACCGCAGTGGACTTCCAGCTCTGATCCAGCAACCCGACCAGATCCACCAGATCCTCGAATCGCTTCTGAGCCTCTTTCAGGAACACGTTCAGCTTGTCCAGCACCTGTCGACCGTTTCGAAGATCCTCGTTCTCGACCCTGGCATCTTCCTCCACCTCACTTTTCTTTTCGACCTTCAAGGTTTCAACCAGTGACGCCATCTTCTTCTCAATCTTGTCCTTGAACGTCACCAGCTTCTTGATCGACTTTTGGTGCTCCAGCACTTGATCCAGGATCTCGCGTGTGCGGTACTGTTCAAGTTTGGCCAGGAACCCAAACTGATCGGGCAGGTTCAGAAGCTCCGGGTTCGTGTTGGCAACCATGGTTGCCAGATAGTGCATCAGGTTCGATTTGTTGTCCATACTTCGCACATCGCGCAGCTTCAGCAAGCTTTGCAGTCGGAATCCTGCCGCCCCTTGTTGAACAGAAACGTGGGCATGAGATTCTGACGAGTGGGGTACTGCCGTTTTCGGAGCGGTACCGGATGTAGGTGGAGGTGGAGGGGGTGGAGGTGGAGGTCCTCCTGAGGTTGGAGCTTCAAGCTTGCCTTTCAATGGAGGTGGAGGTGGTGGAAGTGGGACAACACCCGTCGGTGGAGGGGGAGGAGGAGGTGGAATCGATGACCCCTTGACTGGAGGAGGGGGAGGTGGTGGTGGTGGCGGAATCGAACCCATCATTGGCGGAGGAGGTGGAGGTGGAGGGATTGACCCTGTGGTGCCAGGAGGTGGTGGAGAAGGAGGAGGAAGCGGTGGTATGGCACCTTTAGTACCTGGAGGTGGAGGAGGCGGAGGAACACCCTTTGAGACTGATGGGGGATGTTGTCCAGGTGGCATGCCTGGTGTGCTGGTTGGAGGTTGTGGAGGGCGGTGATGGTGACCAGATGGCTGCTGCCAGCTCGGTTTTTTGCGGCCGTAGACCGTGTTCAGCATGTTGCCGACCTTGAGCACGGCCAGGAACAGCACTTTGAGATGCTCATTCACTCGCAGCGCATCGCATCCTTGGATAAGCTCCTGTATCTGGGTCTCGGTTGAACTCAAGTCTGCATTGAATCGGAGCATGCAAATGGAAGCAAACAGGAAATCATCGATTAAAAGGTCTTCGGTCGAATTGGTGGCGCTTGAACCCTCTTTGCTGGAAGTCTTTGTCAAACCAGCAAATCCGCGTTTGAGAAGCGCAAATCCAGTAGGTGTCGAGGACATTGCTGACTCTAGTGGTGCCTCTGTGCCCTTGGTGAGAGGGATAGGAGCAAAGATGGGCTTGCTCATTGTGAACATGAACCGCTCCGGGAAGCCAAGCTTTTGGATTGCCTCGGCCTCATTGGCCTGGAACTCGGCTTTGTTCTGACGTTGGTAGACCTCAACCACCTTAACCTCTTTCTCCGTTGGCAACAGGGGCTCCAAGGTGAGAAGGTCGTCCAGATTCAGGTGTGTTTGGTAGACAATTGGAGTTTCTGATCTTGAAGTCAACATCGACATTGAGGTGGCACTCGACCCCGCTGACAAGGCTGGGGACGAGGACCGAGATGCAAACAGTGGATGCGCAGAAAACAATGGAGATAAGGACGAAGGCGAATATTGAGGCTGGGGCGCGACAGAGACCGATGCAGGTCGAGAGTGACCTGGAGTAAATCCGCTGGATCCTTGCGAAAAGATAGGTGGCGCACGGTGGCTCGGCACAAACATGGGCATGGATCGAGATCCTCGCAAGGAAGTCATCGGAGCAGGGGAGGTGAACACTCTATCGGATAAAGGACTGCTAGCGGAACCGTTCCCGCTCGTGGCTGACACCGCAGCAGAAGACAAGCTTGACGACATGCCCCCTAGAGTCTCATTCTCGACAACACGGGAAAGGTTGCCTGCCGAGGAGCCGCTTGTCACGGGCGCGATATCCAGTGCCAGAATCATGGAGCGAAGGGTCTCAAACGATTCGTACCGCTTCATAAGCCTCGAGAGACCAATAGAAACATTGGTTCCTCGACGAACATCCAACAACGACACCTCCTTTAGCTTGGATCTAGATTGCGAACAAGGTGTTAAAAACAGCTATTAAAGGTTTTAGATGGTCGGTTCACGACAATATCAGCTCAGCTACTTACTTTGATTGCAAAAGCACTTCTTTGGCTTTCAAGCGTTTCTGCTCTTCAACAGGATCAATACAGAACAGCTCTGTTGGTACACGGGGTAATCAAAGTTGTTCAGTGAGTTAGTATTGCCAGACTTTGCGAAGTACATTTCCTTCAGAGCAGTAAACCTATGACTGCACCTTCGAATTTCTGGAAATCCATCTCGATTGCCAAAGGAGATGTTGCGAGTACAGGACCATGCTCAGAGATCGCGAGTATATTCCCGTTTATGATTGGCGGGCCATGTTCCATTGGAGGCGAGGACATCATAGTACCTTCTCTAGGGCCAGGATCTCCTCGTGGATCAGGGCCATGAGAACTACCATGGGCGCCAGAGGCTTCTTGTCTGAAGTCACGATTCCGTCCCGTGCCTTGATCGCGCTCCGTGTCTGACGTCCGGCCCACAACTTCTGCGTAAGAGACGCCAGAGTTTGTAGTTGACATTTTAACTTTTATGTCTTCATGAAAAGGGTGAGCGTGTGGAGAGACAGGAGTCGTTGCAGGGGTTTCAGACGTGGAGGTGGGCGACCACTGGCTAGTTGCATGGGAGTCTGCGCTATTGGGGCTAGGTCCGTTGTAATGGCGATGGGTATGTTGATGATGCTTGTGGTGATGTGCTGTATCAAAGACGGTGTGGGAGATGTCGCCGTGTGATAGCGCATCCCATCGGAGAACATGTCGCGCTACAATACTTTTACCAGGGGTTGCCGGTACAACTGGGAACTGAGAAGTCGGAGGGGATGATCCTGTGGGTAAGGATGATGTTGATATTTGAAGCGGCGAGCGAGATCCGTGCATCTTGGCCTTTGTGGGAGGCGGTGGGGGTGGTGGAGGAGGTGGGGGTGGCCCTGGCACTGGAGGAGCGACTTGCGAACCGGAACTTGTAGTGAGAGTTGTAGTTGTAGTTGCCATACGCGCGAATCGATGTTTAGGTGGAGGTGGTGGAGGTGGAGGAGGAGGAGGTGGAGCCAAACTAGGAAATTTTGGAGCATCTTTGAAATGTGGTTGCTCCCGTGGAGCCGGTTGCATCGTTGAGGCGGATGTTTCTGCTTCTACTGTCGTTGACAGTGATGCGCCCTCTTTTGAACTAGCAAGGTTGGGCTGACCTTCGACTGGACCTGACGAAAGAGATGAGAGATGCCTCGAGAGATGCTGCTGCATTGACCCCATTGTGGCAGAAGGCGGAGGCGTCATTGGCAGCTCAGATGTTGTCAATGACTCCGAGATGTTAACTGATCCAACAAAGGAAATGATGGGAGGTAGCGATGGAGTCGATTTTTTGGAGGTCGAAGGCGCCTCTCTATTATGGGTGCCGGACAGAGCGAGAGACTCGCTTGAGTCAAGTTCTGTGAAATCAGCATCTGGGTTGGAGAGTGGCGACAATGGAGAGGGTGGCCTGTTGATACTAGGAGCCAGATCCAGCTCTGACAATAGTGAGAGTCTCTCGCGCTCCCTCGATCCTGTTGGCGTCGGCGGTGCTGATGGGGTGATTTCCAATTTGAGCAAGCCGTTGATTAGCTGGCTCATCATCTGGTCCTTGCTGTCGTCTTGTGTAAGTTCGTGTGATTCATCCGACACTAGGGAAGGTGATGATGATGCAGACAAGGATGCATTGGAATTTCTCTTGGACTTGATGCTGTGAGGTCTAGCGTGGTTGCTCATGCTGTTGGTAGATTTAGGAGGAGAGGAGGCGTGCGAGGATTCGTAAGACGAGTAGGAAGAATCGCTTTCAGTCTTTGGAGGAGCGTTGATGGTTACTGACACTTCAGATGGAGCTTGTAATCGTGTTCTTTCCAAGTTGTCATGGTCTTCTTCCCAGCTCCGTTGCCTGATCCGTGCCATTTTCTTCTTTTTCGCCTTTTGTGTCATCTTTGGTGGGTTAGTAGTCAGAATCGGGCTCAGTGTCAGTCGTTCGATGGGAGGTAAATCCAGTACAAGAGACGATCGTGAGCTCTTTGAGGATCCTTGGCCTTTTTTCGCTTTGGGCTTTGACAAAGTACTCTTCGTTTTTGCGCTGGCAAGGCTCCCTGTCGATTTTTGAGAGGGTGTTGTCGGTGAGGGTGAAGGCGAGCGTGACGGAGCTGCAGAAGTTGCTGCTGATGGTGAATGCGAACTCTGTGATCCCGGTATTGAATTTGAACTGTCTAATGGCGGTGATCTGCTCAAAGAGAGTGCCCCATGGTACCGCGTTGGCTTCTTGAAAACCCTTCCTCGGCGTATTGGTGCAGTGCTTGCGGTTGAAGAGTATGCGGATGATTGAGAGACATTGGAGAGTGTGTCGCTGTCGTCACTGTCGGTTTGTGTCGGTGCGCGAGTTCGATACAGTTCATCCCTGCTTGTGATGGATGGAATGGTTGACGAGGACAATCGCCGATCGCGAAAGTCTCTGTGATGACCCGGTTCCTTGGGTTTCCTGATACTTTCTCCATGAGAGAGTGGCGTTGACGGTGTTGAGACTGAAAGCGTCAGCCGAGCGGGCGAAGAAGTTCGTGAACTCATAACAGAAACATCCGAGTTTGAGTGTGCGACTGAGGAGGTATAAGAAGACATGGATATTCCAATCGGTCTACAATAGTTATAAACATATCGAGTCAGCAATAGGCGTGATATTTAGTAATGTTATTTGATATAGTTTAGAGCATTCCTTACAGATCCGATTGTGCTTGGTTTCGACGTGACCTTCTTGGCATGTCGAGCGACGATCGTGAAGTAGATGGGCCAGGCCGGTGCGTGGGGTCATGGCCATAGCTGGACATCAGTGCGACTATTCGCAGCTAAGACCAGCCAGCCGATTCGAATACGGATTGGTGTGGTGGATGGGATATGTGGACAAGTGTCGATCCTTGGTGGCCTTTCCTCTAACCAAAGGACAAAAACCACGAAGTTCAGCTTGCTGAGTTGAGGATGTCTTCCTTTGCTCTGGGTGCGAGTGTGGGTCTGCAGGGTGTAGGGGTGAGTGACTGTTTTATTTTCGTGGGCGAAGTGAGGGATCAAAGTCAACGGCTCAGAGGTCCAGGGTAACGATAGCAAAAATTAACAAACAAAGCGTGCGTGTTCTGCGTCTGGCGAGAGGGAGGGTGCGAGTAAGGATGCAGTTTGCTGAACTCGATGCACTCGGTTTTGCCACTTATGGAGAGAGGATTTGTTGTCTTTATGTCTGCTGCAGTCTCAAGCCAGTGTCTGCAGCGTGATGGGATGAATGTCGTGAGTGTGGAGTCTGGGCAGGGTGAAATGGCAGGGAATGAGGATGCTGCGGGGACTTTGAGTAGGATGAATATGGCAAGTGGTAAAATGTGGAATGGAGGAGAGAGAGAGAGAGGGGAGAGAAGAGAAGAGGAGAGGAGGAGAGGGTGGGGTGAATGCGACTGAGTGGAATTGAATGGGACGAGGTTGAAGATGGTAGTGAGGAAAATATTGAGGATCGATTGATGGAATGATGGAATGAGTGAATGAATGAATGGGTGCGAGACGTGAGCGAGAGAAGAAAAAAAAATCGGTTCGAAAAGGGTCTCTCGCTTATTCGTGTTATGCAAATTTGACTCCCATGTCTTACTTACACACATCTGGACAATAATAGAGTGTTTTGGAGTATGTGCATTGGCAAGTTGGATGAACAGCCAGCCATTCAGCGAGGAACAAGTGAAGAATAAACAAAGAAAAAGAAAGGATGGGAGAAGGCAGATCTGCTTCTTGGCTCTCCCAGCATAGATGTCACCTCATCTGCTACCAACATCGATGCTTCAACTTGGACAAGAAGGAAAAAAAAGAAAATTACAGGAGTCAAGGAGGTGCATCGCATCGTTTCTCTTTCTCTCTTTTTCTTTATTTCTTCTCTTTGTGATATCCTTTTTGGCTCGTGACATGGGAACAGCGCGAGTGAGTGAGTGCCAATAGCTAAATGCAAGGTTTGCCGTTGTGTTGAGCTGAAGGATGCAAAAAGAGAGAGCATGGCTTGTCACCACCGTCGCTTACCTGTGTGAAAACATTGTCATCCTCTCGCTTGACCCCGTAAACGCTCCTCGGGGCAGAGAACCTTGTGTCGCTCCACCTTCCTTCTGTTCTGTCTCCTCGGATTTGGGTTGTGGAGGTTGTATGTCAATTGTGACCCACAGGGAGACGTGGACCACTACAAAGTACAAACGCCACGCGTCAAGATTCTGCTTACACAATTTCTGTCGCAGTCTAAGTTACATCAACCGTGGTTTCGTCGGATGAGAGACTGTCCATTTGGGTTCGTGTCAAGTAACCGAGCTAGACAACATCGCATGGACCAGCGCAGTGAGTTGCTGGTAGCATCAAAGAAGTTTCTATCGATTTGCTGTGGATCGCACGGCTCCGAAGCGAAGCGAGTCTTCATCGGGAGCCAAGAGATCGATCGCAAAACTATTCTCGTTCCAGCACTACGCCCCTCTGCGTGTCGCTTCTTCCGCTGCAAATAAAAAAGGTATGCGCCAGACCAATGCAGACATCACTACCATGCCTTGCAGACAGGGTACATGTAATATGCTGCGATCTGAGGTTCGGCTTGAGCACCGGAGTGAACCTTAAATCTCGGCAAACCGACTCTCTCTCCCATCTCCATTCTTTCTTTCTTTCTTTCTTCCTTTCCTGTTTCTCATTTCTCCATCTTCATTTCATCCTCTCATTCATCCACACACACACCTTTACGTTTATTTTACAGAGTGCATATAGAAACGAAACACAACAATATGGCCGAGAAAAAGATCCTCACTTTTGCCGACTTGTCGAAGCACAACAGCAGGGACAACCTGTTCCTCGCTATTCACGACAAAGTCTACGATGTCTCAGGATTCATCGACGAGGTATATATGACGTGGCATCATTGTTCATGACGGGACACTATCTTCCACCACGACCTCGACGGCCTCGGAGATGGGAGAGTGTGTGTCCATGTGAACCATTCATTTATGTTTGTGCTCATTCATTGTTCACACACACGTATGCACGTACCCAGCTCAAAAGGAGCAAGTTCTCCGACTGTCATTAACAAGATGTATTCTTGGATGTTTATTGAATTGGCTCTAGCACCCCGGTGGTGAGGAAGTTTTGCTTGATGAGGCTGGCCGCGATGCCACCGAGTCTTTTGAGGATGTCGGCCACTCGGAAGAGGCTCGTGGTATCATGGCCACGCTCTATGTTGGAGACCTGAAGACCGACGTAAGTTACATGTCTATTTTTCCCGTTTGCACTATCTATGGGGATAGGGTGAAGGATGTCAGCCCTGGCTGGCTAACTTTGCTTTGTGTGTGTGGATGTTTCGTTGTCTGTCACTTTGAACAGCACATCTTGGCCATGCCCCACCCGCCACCCATGTGAAGCATCACTGGGATATGTCATTTAGTGTCTGCCAGTGCTATTTTACAGTTTTCTCCGAGAGATCCAAACAACTCAACATACATACCAAACACGTTACCTTTTCATTCAAAATAGGGCACTGAGAAGACCAAGGCCAAGTCTGCTTCGGCCTCTGTCCCCAAGCCAATTCCTGCACCTGAGCCCGTAGACTCTTCAAGGTAACAAACAGAGACACGCCTATTTTCTTTAGAGTGTGAAGGAGCAAAAAAGATGGACGGGAACTATGTGACCACATTTACAACTCGGGTACCCCAACCAACTTGAAAATCCATTTATCCTTTTTTTTGCCTGTCCGTTTTTCTTTTTCTTTCGTGGTTGGCTGCATGAACATGAACGCATTCTGCAGGACACTTTTTGCACGGCTAATTTGTCATCCAGTCCCAAGGTCTTCTTTACTCACCTTTACTCCTTTCCTCACTCGATCTTGTTACACTTCCAAAAAACGAAAACCTGTTATTTAGCAACATCCAGTACGTGGTCGCCCTCGCCGTGGTTGCTGGATGCATCATTTGGAAGCTTCTGTAGACAGAGAGAGAGAGACCTTCAGAAAATCATTGCCATACTATCGTTCGTCCTTCATAAACGTGTATATTTCAACATCGCACCGATTGTAATACCAGTTTATTGCAACTTCGTTTCCCAATGGCTCTGTCCCCTGCAAAAAAAAAGTGCTAGGAGCTTTTTGCCTCCTTGTGCCCTAAATGGATCGGGGGTGAATAAAAATAGTTGCTACGTTTCCGATGGGTCGCCTTGTGCCCGTTTGTTCTGTTGGGTATGTCAAAAGTTGGCTGATATGAAAAATAGAGGAGAAAAAAAAACCTCATGTCGAATGAGTAATGCGTGTTCTTCCGTGGGCGACTGGCTGAGGTAGGCCTTTCCTCGTGTGTCTGTGCTCCTGACAACCAGCGGGGGGCTATCGATTTTGGATGAAGTGAGAGACGAGGCTTTCTGCGCTGCTGGCGGAAGGGGGGGCTGTTTGGGAGAAGAGTTGCTGAATCATGAGCCTTGCCAGTACTTGGACTCGTTTTCAATGATGACAGAGAAGCGTTCCTCCTATGAAATCACATTGAGAGAAAGGCAGCATTGCCATGGGTCAACAAAAAAATGCGCAGAAAGTGCATTAAGTGGAGACAGCCTCAAGAATGACGAGGTGTGGTGTGTATCCTTGTCCTGAGGTCTACCTTCTTCTTAATCTTGAGTGCTTCGAGAACGTAGGCTGTTCCGACGACGAGGCCCACAGCCATTGCTGCACGTTTACTGGATTTTCGAACAAATGGTCGCATGTTGATGAGTGGAGAGTGAATGATGGAGAGGTACGAAAGCAAAAATTTCCAAATGAGTTCAGTTAAATTTTATGTGAGGTAGATAGATGACGAGCTTTGTTTGTTTCCTAGTCAATCTCGAGGACTCTGCCGTTGGGAGAAGAGGTCGAGTTCTGGACAGTGTCGCGCGAAGAGTCTCGCATGATATGGGGCTTCAGTCCCTTGCCAAAATTGCGGTAGCACACGGCAGCATTCACAATCGTCGCCAGGATTGTGAGAAGGCAGAGTGCGGCTGTATTTGAGATAATGAGGATGATAACGTTAGGTTCCAACACGGCTTGAATTTGCTTACTTAGGTCCACATCGAACACGCCACTTACCAAAGAGGGTCAAAAACTTATTGATACCCTGAAAATCCGGCGCCTTGGGGCCCCAGTACATTCGGACAATCTTGAAAATAAAGTAGCCCACTCCAGCCAACATGGTCGTCAAAAACAAGGTCATCCAACGGCGACTTTCGTGTCGAACTGCGTACACTGCTACCATGAGGATCAGAATGGTCACAGGCAAAAAGAAGATTGTCACCCAGTACTCGGGGTCACTAGTGCGTCTTGCGAGTGTCAGGTAGATAAACTGGATCGAGAATCCCACAAAGAAGAACAGGTCAATCTTAATAAGCACCAGGTAGATCTGGTAAGCTCGGTACATCTCTATAGAGCATCAACAAGAAAAATGGAGTGAGTGGTTGTTTGCTTGCTTGCATAAACACAGCTTGTATAAAGGGCGCTTACTCTTCATGTTAGGGTCAGCGCCAATCTTTTTGTAAATCTTCCAGCCAAACTCCTGGAAGAGCTGGTAAGCAAGCCATGTGACAAGACATTGGGTCACACCAATAACGGCCACGACCACGATCAAGAACGGCGTGATGGAGGTAAGAAGATCTTGAGCCCTGCCCGGTTCAAAGAATATATACTGGCAGACTGACCCTCCTAGACTCGGATCGATACAGAGCGAAGACTTGATCTGACTGATTTCAAAAATGGAATAGGCGAAGCAGCAAAAGTTGAAAGCGACAATTCCAATGATCTCGATAGTATTCTGGGCACGCACCTGAAGGGTAAATGGCAAACAAGTATTATCCATGTTGTGATTAGTCCAAGTTTTCATATTTGTGAGAGCCAACATCCATTCATCACTTACTGCATCCCAGGTCAACACCAACTGGAACAGCTGCGCAAAGACAAAGACAAGCATATAGGCCGGAATGGACCGAGACTGGTTAAGGACGTCCAGGTAGGTCGGTAGGAAGTTTGGAGCGATTGGTTCTTTGCTCAAATGGTTGAAATACATAGCGACAACGACCGCTTGCATGATAATGACCAGGAGTGCCTCGATACCAATGACAAGTATCAATGACTTGCCATAGGTTGAGCAAGGAAAGTCGACAAGTCGGTGCAAGCGTGACTTGAGGCTAGCGTTCGGTATGTGGACATTCTCGTCGTCAGTCGAAGCGGGCTGTGGCGGGTATGAGTAGTAGTTGGGTGGTTTTGTTTCGGTGGGTGGAATATGTACTTCGTTTCCGCCAACAGGGTTCTGCCGAGGGACACGATGTTGTTGGAGCGTGTTCCTGAGCGAATCTTCGGCGCTGATTTGCTCCTGAAGACGCTCCTGGTGCTGCTTCTGTAGCTGCAGTTGCTGCAGCTGGTGCTGGGTGGGTTTCCGCCCAATAGGCTCGTCTTGGGACTGGGGGAAAGGTTGTTGTGGTTGTTCTTGTTGGGCGTAGAGATTATTGCTGGTATAATTAGGATAGGGTGCGCTATTGTTGTGGGAAGGCTGGTCATGAAACTCTTGTTTTGAGCCGAGGGTATAATTGGGTGTGTTGGGATAGCCGTTGTTATAGCGACCGTTTGGTCCATCACTGCCCCCGCCTGACATGAGTGACACTTGCTGCAAGGGCAACGGAAGGGGATGGGATAGGGTGGGATGGGATGGGAGAGAAAGAGAAAAGAGAGAGAGGACGGTTGATGGAAAGATCGATTAGTTTCGAGTGGAATAAGACAAAAACGATGGCGAGTTGAATGATTGCGATGGAGGATGCAAAAGAGATGAACAACAAGGAGTGTGTGTGTGTTTGTGTAGAGGATTGAATGGATGGAAAAACAACCGGACGAACGAAACAAAGAATTATTAAAAAAACTTATTCTCTGATGAATCCCTGGCCAGGCCTTGCTTTGGGTCCATTGTGCTCGCCTCACGCACACCACACTCTCACACACACTCTCTCGCTCTCTTCTTTCCGTGTCTTGTGTTCCCGCTTCTTTGCTTCTGTCGCCTGTTTGCCTGTTCCTCTCGCTTGCTATCCACTTTTTCCTCTTTCCACGGACAAGCCAAAGAA
>KN042417.1:3605292-3668905 GCA_000739165.1 Podila verticillata NRRL 6337 | reverse complement strand
GATATGATACAAGTACAAGAGGTCCTGCGGGAACACGCCTGTGTGTACTTACAGAGTGCTGGCTGTGCTGGCTAATATTGTCCTTCATGGTCATGAAATGAACATGAAGAGGGAAGAAGAGAGGGGAGAGGGGAGAGAGGGGAAAGGGAGGTCTTGAATGGCGTGGGAGGAACCAGGTGTGGCGAAATGGGAAATGAATGAGATTGGAAAAACACGCACATACAGAGTGACCCAGTCACCAATAACCAGCCATGAGATGGGCTGTGCGAAGACAAGGAGGCGAGGGCAAAATTAAATATGGGTCCCTGTTCCATTCTTCGTCCGCCGTTTGCCACCACGCCTATTGTCGTCATCACACGCACATGAGTCTGGACCATAGTTGTTCATGTCCCAATGGAGTGGGCTCAAGGGCTGTGAAAGAAAAACGTCTTTTTTTCATTTGACAACAATCCAATGAAGGAACAGCAACGACACGAGCCACAGCACCCGCAAAAATCGCACTGGGATGGCAAACACTCGCGCTCTGCACGGGGCTATCGAGGTCGCTAACCGTAGAAAACAATCCAGTTGATCTATGTAAAGCGCAACCTTTTGTCATTGGATATCTATCTTTTCTCTAGCACGGCCATGCTTGTGGTTTGTTTGTTTTCCCCCACCCAACCGAAACAAGGCGTCGCAAAGTGGGTCGATAACAGTCTGTGCAGTGGGAAGTGTTTACTCAAACTGTGTCTCGGACAACACTCCCATTTTGGGAGTTGCCACCAATGTGTATCTGCACATCATTTCGGTCATTCGGTGAAGCGTGTTTGTGTTCCAGTTGGATCGCACAATCAAAATCGGTCGTCTGTCCCTGAAGCATATACCTCGCTCTCCTGGCTCTTGTTCTTGACTTCGGCAACACCAAAAGAATGCACCACATGCATATCCGAACAGGCGTGTGGATCATGGCGTCTGCATATATAAAAGAGAGAGTGGATCCCACAACGGATCTTCTTTGTTATCAACCCTCACCCCCATACACTTCCCACCCATCCATCCATTCACACACTTTGCTCACTCCCACTCTTCAAACGGACCACACAACCACACATAATGTCATATTTCGCAAGATCGTCAAGACTCTGTGTCCTAACACAATCAGGTAGGTACATCTGTCTTTCCCAATTTCTAATCGTTGTCAAAAGGCAAGGTGCATGTGCCCCTGTGCTCATATCTATCTCCTTTCCTTTTGCCGCCATTTTTCTTCGTTTCAAAAACAGCCCGCACTTCACTGTCCAAACCACAATGGTGCCACATGATCCACACTCGGGCTAACGGCCCTGTCGCAAAGTGTATTGCAGTGCCAAAGCCCTCTGTCTCGAAATCAATAGCCACCGTGGCCGCCTTGGGCGCAACGGTGACCACCATTGCTTGCTACAACAGCCTTTCGCCCGTACGTTAAAAACACGTCAATAAATACTCTATCTGTCTACTTCTCCTTCCTTTCTAATCAACTTTTCCTGACTTTGTCTATCGTTTTACGCACTCCCTAGGCAAAAGGAGTGGAGTGCGAAGGTTCAACCCCTACAAAGAAAATCAGTCGTGCCGTGGAGGCGGATGGGAAACTTGTAAGGATGCCTCAAGTTTTTATTTTCCCCTGTACTGTCCTTTCAATTTTCAGGGAGCACCTACTCACTTTTGTTAAATGACCGCAATATAAACTCCCCACAGAGATTGAAAGGATTGACAGATGACTCTCCCATCAGACTCCGAATGGAGGCCTATGTGAAGAAGCTCCAGGAACAGATCACATCTGAGCTGGAGAAAGTCGATGGCCAGGCCAAGTTCAAAAAGGACCAGTGGGTGCGCGCCGAAGGCGGTGACGGCATCTCGATGGTCCTGCAAAACGGCAAAGTCTTTGAAAAGGCCGGTGTGGCTGTCTCGGTCGTGTATGGAATGCTGCCTCCCGCAGCTGTAGCTCAGATGCGGTCCCAGCATCCAAACATCAAGACTTCGTCCACCGAATCCGTCCCTTTCTTCGCCACAGGAATCTCGTGCGTCATCCACCCACACAACCCCAACGCGCCCACTGTTCACTTCAATTACCGGTACTTTGAGCTCGAGGACGAAAACGGTGGCGAGCCCCTGAGCTGGTGGTTCGGTGGCGGATGCGATCTGACCCCCACGATCCTCTACGAAGAAGACGCCGTCCACTTCCACAAGGTAATCAAGGAGGCTTGCGACAAGCACGACCCACGGTACTACCGCGACTTTAAAAAATGGTGCGACGACTACTTCTACATCTCGCACCGTGGGGAGCGCCGCGGGATTGGCGGCATCTTTTTCGACGACCTCGAGGACAAGTCCGTGAACGAGCTGTTTGCGTATGTGCAAAGCTGTGGGAACGCGTTCGTGCACCAGTACGTGCCGATCATGGAGCGGAGAAAGAACATGAAGTACACGGAGGAGGACAAGCACTGGCAGCAGCTCCGTCGTGGCCGCTACGTCGAGTTCAATCTGGTCCATGACCGCGGCACCAAGTTTGGGCTGTTGACTCCCGGAGCGAGGATTGAGAGTATCATGATGAGCATGCCCCTGACAGCGCGTTGGGAGTACATGCATGAGCCCGATGTTAAGGCCCACGGCAAGCTGATGGAGGTTCTGAAGGCGCCCAGAGAATGGATCCCTTTGTGAGGCTAGGTTGAGCCATTAGAAAGGCAAGTAATAAATAAAACAAAGTCGTTTTTTTTTCTGGTATATGAAAAGTAATATATTTTTTTACGAGATTCTCGTAACTTGGTTCAACATTGTACATCATCCTTCGTCCTGTATTTTTTGGCTTTCTAATTTTACAGCTTGAATCCAGAGTGGATAGCTGCAACGCCGAAAGTCAGATCCTCGTAGCCCTGGCCCATGACAGTGAATCCAGCGTCCTTGATCATCTTGGCAAACTCCTTCTGGGGAGGGAACTTGCGGATCGACTCGACAAGGTATTGGTATGAGTCACGGTCATTGGCAACAATCTGGCCCATGGCTGGGATCACATCGAATGAGAAGACGTCGTAAACCCTGTTCATAAAAAAAAAAAGGTGAGGATAATTTCGTCAGTTGGTGTCGTCTCTTTTTTTTTGTTTTGGCGCATACAGAGTCAGCAGTCAATCAGATAAAGCAGATTCTTACTTTGAAATGACAGGGTTCTCCACTTTGCTGAACTCCAGGCACATGAAACGTCCGCCAGGCTTCAACACACGGTAAGCCTCCTTCAAGACGCGGTCGACGTGGGTGCAGTTACGGATGCCGAAGGCGATAGTGTAGGCGTCCATTGAGTTGTCGGGAATGTGCTCCAAGTTCTCTGCGTTGCCCTCCATGAACGAGACCTGTGAAGCTGGGTGATCGAGCAGGAGAAGAAGTTGGGACAGGTTAGAGTTGAACTACTGTTTGAGGACATCCTAATGTCTTTCAACTAGGAAACACCTTACTGTTGTGGTAGGGTGTCTTTGTGAATCGTTCCTGGCCGACTTGCAACATATTGGGGTTGATATCAAAGACGGTGACCTGAGCAGTGTTGTCGCCATGAGTCTCCTTGCAGTAATCCAAGAATCGCATAGCAATATCACCTAAGTTGATAGTAATATCAAAACAACAAAGATGAATATCACGATTCAGAACAGTAGTCCTGGATTACAAGCATGATCAAGACACAAAACACTCACCAGTGCCTCCAGCAACATCCAAAAGCTTGGTGCCAGGGGTAGGGGCCAAGGTGCGGATGAAATGATCCTTCCACAGACGATGGACGCCTCCGCTCATAACGTCGTTCATGACATCGTACTTTGTGGCGACGTTGGCAAACACTTGTTTGACTATATTTCATGAACGTGAGATTAGGTTTAAAGGGTCAGTGAGGTCCAAAAAGAGAGATCAGAGCGAGAAAGAGAACGGGAGCGAGAGAGAAACGCGCTACAGATCAAAAGCCACTTGGGGTCTGCCTACCAAGAGCCTCCTTCATGTTCTCGGGCACGTTCTGGAACCCGAAATGAGTCTCTGGTTCACTCTTGGTGTTGTTGGTGTTGGTGGGCTGGGTGGGCTGGTGTTGGTGAAGAGCCTTGGTCATGGTGGAGAAGGCAGCAGTTCTAGAGCTCGAGGCAGCGACCAGAGAGCGTCTGGCCAAAACCTGCTGTAATGCGATCCTGCTTGCCATTGTTGTTATGTATGCTGCAATGCTGTGTGTGGAAAATGTGGAATGCAAGTCGGCGAACGAATGAATGTTGGTGTCGGCAACGCAATCAGGAACTGTGCTCAAAAGGAGGTTGCCGCCGGAGGTTGGAGGCACTGTCCGGCATGTTGACTGCTTTTCCAATAAGGTGACACAAGCCACTTTCCAAACATATGAGTCTCCAACGAAGACAGCAAAGTCAGGCGAAGCACGACGAAGAGAAACCTGGAAGAGATTCCAGGGTTCGCATATATACATCATGAAGCGAGAGAGAGAGAGAGAGATAATGGATGACATGGATCAGCAAGAGTTTAAAATGCAAAAAAGTAAATGTATTTATGAAAAAGATAGAGTACAATGAAGACGGCGTGCTGGTTATGCGGGGTAATCTGTGATCCAGGGACCGATTTATTCCTCGTCCTCTTCCTCCTCATCTTCCTCTTCCTCGTCATCATCCTCAGCATCTAATAAGTAGAGAGATATATCGGGAACAAGCTTAGTATACAGTGATGCGTGACACTAGACAGAAGTACGTTTGAAAATAAAACTCACCATTGGTGGCGGTAAAGTGCTCGCCAAAGTTGTAAGGGGCATCACCATCCTCATCGCTCTCCTCGGCAGCCACAGCAGCAGCAGTGGCGGCGAACTCCTTCTTGCCCTTTGCTGAAGCCTTGGCCTTCTCTGAAGATTTTGATGCGTCTGTCGCTTTTGACTTGGCAGCGCTCTTGTTCTCTGTGTTGGTGTTGTTGGTCTTGTTGGCGCCCTTCTTCAACTGGCGAGCCTTATCCTGAGTAGCCCTGCGAGCCAACTTCTGACGCTCCTTCTCTTCGGCGGCCTTCAACTTCTGGTCGGCGATCTGTTGAAGAAGCTGCTCCTTGAAGGGGTAGTTGTTGGGAATGCCGGGATCCTTCTTGTTCTCTATTTTTTTTTTGTTGAGTTGAGTTGCGTTATGATTTGTAGAGACGAATAGGTTAGATACATGTATCAGGGATATGCGAAACGTGTGCAGTGGGTTTTGCTCATGCCCACTGCAGACGACAAGAACGAACAGGACAAGGACGTACTGTGGTGGGCGTTGGGGTTGCTCTTGGCATCCTTGCGAAGCTTGCGGTGATGATCCTTGACACGCTTCTCGATCTTGTACCTGTGGTTAGCAGGGATTCTTTTGGAGGTGATCTCTATTCAATTCGAAACGAAGTAAGAACGCACAGGTCGTTGTTAGTCAGGGCTGCTTTTCCTTGCAGAGTCCTCTCCACTTTACCAGTCACTGGCATCTAGCTGCAGAGGTGCATCCATGGAATGGCAAAAGCAACCCGCAGTAATGCTGGGGTCTGCCACATAAATGCAGGACAAAGACGACATCGTGCTACTTACTTCTGCGAGGCATGTTGTGAGGTGATGGGGCTGATGAAGACTGAGTTGAGGCTTCCTCACAAGGCAAATTTTTATTTTTCTTTTTTTTTGCGGGTTCAAAACACTACGACTGCTTTCTTCACGTGATTTGCCACTAAAATTGAAATTGGCCTGTTCTTCACACGAATATGCGCCTGTCGCAAAACATCGATGAACTCGATCGAGGAAATAGATAGAAGAATAGCAATCGCTTCATTTCCCAGAGAGATGAAAGTCACTGGTAGTCCTTCCCATTCATCTGGATGCGATACTAGTCTATATCCTTGTTTTTATTTGCAAACCGCCAAAAGCAACAACCCAAGACATATTCTTTTTAAAAAAAGTGAAGCAATAAGAAAGCACGAAGCAAATAATCGAATGTTCAGGCATGGGCGACTGGCAATATCGCAGTGCTGTTGCGACGACATTCAAGAAGCTTTTGTGATGAGACCTTTTTTTTTTTTGTCAATATTACTTTTTTATGGTACAAAATGCTGAATAAAATGCGACTCTAGGCTAAGTATGATTAAATGTTATATATACACGCAACACCGGTTGTTGCTTAGGCAGTGGCCTTCTCGCTGATCTTCATGCCACGCTGCTCAATCTCCTCGAGAGACATACCCTTGGTCTCAGGGATGAGGAAGGTGCACAGGAAACCGAGAGCCATGATACCGGCAAAGATGCCGAGCAACTGGGGCAAGAAAGCGTGCTCGCCGGGGGCACCACCAATCTCGGCAAGCTGGTTGAAGGCAAAGGTGGCCAGGATGGCACCGAGCTTGCCAGAGGCGGCAGAGATACCGTGGGCAGTGGCGCGGACACGAGTGGGGAAGACCTCACCGGGAACAACGAAAGTGGTGGTGTTGGGGCCAAAGTTGAAGAAAAACTGGGCAAGGGTGAAGACGGCAACGAAGAGAGGGACGGTCTTCTTGAGCTCGTGGAAGGCAACAGACAGGATGATGAAAAGGATGGTGAGCATACCGAAACCCATGAACTGGATGCGCTTGCGGCCCATCTTCTCAATCAGGAAGACAGTGAACCAGTAACCGGGGACGAAACCGAGCAAAGAGACAGTCAAGTTGCCGAGGGTGGTTCTCCACAAGTTGTCATAAACAGTTCCGTTGCCAATGAAGCCCATGGCGTTTAGGACATAGGACTGGTTGAGGGAGATACCGTAGAAGGCAATATCGAGCAAGAACCAGGTCGAAGAAGTACCAATGAGGACCTTGAGGTTCTCCCAGCGAGAAAAGTACTCCATGAAGGCGCGGTTGTGGTTGCGGGTGGCCTTGGCATCGGCGACGGCGTTCTGGTTGGCAATGGCGTCCTCGGCAGAGGTGTTGGTGTTGTCGACAGCGGTGGAAGTGGCACGAGCAACAGCCTGGTTGGCCTTCTCGACATCGCCTTCGACATCCATGGCGTAGCGGGGAGACTCGGGCATGGTCAAGCGCAGGTAGATAGTGGAGACGGCGGGGATGCATCCGACACCAATGCAGACACGCCAGACGTAGTCAAGGTTATCAACATCCGCAATGATAGCGGTCTTGAAGCAGGCAAGAACGATCAAGGTCATGACAGAGGCCATCATGTTACCGATACCCTGCATGGAGAAAATGATGGACATGAGCTGACCACGGCGACCGGCAGAGGCCCACTCGGAGGTGACAGTGGCGGACATAGGGTAGTCACCACCGATACCGATGCCGAGGATGAAGCGCCAGAAGGTGAGGTAGGAGATGACGGTGGCGCCTTTGGCGTTGGATCCAACCATGGCACAGCAGAAAGTTCCGAGAATGATGATCATGAGCTCCATGCCGTAGATCTTCTGACGACCATAGGCATCACCGAGGTAACCAAAGACAAGCTGACCGACGAGAGTACCGAAAGAGGCCATACCCTTGAGGACACCCTCGGTGCCGGGAGGGATGTGGCCATTGGTGTCCTTGAAGTAGACATAGCCGAGCATGGGGACGATCAAGTTGATGATGAAGACGTCGTAGGCGTCGGTGAAGAAACCGGTTCCAGAGGTGATCAGGGTGCGGATGGTAAACCAGCTCCAGGACTGCTCGTCCTCCAAGGCGGCGAGGGCAACCTTGTTACCGGGCTGCTCAATAGAGCCGGCATCGGTGCTTTCGATTTTGGGCTCAGTGTAAGATCCAGACATTGTGTGTGATGAATGTGAGGACGATGGGATTGAAAGATGAGGGAAGTGAGGGATGGGAGAGCGAAAGAGAAGAGAGAAGAGTGAGAAAGCGGAAGGAAGAAGATTGACTATTGGGTGAGGAGAAAGAAAAAAAAGGAAGGGGGTAGGCAAGGTTTTTATACACAATGGGTCAGTCCGTCTGTACCATTATCCTTTGTTCTCCCGGCGTATTGTTGCTGGTCAATGTGCGCGCCCTTGGTTATTTGGTATCGGACGCAGGGTGGAGTTTGAAGGGGGGGAAGGAACGAGGAAGGGGACTGATCCAACCAGAAAGGGCCAAACCAGGTCCAAACTGAAAAAAAAAAAAAAAAAAAAAAGGGAGCTTTGTCACTGTCCAAAGGCACAAACATAAAGTAAACGAGCTGTACCACCCACACGCGACCGATCCTCGTCGCACTTTGGCAAACCCAAAACCAAAAGAGTGAGGGTCGAGTGGAGTGTGCCTCTCTTTTTTGTTTTATTTTCCAGCGGCATACGAACATGCACCTAAATAAACAATATCTCCAGTGAGCTTTACGCTGATTTCAACCACCGGTCGACCCACGACGGGCTTTAAACCCCTGTGATTGGATGGTGGGTTTGCTGGGACGATCGCTGATTGGCCAATATTTCAGGTACAAATGCACGACTGCATCAGCCAAAAACATCGATGGGAGGACAGAGGAAGGACAAGGAAGGAAAGTCTCGTGGCATCGTTCATCTTTCATCTGCACTTTTCCATCTCTTAGTCCGAAGAGGCGCATATACACCCATTTTACATCGTCTGATTGGCCTGGAGCACTCGTAGCTGGGCCTGCATTAACCACTCGATCGCTCCACGCCTCGCCTGACTGCACGTCCATTGGCTGAAATAAGCAGAGCGGAACTACTTCGCATTATGGATTTCTGGGAAGAGTCAAAAATATGCATCTCGCTTTCTTGGTCTCTACCCCTACTCACCAAGCCCAAACTAAACTTGCTCCTTTGTACCCGGGAGATTTTCGTCCTTTGTTGGCCTAGTGAGACATTTCAAACTGTCCCACACTTCCAAATTTGATGGATCACATCCCTTCTTGGTAAAAACTTCTTCGCGAGGAGTAAGCACGTTCTCTCGTCATGAGTCATGAACGAGAATCCACAGGGGCAAGTAGATTTGTCCATATGTTTGATAGGTCTCGAGATCTCTTTGAAACTTGATCGCGCAACACTCTGATCGGATGAAATAAAATATCATCAGACTACCAGGAACCAGAGGTCATCCCTAGTTCGTCTTCTGATGTCTTTCACAATTAAATGATCTTGTAAGCTCGGCTAGTACCGATGGTGTTGGAGAGAGTGACTTTCTGGTATTGCAATTCGATCGAGGGGGGAGTCCAAAAACAACTTCCACGCATTGCATAGTATGTCCAAGAATAAAGCGGTACTGCGTCATTTTAATGGAAATGTGGATGATGAGAAAAAAAAGGCCAAAGGTTAGAAGGCAATCCACTTGTAGACTCAACCTCCTTCAAAATAGATGTATATACACAGCAACCTTCTATCTTTGAACAAGCCGAATGCCAACACTGGAATCAGATTTTCCTCGCCTGCACGACAGACTGAGTCGTTGAGTGAACTTGCTGGATGATGCCAGTCGTAGAGTGTGTGCTTTGCATGTTTGCGCTCACGGTTATTGCCCCAACGTGCAAAGCGAAGGTCGCTGACTAGATGGATCACAGATGCAAATTCAGGGAGCAAGGTTCTGCTCACTGCAGCTTGTGTATCGTGGAAGTTACGGTAAGAAGTGTCACAAGAAAAATCTCACGTCGCTTCCGCGCACTCGGATTGGTTGCCACTTGGAAGTATGCCGTTTTTGATCACACAACGGTATGCTATTCTTTGTTTTATCATTTCATATGTGGGCCCACCTTGCATGCGCCTACTTCTTAGAAAGGCTGTGGGAGAAAATAAAGGAAATCCGAGAAGAAACACAGTGTAAAGGTAATTCAACCTACGTAGAGAGATCTATTTTTTTTCTAATCGAGTGCGTGTGAGGGCCATTCAAACGATAATTGAGAATGGGCGCCAGTGGAGAATAAACTGTTGACCACCAGCGATCTGGAGTGTCGACAAGTCCATCACAGACGCACAGTTCTTGGACACAAGAGTTAAATTAAACAGTCTTCCAGACCGGTTGCGTCGAAAAGAGGCCAATAAAGAAGTTGAACCATCCCCCGCTTTCATGCCGGCGTTTGCGATACCAGGATTTATCCCCATGAACCACGAAAGGAAAATAACAGGGTGGTGCTTGCGAGACTGGTTGCCACCAATGCAAAAAAATACAGGTCACATGATTTTAAGGTTGAGCCTGCTCAATATGATGTGAATCCTGCTGGGTTTGAGAGGGTTCCCTCTTTTGAAATCTTTTTGTATGTGACGGTGTGAGAGTCCTCCGTGCAGTGAGCGGAGAAGAATCGATTGTCATCCATGGCGGACACAACCATCGAATAGCAAAGCGTATGATACGGCTTCGCAAAGTAACCATCCGTCAACACATCTCGCCAACCGGACACCATCCACCAGCAAAAACCCAACATCATAGGCACTGGACCCGACTATCGGCAAAAACTCCAGAGATGTCTCGCTTTTTTTTGATGCGCCATGCATCAGGATGCGTGACTACAGAAGAGCATGAGCCAAATGACCGATTAGGCGGAAAGGGAGGAATCCATTTATTACAGGACCTAAACAGCCGTGCCAAGAAGAGAGAACGATCATCTATCAGAGAGTTCCGTCCATGGAAGAGGCATCAGACATCACTATGATGCATGTCTTTCATGGAGACTTCTCGTGGCAGCAATCACACGCAAACGGAACCTATCATCAAAGAGGCTTGGAGAGATGGAGCGGCTATCGGGATCAACACTATGATCCACCTAATCTAAGGAGACAAACAAACAGCAAAGAACCTTCAGGACTCATCGCTGTTATCTTCTTTCAACAACCTCCTCGCTTGCGCTTTTAGAAAATGGTCACTCCTCTCAAGAAGCACACCATCGTGAAGAAGCACACCGCTACCTTCAAGCGTCACCAGTCTGACCGCTACAAGACCGTCAAGGTACTATTTACGGACAAGTCAGCGTCCAGGAGCAACACATCTATGGAGGAGGAGGAAGCTTGTGGCTATGGAGGCCGTCTGGAGACATGAACGAGACGAGTTCTTGGAAGAAAAAGGATGAGCACAACTGCGCTTATGGACGAAAGTCCTCAGTAATTTGTTCACGACTCAGTGGAGAGTGCCGTGCCTCGAAGCATGAACGCAAGGATGGAAGTTTACGCCAACCGGAGGAAACACGCACCATATTCGGGAGACGTTTAAAGCGACCACGACTGCATACTGTATACTTCAAGCCAGATGCAAACGATTTTCGACATCAGGGAACTATGCGCACATAGTTATGCTACACCAAAACGACGCGGAAACCCAAAAAAAAAAAAGACAAACTGCAGGAATGGTCAGGGATAATTTTTGACATCACAGAATCTAACATACCTCTATATCCCGACTTGCTTTCATTTTTGCCGGATTTAACAGGAGTCATGGAGAAAGCCCAAGGGTATTGATAACCGCGTTCGTCGCCGCTTCAAGGGCCAGATCGCCATGCCCAAGATCGGTTACGGCAACAACAAGTTGACCCGTCACTTGATGCCCTCCGGCTTCAAGAAGTTCGTTGTCGCCAACATTGCCGAGTTGAACTTGTTGTTGATGCACAACCGCACCTTCGCTGCCGAGATTGCCCACAACGTCTCCTCCCGCAACCGCATTGCCATCGTCGAGCGCGCCCAGCAGTTGAACATCCGTGTCACCAACGCCAACGCTCGCGTCCGCACTGAGGCTTAAATATATTTTATCTTTTTTTTCATCTCCAACTTCTTTTTACTTGAAACCATCCCACTTTTTGATTTCTTTTTTTGGAGGCAAGGGAAAGGAGCAAGCAGAAACAAGGAAAGAAAAATAAAATACGACATGATGGTGTTGCAATTCTTTTTCACGTTATCTTTTAGATATGTGCACGCGTCAGGGAACTGGAAGTCCGCGATAGCTATTTTATATTTTTTTTATTGTTTTTTATGCTTGGAGTCGCTAATCTTAGATGACCGCAGGAGCAGTTGGGGCCTCGCCAACCGATGGAGGCTCTCTTGCGGGTTTGTAGTAAATACGAGGCTCAGCACTCGTCAGCTTGAAGTTACACTTGGCCTGGAGCGCTGGCGATTGCAATGTGTGCGATCGTGTGAAAACAGCTAAAATCAGAAGTAATTTCGAGTTCAGCAGGGATTATTAGCATACTCGATATTTCTCGCGATCAAGAAAGCAAAGAATATAACAGTTTCCAGCAAAAATACCCTCAGTCTCTTCTTCCTGGATCACAGGTTTTGGTGGCGCAGGTGCAGGTGTAGGTGCAGGAGCCGCAACGACAGAGCGGCGGCGAGGAACCGTGACGGGAATGGCGAGCACAGGCTCTGCTCCAGTGTAGATCACAGGCCGCTGGCTTGCTTTCTGAGCCGCCTCCGCATCCTCCACGAACTTGGCAGCCATTTCACTGGTCATCAGAAGAGGATGCAACGCCTTTCCTGTCTCTTTGGGGAACACGTAGCCATCGACCTTCTCAAATGCAGTCTGTGCAGAAGCAGAATCTTTGTACTGATTTTTGAAAAAAAAAAAAAAAAAAAAAAGATAACCGTTAAAGGCAAATACATACAGAGACAGCAACAGTTTCCACGAGTGCACTTACAGTAACGTAGCAATGAGTCCTGATATTATCCATCCACAGAACCTCGACTTCACCAAACTCTGCAAGCATTCTCTTGACTTGATTCACAGTCAGGGGGCGCACGAAATTTGTGATGACAAGTGCACGCTTGTTTGTGGATCCAGTTGCCGCTTGACCTATTTAGTAAATCGGAAATAAAACACACAGTCAGTGATCACGGTTTCACTCCGCGTCCTTGTCATAGTATAACACAAATGAAAGGTGCTTATCTATACCTCCTGATGCTTTTGGTGATTCGGGTGCTCCTTCTACTGTCGATCCATCGGTGTGTCGGTCCATGACGGCCTGCTTGACTTGTTTCTCCATAAGCGATCTGGCGTCACGGCGCTCAGGTGCTTCCATCTTGCGCTCCTCGGTGGGTGATCCTGTGGCTGGCTCCTCGATGACGGTGGATGTTGTGGAGGTGGATCGCGCCGTGGCAGAGTATGGAGCGGGTGAAGGCGATGGCGCCGCGCTTCGTCGGCGAGCGTCGGCTTCAACAGAAGCTGTGGCAGCAGCAATAATATCCTGTCTGTTCTCCAGTGGTCGCAGCTTCTTGGAAGGTTCCCCTCCTGATGCTGCTGTGCCTGAGCTTGTATCTCCATCAGCTTCCTGCAATGATCTCTTCTTGGAAGGCGCACTCAAGGTAGTATCCACCACTCCCTCCTGAGAAAGTGTAGGTGTTCCAGTAACTGGGTTCAGAGCGTCTGATCCTGTTTGATTTTCGGGAGCGGGGGCAGGTGCGGGTGCCATGACAATGTCCATCTCAGCACGTGCATCTTTGGGTTCTGCCACTGGATCGACCACACTAGAGATTTTCTCTGCTTCATCTTTTGTTGACTGTTCGTCCTTGCTCATGTTGACATCAGTGTCGTTGCTATCTGTAGGTTTTGGTGCAACATCTGGCTCTGTCGCGGTGGGGGCTGATCCTTGTTCTTCAGCGGCGTAGGCTTCCTCCAAACGAGCGACAAGTTCTTTCTTGAGTCCCTTCGTGGAGAGACCACGGGCGGTAAGTTCCGCTTTGAGTTCGGTGACCTTGAGTGAGTCGACGTCAATCATGATGGATGGATGGAGGGAAAGAGGAAGGATGGAGCGCGAAGGAATGCTCACTCGCGCCAATTTTATGTGACGTCGATCTAGCAGTCACCTCTGCGTTACCATAAAAGGCAGAGCAACGGACAGAACCCTTTCGCAAGGACCAAGACCTCATCGGAATGCGACGCCATGGACCAATCTGCTGCCAATGACGATCGGGAGGATGCTGAAAAGCGCCAACTACCAACAGTCGCAACGGAAAATGACCGTAATGGAGCCTCCGAAGCGAGTGGTAATGACTTGACGTCGAAAAAACAGCAAGGGCAGGAGTTTGAGCAACAACGCGTCGAGGCGTTAAAAGCCACAAGAGAAGCTCTCTATCAAAGATGTCGTGAGAAACTGCAAGCGCTGGACGAGGTAATTATTCAACAGGACAAGTGTTATGCTATCAGGACTCGTGGATCTGTGTACAGTTGCATGTAGCGATGAACCCGCTTGGGTATTAACTGATTTGGGTCGACTTGCATATCCTGATTTCATTCCCTAGCTCAAGGTTCGCTTAGCAGAAAAAGGAACACCCGCGCAGTCGGCTAACCCATCAAGCAGGAGTAAGGTATGTATTAAGGATGCGGATCAAATTATTTCTTTCAAACACCAAAGCCACTAATCCTCTTTCTTTTTCATCCTCGAATTCATAGCAACTGGATATTTTACGGACAGAGGAACAACGACTTCGATACCATGTCCAACGTCTAAAAGCGAGCAAACATACTGTTTTCGACGAGCTACCAGAAGTAACCAGACTCCGGGTCAATCAATCGGTCCAGGACTCGATCCATGGGTATGAGATTGGCACACCACTTCTGAAAGCCGAGTTGGAGGAGACTAAGCAAGAGCTCGCTGCTGAGAACCAAACACTGAAGGAGTCATTGGAGATCAAAGAAGCATTGAACGCTCGCCTCTCAGACTTGGCAAAGGCCATTGAGAAAGGCACAAGTCAGGAAAGCAGGTAGGTCAAGTTATTGCATCTTTTGTCGTTTGGATATGTTTAGCCAAGAATAAACCTGACCGGCCTTTCTTTCCGCAAACAAAGCCAGGGCAGACAAAAACTGCTAGAAGCACGGCTCCAGGTTCAGGAGCTAATGCGCGAACTCACAGGATTCCTGAACGCTCATTATCCACCCATTCAACCAGATGTAT
Organism: Podila verticillata NRRL 6337; assembly: GCA_000739165.1. NCBI lineage: Eukaryota > Fungi > Mortierellomycota > Mortierellomycetes > Mortierellales > Mortierellaceae > Podila > Podila verticillata. The sequence continues at coordinate 3,654,114 of KN042417.1, read as the reverse complement.
GTCATTTTTACTCAGTCGATGTCAATATCATGTTGAGGACAAGGTGCAGATATGCAACAATGAGGCCTAATAGTTTTATCACATTCTAGGACGATGATCCAGCGGCCTTTCAGCTCAAGAACATTCTCGAGGACATTATGAATCTGTCCGTGAGTTCTCCTGGTGATCCTTATCTCGTTCTTGAGCGAGGAAGCTACTATCCACCGCACATCGAGCAACTAATCAATGCCGGGATCGCCGTCCGACATCCACGCGATGCACAGCGTTTGAGACTAGTAGACTTCTATTCCTAGATGTATACCTTTGAAATACATTGTATTTTTTTTTATTTTGACGGTGGCTATGGTATTGTTTTGCTACATGTTGTGAGCGACTTGGGATTTCTTTCAGCAGTTTTCTTTCAGAGCTTGTCGAGATGATCAAGCCGTGTCAAAACCACGTTCTTACTCGTCTCTTCAATCTCGCCAGCGAGAAAGACTTCGTCCAAGATAGAGTAGACCTGATTTTCATAGCAAGACAGCAAAAAAGATCAGTTTACAGGGACCATGTGTGGAGGGTTGATATTTCAAATGGCCTAACAGATGGGTGAAAGTTACCTTGTAAAAGTTGAAGACCAGATCGAGTTCGCAGACGTTGCCAAAGAAGGCATCCAAGACCTCGACAAAGAAGTGGATTGCCTCAAGGTAGGCGAGCTCGTTGTCGTTGGCATCAACGCACAGACAAAAGAACAGACCAGCATAGCGGCGGTAGACGATCTTGAAGTTGCGGAACTAAGGATCATCCGGTGTAGAGATACCAATAAAATGAGAGGGGTGACCAGATAGTGTATTCCGGAGTGTGTGATGATGTGTGTATTTGCTGCATGATAGCAACGGATATATTACCTCCACAAAGTTTGACTGGTATTTCTGGTCCCTGGGTGCCACAAGGCGATGGACCTCGCCCTTGAGCTTCAGTTTCTCGTCGTCGTCATAGGGAGAGTACCATTTTGACAGCCTCGTCTTGCCCTGGCGATTCTGAACGAGGATAAAGCGGATCTTTGTTTTACCAAGAATATGTCAAGTGAAGAAGTTAAAGAGATGATGCTTATTAGCTGGGGTACTCTGAGATGAGGGAAGAGAGTGTTTTGCTTTGCATGCATCAACTACGGCGATTACCATGGCGCTGTTGATGTGATGAGAATGTCGCTGAGTATGAGGGTAAAGATGTTGATGCGCAGAGCGTTGGGGATGAGGTGTATAGACGGTGGTCTATCAAGGGTAGTGTTTTGATGGTTGATGGATGTGTGGGTGTTGATGGAGGGGGACAAAAATGTAATGCATTAAATGCAAGTGAGCCGTTCGTTTATTTAGCAGGAGCGTATTTTCAGCTGTCCCTCCGCTCTTCACTTTGCATTCCATCCATCCACAGCATCGTCCGCTTGCCACCTCACACCACCCATTTCTGTCACTTTCTCTCACTCACGGCCTTTTTCACTCATTTTCATCTCACTTCCAATCAAGCTTATAAAAAAAGCCTGTCTTGACCATGGTGGACGCCAAGTCGGTCATATCCATCTCGCCTGATGCAAAGGTCGCCATCATCTCTGCAATGCTCAAGCATCCAGACGACCTCTCAACACTCACTGCACTCCGCCAGAAACTTATCCGCGAAAAGGCCATTGTCGACCAGCAGCTCAAAATCGGTGTACAGAACCAGATGGAGGAAACCAAAGAAGCCCTTGACATCTTGGGTACAACCAAAGAACAGGTCCTAGGCGTGCGGTCCAACATGAAGAACATCGACTCCCTGTGCAAGGATGCGCAAGGCCTTATCACAGACTACTCGCGAATCCGCAAGGTATTAATACCCTCATATTAGTGTCGTTCTATGCCGCTGTTGCGGGCCATCATCGTTGCTTCCTCTCACCTAACTTCGTTCGTTTTCAACTTGTGACTAGATCTCACAAACGCACCAAAACTTTGTCGCGGCACAAACGTTGGTTAACAACTTCAAGGAGCTACATCAGGACCTGGACACGATCACAGCCAAGATGCGTGAGGACAAGCGAAACATTTTTGGTCCAGCCCACAACCTACTCATGAATCACTACCAGCTCTTCAAGCTCGAAGAGCTCCGAAATACCACGCTTCACCAGGCCCGAGATGAACCTTTGGATGTCAAGGTCACACTCAAACAGTACTTTGGTCGTCTGGATAAAGTCGTGGAGGAGTTTGAAGAGTACCTTTGGGAGCTGTCGCGCAACATGGTCGAGCTCATCAAACAGAAGCAAGGATCCGTCATTGTCCGAGTCATCAAAATCATTGAGGCCGAGGAGAGCGCAGACGCCAAAGCCGTCATCACCACCACCAAGGCTGAACGACGTGTCTCTCGCCAAGGCTTTGGAGGAAAGAAAGCCGAGAAGCCACCCAGGACGGTCAAGTCGCTACGGTCAAAGTTCTTTGATGTCCTGCACGACGAAGTCTCCCGCAAATTCGCGGTCCTGCTGGAAAGGGTCGACCAAGAGCCTCTGGAGTGCTTAGAGGCAACTGATTTTGTGTTCTCCGATCTGGCATTGGTTTATGACGACCTCGAGCCGCGCTCTCCCTCCAACTACAAAATCTTTCCATTCTATGTGCTCGAGTACCATCGCCATGTTTATGAGCTGGCTAACAAGATTGTCATCTCACCTGATCTGGACGGTGGACTCATCCTTCATCTGCTGAGGTGGGTGCGCGAGTACTACGCCAATATTTACCGCCAGCTTGGTGTCCCTGAGGAGCTTTTAGAGCCCAAGCTCTTGGATGGCAATGAGCAGGGACTCCTGGACGATTACCTAAAGCTGGTCCGCAACAGTTTGACCGAATGGACCAACAACATGATGAACACGGCCACCAAAGAGTTTACAGATCGCGAGAATCCACCAGAGCAGGACAAGGATCGCTTGTACAACATGCAGACTGCCGCGTTACTCTTCGAGATGGTGAACCAACAACTATCCATCGCTGCCGACTCGCAGCAAGCTAAGATCATGGAGCAGGTGGTCGGAGAATGTATACAGGTCATGAAGGACTACCAGTCCAAATGGAAGGCCTTGATCACAACGGAGAAGCGGAGGCAAATCGACATGACAGGAGCACCGCCAGAGGGTCTCGCAGAATACATCATGGCAGCCACGAACGACCAGATCAAGTGTGCAGAATTCACAGATTCAATGATGAAGAGGATCCGGTCCGAGAATATGATCCGCAACGCGAAGAGCCTAGAGAACGTGGAAGAGAAGCTAAAAGTGACCATGGAGGACTTTTTCGATGTGGCTACTCATGGTGCCAACGCACTCTTGGATCTTGCCTTCAATGATATCCGCGAGCCGATCAGCAAGCTGCACACTTCGTCATGGTACGATGAGGATCCTATGGGTCTGATCGTGGCGACATTCAAGGACTACAACGACGACTTCAAGGCCCACTTGAACGACTACATGTTCAGTAAGCTGGTCGACTGGATGTTGGAGCGTCTCATGATTGCTCAAATCGACGCGCTGAGGAACCGCGGAACAAAGCTCAAATACCCCGTGTGCAAGGACCGCCTGCAGAAGGATCGCGCCCTTGTCTACAATTTCTTTGACGAGTACAAGCCCGCTAACGACCTGGAGCAAGATTTCGACGCCATTGAGCAGCTTCACGAGTTTACCTGCAGCGCCAAGCGGTCGGCATACCTGAACTTTTATCAAATGAAGCGCGTATACCACGACCTACCCATTTCCCTGGTCGAGGACATCTTGGGCAAGCGCGACGACCTGGATCGGGCGAGCATTCGCGAGATCATGGACCCTATCAAAGAAAAGTTCAAAGACAAAGACCCCAACGACACCAACCGATCCCCTACTATCTTTAGCAAGGTTAAGCAATAAACTCATACGTGACTGCCACGTCACTTTCTCCACTGGATAGTTTTTCTGGGCTGCATTCTTTCGGTTCCACAACTCCATCCATCCTTCCACATCTCCATCCCTCCTTTCAGACACCTTCTTCATCATCATGCGCTTCTCACTCGCCCTCATCTCGGCCATCTTGGTTGCAGCCCAGGCTGCCGCCGCTAAGACCGAGCCCACCTCGCTCCAAATCGGTATGCACGCTTATTTCTATATTCTACGACGTCCGAGTGGAGAAGTGACTATGAATGTTATTCCTAACACACCTATTGGAAATGCTTAGGTGTCAAGGCCAGGAACCCTGACCCTAACTGCCTCAAGACCAAGGATGGTGACTCGCTGTCAATGCACTATACTGGCTCCCTCTGGTCCACTGGTGCCGTCTTTGACTCTTCTGTCAGCCGTGGACCCTTCGATTTCGTCCTCGGACAGGGCCAGGTCATCAAGGGTAAGTTGGAAGTTGGTCACGTTCCTGTCTAATATCCATATTACCAATCGAAGCAGCAGTTAACTTTCTTTTCGTCTTCTAATAGGATGGGACCTTGGCCTGCGCGGTATGTGCATTGGAGAGAAGCGCAAGTTGTCCTTCCCTCCTTCGTTGGGGTATGTGTTATCATAATGTCGATAGAGGAGAAGTTGAAACAAGCCCTAGGAGTTAACATTTCTTTTGACACAACCATCATGTCTATTAGATACGGTGACCGCGGAGCTGGCTCCAGCATTCCACGTAAGTGAAGAATTGTCGCTTTGTATATGACTCGACGCGTTCTTTTGTGAAGTGGAGAAAATAACCTTATTCTTGGACTTTTTTCATATTAAATAGCAAACTCTGCTCTGGTATTTGAGGTCGAACTTTTGGCGATCAACGGCAAAGGCGGCAAGGATGAGCTTTAAACAATTAACATGTCAAAACGCAAATAAACCTGATCTGGATATCATGGACAGATTTGACTTCAAAGTTCGAACGTTCATTCGTAACTGCAAAGAGGTTCTATTTGCAGTAGCGATCTGACTTGACCTTCTCTCTGCGATCGAGCAACGCTTCCGAGAATCGACCTTGTTTCTTTGCCTTGTCCAGTTCTCTGATATCCCGCTCAGAGACAACGACGCGGCCATGGTTCCAAGTCTGGAACTTGCGACTAATGAGAGTAAAAAAGACAATACAAACAAATGTTAGAAGATTGGTTCATGGCGACGTTCCCGGTAGTCTATGCTTTTGTGCATCGAGTTTGAAATTTTGTTCACCTCTGCTCAAGCTCATAATCCTTGGTAGCAATCTGGACCTCTTTTGTCTTTTTCGCCTTTTTCCGGTATTTGGCTTGGATCTTTGCCTGGAAGAGTTCACAGAATCCAATGACTTCCGAGTCGGCTCTGATCTGGAACCCCAAAGACGATCCTGGTCTTTCGGCCGCCACTTCATCGACACTCAGGAATTTGCCATAGTGGCTCTGAAGAGCAATACCTCCGTTCTCCTCTGGTTTGAGAATAGCTGTCCACTCTTCCTGCATGCCGATGGCTTCTGTGTCCGCTGATACAATCCCGAACTTGTCAGAGCTCAGATAACGACCGTTGGAGGCCTTGAGTGTCATGCGATCCGAGTCTGGGATCATGGTCACCACAAAGACTTGCTGGACGGCTGTTGGCTCTGCCTGATCAAGAGATGGCGCTGAAGACGAAGACGACGACGAGTCTGATTCAATGGGACGCATGATGACTTTGGACTTGTCATCGACCGACAAGCTTGTTGGCGGGTCTGACGAGAATGTGAGGAAAATAGGGCCGCCCAGGTCACTCAACGACTTGACATGGACCCAACCTGGTAGAGAAAACAAGACTGGTTAGCGACAGTTTTGGGGGATATATGTCGAGGACCAAATATTTCCACGTCGCTCACCATCGGCGTTGGCGTTGGTGTCTTCTTCGTCGGCAGGGTTCTCTGCCTTTCTCTTCTTCTTCTTGCTATGAGTTGTAAGAAGTAAATTAGCTTTTGCTGGAAATGCATTCCAGTTTGCCCACGCAAACAACAAATTCCAAGTGCTTGATTGCCACGTACGTTTTACTTTCTCCTTTGAAGCTGAGCTTTGACTTGTTGACCTTGTAATCGTCCGACATTCTGAGGAGTGTAAGTGTGATGCGTGCGTGTGTGTGGAGAGAGAGGAGAGATGCGATTCGTTATGACCGTGTTTTTCTCTCCACGCTGACGCCACTGAAATTGCGCCCTCCAAATTTGGTTTCTTTTTGATTCGCTTCCTTTCCTCCCATGTTTACTCAGTTGGCATCAAGATTCCTCCACATTTCCACAACCAGCAGCACTGGTGAGCATAAATCTAACACCATCGTCCTTCAGCATTTGCATCACTCAACTCAAACTTACCATATTATGTTTTTCCCTAGATATATCGCTTGATAGCTGTGGTCATGCTCCGTTCAAGTCTCTGGAGAATATAAGGACGCTCTTATCGCAGAGCATCAAGACATCCAATGATACCGCCACACAGGATTGTATCCGCACGTTGGTCTCCACTTCCGACTATCTGATCGATTATGCACGAGAGATGCTACACTCTTATCCTTACCGCTTGGTTCCTGGCTGTTGGAGAGAGCTATACACGGATGCAGGCATACACAAAGCCCTCGGATTGGGATTCTTGGCTACGACACGAGACAAACAGGATACAACCAAAGAGGATCCTATTGGACTACTGAGACAGGGCATTCTTGCTTGCGACAACGTTCTCGTCATGTCTGGCGCAGCAGGGATCGGGAGGAAGCCCATCGTCTACGAATTGATCGACTTGCTGGAGAAGATGATTACAGACATGGCGGAGGAGACTGGTGACATGATGTCCAATCCAACGCAGAAGAAACGGCGAATTCACCCACCGTTCAAGTTGGGCGAGGATGTCAACCCGGAGACGGTACCTGCACTCAAGTATCCCATCCCTCGACTCCACCTGCCAACCATGGATGCATTCCAGAAACATGTAAACGGTCCTGCCGGAGGAACTCCAATCGTTATCACAGGAGCGATCGATCACTGGCCAGCCAGGGAACGATGGACAGACTTGGAAACACTCTGTCAAACGGCGGGGCCTGATCGGCTTGTGCCCATTGAGATTGGGAGTCAGTATACGGACGAGGCATGGACACAGAAGCTGGTGACCATTCGCGAGTTTATTCAAGATTACGTTATTGAGTCATCGACGTCGAGCTCTCTTGATAAGGACGACTCCAAGGACGACAGTTACTCCAAAGACGGACCCAAAAGCCGTGTTGGGTATCTGGCCCAGCACGACTTGTTTGACCAGATCCCCCGACTGAGGCGCGACATTGATATCCCGGACTACTGTATGATTGAACCTCGAGAGCAAAAAGGATATGTCCCACCGGACGATGTTCTGCTGAATGCGTGGTTTGGTCCGTGTGGAACAGTATCACCGATGCACACAGACCCATATCACAATTTACTGGCCCAGGTTGTGGGACACAAGTATGTGCGGCTCTATGCGCCAAGCGAGAGTACCAAACTGTACGCCTTTGGAGCTGGGGCATCGTCTGTGGATGAAGGACTGGAAGAGAAGCAGGAGGAGACCATGCTGGGAAACACTAGCCAAGTTGACATTGAGCATCCTGACCTGTCGAGGCACCCACTGTTTGCACAGGCGCAGTATGTCGAGACAATTCTTGGCCCTGGCGATGTGCTGTACATTCCGTTTGAGTGGTGGCACTACATCCGGTCTTTGTCGACGAGCTTCTCTGTCAGTTTTTGGTTCTGAAAAAGTCATTAAACCTCATTGGGACATCTTGGATAATTTAATAACGCCACCAAATATTTTACATGAATGCTCCGAGACGGTGAGATAGAACAGAGAACACAAATGGTGAAAGATCTAGCTGGCAAAAGCGGAGCTTTGTTTGTACGTCCCTGGGATGGACAATGATATATAGTGCAATGGAGCAATCTGTCGAGAAAACACATAAGTAAATGATCCCAAGGTTCTCATCGAAAGTAAAGCAATTTGAGTTTAGCTCAAAGCCACGTTCTGTATTTGTTCATATTCGTCCCTTCTCATCATCATCGTTATCATCATCATTATCATCATCATCATCATCTCTCCCTCACTGCTCCACTCCAATCTCACACATTCATCATGTCCTCCCCCATCGAAGTCGTCAACATGTCCCCCGAGGACTACCGCAAGCGCAAGGTCGCCCTCATTACTGGTAAAAAATAACCCCGTTGATGAACTCAGATGATGGCATTGTGTCACAAGGCACACTGACCAGGTTGTTATATGTCTATTTCATATTCTTACCTTCCTTCTCTCCTTCATGTGGGATGCTATCATAGGTATCACCGGTCAGGACGGCTCCTACCTTGCCGAGCTTTTGATCGAGAAGGGCTACCAGGTCCACGGAATCATTCGCCGCTCCTCCTCCTTCAACACCGGCAGAATCGAGCATCTCTACAAGGATGCACACGAGAGTATGTTCTTTTTTCATTCCATATGCTTTATCGTCCGTTTGCTTTAGTGCCATCGCGACTTTTTGTTGGTGATAAACAAAGAAGGACGATCAAGATCGAAAAAAACCCGCTTTCTGCCAGCACGCACCCAATTGGTGAATACCAGGCGCCAGAAACTGGATCGAGCAAGACGTCACACATAGGTGCATTTCACTTATCCCACATTTTTTGCTTCCGAAATAGACCCCAAGATGCGTCTTCACCACGGTGATTTGACCGACTCGACCTGCCTCGTCCACATTATCTCCAAGGTTCTCCCCACCGAGATCTACAACTTGGGTGCCCAGTCCCATGTTAAGGTCTCCTTCGACATGTCCGAGTACACTGCCGATGTCGATGCCGTCGGCACCCTCCGTCTCCTCGATGCCATCCGCACCTGCGGTCTTGCTCACCTTGTCCGCTTCTACCAGGTATATTGTTGGTTCTTGAATTTTCAGGGTCCTCCTGCAGTTTATAGATCAAGAGATCGATCCTCAATTAACATATTTTCATATCTGTGATCTGTGAATACCAAATACTTAGGCCTCCACCTCCGAGTTGTACGGAAAGGTCGCCGAGATCCCTCAGAGTGAGACCACCCCCTTCTATCCCCGCTCCCCTTACGGTGTTGCCAAGATGTACGCCTACTGGATCACTATCAACTACCGTGAGGCCTACAACATGTACGCCTGCAACGGAATCTTGTTCAACCACGAGTCCCCCCGCCGTGGTCGCACCTTCGTCACCCGCAAGATCACCTGCGCCGTCGCCTCGATCCACCTGGGCAAGCAGCAGTGCCTCTACCTCGGCAACTTGGATGCCAAGCGTGACTGGGGTCACGCCCGCGACTACGTCGAGGGCATGTGGCGCATGCTTCAGCAGGAGGAGGCCGAGGACTTTGTGCTCGCCACCGGTGAAATGCACACTGTCCGCGAGTTTGTCGAGAAGTCCTTCAAGGCCATTGGCAAGTCCATCCGCTGGGAGGGTAGTGCCGAGGAGGAGGTTGGTTTCGATGATGAGGGCGTGATCCGTGTCCGTGTCGACCCCGCCTACTACCGCCCCACCGAGGTCGAGCTCTTGCTCGGCAACCCCGCCAAGGCCAACGAGAAGCTCGGCTGGAAGCGTCAGGTCGAGTTTGACGCCCTTGTTGAGGAGATGGTCAAGGCCGACTTGGCTGGTGTTGCTGCCGGCGATGTCTTCAACTAAATCTGCTTGACCTCATCCTCACCCTTCCTTAGACTTCTTTCACTCTTTGTTTGTATTTATATGAACACTCTGTTTATCATACCCTCACCACTTTTCACATAGCATCCCGCTCATCCTCATTGCTATAACTTGTTCATTAACAACAACAGTAATGGTGATAATAATAATAATAATAATAATAATAATAATAATATAAGAATAATGACAATACTGTGCATATAAAGAATGTTCATGTTTCTTGGGAATGGCATGGTTCTGTTCATTCCGCTTGAGGATGTGCATCCTTTGCCAGCCAGTGATGTTTTAAACTCTGACGTACTTTCGCTGGCTCTTGTGTGGTGTCGCTGGTGTGTGGTGTCGCACAAGGGTCCAGTGTTCAAAGTCTTGTTTGCGCGTGACTTCAGGAACCACCGTCTTTTCATTTTTCGATTTGTATTTCGTCAGCTCAGTCCTCCAGCCAGGAAAAAGGGGCGTTTGCAAAGAGTTGGGCTAACGTTGGCCATGAGCAACGTAAGTTCCGTGTCTTTTGTCTTTCAACTCATTCCGTTCCTCTTCTTCCTCATTCCTTCATTCCACTTCTCTCTCACCTCTATCCCATCACCACATTCCCCACTCTCTTATTCTTTTTAAAATGGTCAAGTCGCTTCTTGTCTCCATTTCAGCAGCCTTGATCGCTGCTGCTGCCGTCTCCGCAACTCAGTGGGAGTTCGTCGACAACGCCACCCCACGCACGCTCGAGTTCCAGCCTGGCTGCGAGAGAGAGCTCCGTGGCATCTACGAGGACCTGTCCATCTACGCTGCTCCCGAATCATGCCAGCCCCAAGCCTTTGCTTTGCCTGCGGAGCACATGTTCTCACAGCTCATCGTGCTCGAGCGTCAGAAGCTCGAGTCTGACTCTGAGGCCGATGTCAGCGAGTGGCGTGAGGCTGTCGAGGACGCTGTCACCCGCTTTGCCACGAACAACATGGAGACCGACTCGGGCGTTGACGCTCCCTTCAGAGTCTTCAGAGGCCGTCGCAAGCTCTGCCGGTTCATACCCATTGATCTTCCAAAGAGCCAGCCTCTGTACCGTGTCCTTGTGGGCTCCAACTGTGCTGCCGAAGATACTCCCAACCTGATTGATGTTCTCCCCGCCAACACTGAGATTCTGCCCGTCCGCACTTCCGGATTTGTGGCTCCTCTAGAAGGTCTTCCCTTGGACCATCCCATTATCGTCAAGGGCAGGACTTTGAAGCACCGCCAGGCTCTGCAGGCCATTGTGGACCAGGTGGATGTCAAGACGCTGGAGAAGGATGTCACATGGCTGTCGGGCGAGGCCCCTGGCAGTCCCTTCCTGACACGCAGCTCGACCTCGAAGCAGAGTGTGGAGGTTGCAGAGTGGCTCAAGTCCCAGTTCGAGAGCTACGGATGCGACAAGGTTGAGCTGATGACCTACCGCACCATGTTCGGACCCAATGTCGTCTGGTAAGTCAATGAGCCAGGTCCCGTATCTATCGGTGCATGAACGGAGCTATGTCGTTCAGTGTCGAAAAGGGAGCAAATAGCGCCGTTTCGTGAGAACACAGAGCAAAAAATTAATTGACCTTTCCTTTGGTTCGTGTCCTTTTTTGTCCTCGATGAACACACAGCACTTTCAAGGGAACGGAACACCCTTCCGAGCATGTCATCATTGGTGCACATCACGACAGCAGAGGCTCATTCTTGAACAACCGCGCTCCCGGAGCCGATGACGATGGTTCTGGCTCCAGCATGCTCCTTCAAGTTGCCCGTCTCATCAAGCAGAACAACCTCACCTTTGGTCGCACGTTCGTCATCGCCGCCTTCTCTGGTGAAGGTAACAAGCTGGATACAGATTCACTTACGTCGCTATTTCTTCTCTTAACCATCGCTCACCATTTGTAAACTTTGCACTTCTTCGATGTACAGAACAAGGTCTCTTTGGCTCGGCCGCTCTTGCCAAGAAGCTCAAGTCCGAGGGCACCACTATCACCATGATGATCCAGGGTGTAAGTATTCAGTGTATGACATGATTCAAAATCGGACGTCAAAGTTGACTGTGCTAACGACAGTGAACACTCTTGGTATATCAGGACATGTTGGCCTACCGCAAGCCTGGCGAGCCTATCCAGACAGCATTCCCTGCCCGCTATCACACTCCCGAGCTCACCGCGTTGTTGCGCAATGTCACTGAGCTCTATGTCCCCGAGACTGTTGTTGGCGTAACTGGCGCATGCTGCTCTGACCATCAGGTAAGGACTGAAAATTGTTGGTTTCGTTGGTTTCATTGCTTTGACTGAAAGATCAGCGTTGGGCTAATACATTTCTCTTCAAAAAACAACACAAAATAAAAACAGTCGTTCTGGGAAGCTGGCTATCCAGCAACAGCCTTCTTTGAGCGCAATGGCCCCATTGCTGACCCCAAGTACCACAACTCGGGCGACCTTGTCTACAGAGAGGGATACGACTTTGAGCAGCTGCGTGCGTCGACCAAGGCTATGCTGGCCTCTGTTTTTGAGGTTGCCGAGGTCAAGTTGTAAGTCCTTCATGTGAATGCGCCACTCGCGTTCTCTACGAATACGATCTATACCTTTTCTGCCTATACATCTGTCCATCTATATGTCTATGCTTCCAACTGCGTCTGTAAATAAAAAAAAGTGCCCCTTTGCAATCGTTGCCCGGCGCACCACTTTTCATCTTTTTTCTTTTGTTGCTCCTGCTTTTTTTTTTCTTTTCTCTCTGCGTTCTCCCTCTCCTTCCGCTCTTTGCACTCTCCCTTCCCTGTCGACCCGACCGTTTCATCATCCCAATCCACACTCGCATCCGCGCTTCCTGTGTCCACTTCTCTTGCTCTTCAATTCATCCCGATCTCATCTTGACCACATTCGTAAAGTCCATTCACCCCACTCCATCAGTCTGTACTTGAGTAGACACTTGCGATGGCCGTGACAGCGACGACTACACAGGGCAAGGTTGCCACTCAGACGACTGCTCGTCGTGCTGTGGCAGGAAGCTCCACTGCCAAGACTCCAGCATCATCAAAGCCATTTTCAAAGCCAAAAACACCTTCAACAGCGACAGCGACACCTACAAGAACCCGAACATCCACCACAGCCACGACTGTTACAGCGATAGCAGCGAGTGCTGTGGCAGGGAGCTCCATTGCCAAGACTCCAGCATCACCAAAGCCATTGTCAAAGCCAAAAACACCCTCAACAGCGACAGCGACACCTACAAGAACCCGAACATCCACCACAGCCACGACTGTTACAGCGATAGCAGCGACTGCTCGTGTTCGCGCTGCCACACCTTCCTCGACAACTCCTTCGGTCGCAGGATCCCGAAGTGCTACTCCTTCGCTCACAGGACGAGCTCTCAACACGAGTGGATCTTCGGCAACGCCAGTCAGAAAACCCACTGGAGCCGCTACATCGACCACTCCTTCCACAGCGACAGCGACAGCAACAGCGACAACAACAGCGACAACAACAGCGACAGCAACAGCGACAACAACAGCGACAACAACAGCGACAGCGACAGCGACAGCAACAGCAACAGCGGCCAAGAAACCACCAACACCTCAGACAGCTAGCGCCAGAACCACGACCACCATCAGAGTACCTCCTGGTACAAGCACCCCAATGACCGGGTCTCCTAAGCCAGTCAAGAAGCCGTTGAACATGACCACCACCACAATCCGCGTCGCCACTGCGCCTGCACGACCTCCAGTCGTCTCAGCCGCAAAGAAGGTTGGTGCAACCCCGTCAACCTCTGTTTCAGGAGCTGCAGGGAGAGCAGGCTCAACTTCATCTCAAGCAGGAAGTGTCCGATCGGCAGGATCCTCCGTGTCCAGCGTGTTGGAGTTGAAGCGAGTCCTGGCCAGTGTTCGTGCCAAGGTAAAATAATCCAACTCACTTCCTTGCATTCAGAGTTGTGTCCCTGTTTGTTGAAACTCGCTTTACCCCTGAAACTTTGCACGATATTAAACTCCACGGGCACTAACCTAATCGTGTATGTGTGCTTCAAAACTGTGAGTAGTACGAAGAGACGTCGCTCCAACTCAAGGTGACGGAGGACGAGCTCGCTCAGGTTCGTACCCAGCTGGGGCTGTCTGTCCCGGGATCAAAGGCAAGCTACATAATCCAATCAATTACAGTGAAATGAGATTTATATTCGACATTTATGCATTGCATTGGCATACATGTGCAGGACGAGCTCTATTTTTGTCCCTTCATCAAAATAACAAGTCGTCTAACATGGCCACACGTTGATAGGGTCAAGCTGCTCATTCAAGGACAATCGTGTCAACGGTACAAGAGATTGCCAGGCTGACTATCCGCGTCAAGACTCTCGGACAATTGGCCAAGGTATAAAACCAAAGTATATTGAATATGCATTTATCGAAGCGTGGATATTCGTGTGAAGACTAACGGATCGATTCAAAAAATAAACTTGTTTTTTCTTCTATGGTGAATAGAAACTTCAAATGGACCACGACGCCAAAGTCCTTGAGCAGACCCGAAAGCACGACGAAAGAACCTTGGAGCAGGATACCGAAGTTATATCGCTCCAAAAAGAGATCGAGACCTACATCCAAAAGTACAACGAGTTTTCTGGATTCCAACAGAGGCTCAGGGATGCCCAGGCACTCCATTCTGCCACACTTGAGGAACTCAACCGCATTCACGAGGATAGACTGCAATCGTTGGAGGTGGAGATCCAGGCCGCTCGACAAGAACAGTGTGGAGTCGAAGGCGACGCCCAGGAAAAGTTCCGCCAGGATTTGGAGCAATTCAAGGCTGCTCATAAAAAGGAATTGGACCAGCTCTTGAAAGAACATAAGCAAGAAGTGGAGGCCATGAATGCGGATTTTGAGAGGCAGCTCAAAGAAGATGTTCAGGAGCATGTGGTAAGAACAACGAGGCCCATGTTGTTATTGTTGTTGTTCTGGGCGCAGCAATACTTGCAGATTTCCCCCGACGCCATCCACTAATCCGCAACTGAAACTTTTGAATATTTTGCAGACCGAGATCCGAGATCGCCAAGAGGCGGAGCTGAGTCAGATCAAAGCCTCGCATGCTGCCTCGCTGGACAGCCATTCCGGATCGGAATCCGAGATGCTTGAGCTTCTTCAAAGTCGACACGTACAGTCCTTAGTGGAGATGGAGAAGAAGTTGGATGCTGAAAACAATAAGATCGCCGCTTCGATCCAGGCCAAGCAGCAGAAGGCGATGTCAGAGCTGCAGTCGACCCACAATGACAAGGTCGGCAGTCTTGAGGAGAAAATCAAAGTACTGTCTACCAAACTCGACACTGACTCCAGGGCAACAAAGCTAAGGGCGGAGCAGGAGTATGTTGCGTTGAAGTTGGCTCAGGATACAGAGCAGAGTGCCCTCAGGAAGAAACACGCCGAGGAACTGGACACTCTGGAAACTACAACCAAGGTGAGTCTATTGTTTGGACGTTCTCTTGGCGGCTTGTCGAACCTTTATGCTTATATTTATTTTATGTGCCTGTAGACCAAAGTTCAAATGGAGCTGGATGCCGTTCAGTCCAAGTTCTCAGCGTTTGTTGCAGACATTCACGGCTCTCGAGAACGAGCCCTCAGGGATTTGGAGACTTCCTATGAGACCCGGATTGCGGAGTTAATTGTTGAGCACGAAAATCGCGTTCGAGAGCTCGAGAACGAGGCGAATGAGCAGGTCCAAGAGGCACTCGAGAGGGTGGAGACGGCATTTGACACAGATCGGGAAGAGCTGCATGCCATCCACACGAAGGAGATCAATGACCTGAAATCGATCCAAGCATCGACCATCCAGGAACTGGAGGGTCAACTCTCTGCAGCGGAGCACCAGGTCAAAGAGGCCCTGGAAAGTAGTCGGAAACTCGAAGCTGAGCATGACATGACTCTGAGCAGGGTCAAAGTGGACGCCGAGGCCGAGCTGAAGGAGCTCAATGAATCGATTCATGCCTTGGAGCATGGCGATGGTTCACAAGCCAAGGGTATCATCGAGGTAACATCTCAATATGTTTTTCTTTTTGAGTCTCTTTGCTCATGTCATGAATAGGGTTATTTACAGCTGCGTGCATAACCCAATTAGGCACAGAGACTGACGCGTCAACAAGAGCTCGTTACTCTGAGAGAACGGCACGAGGATACGATTGCCAAGGCACTGAATGACAAGGAGCAAGGAGAACAGGGGGCAAAGCATCAACAATTGGAGAAGGAACTTGAAGCACTCCGCGCATGCCTGGCCACCGTCGAGAAGGAACGACAAGAGGCTCTGATGGTTTTGGCATCCAAAGAGATCCGGTTGAAGGAGGTGCGTAGTGCAACTACTTTTTATAACGAATTACTGGAGATAATGCTGACTCTTTTCCTTATTTAGGAGCACAACAAGGCGGTGAAGTCTTTGACCAAGGAACACGAGGATGCCGTGGAGCAAATCCATCGGGCTAACAGAACACAAATGGAAGCTGTGGCCAAGGATCACGAGAGCCGTGCGCAGGAGCATGAGTCTCGCTTAGCGGATGCGGTCACTGGTCTACAAGTCGAGCTCGGGTCTCTGAAGCAGACTCACCAAACCGCGCTAGTCGACCGTGAAAAGGCGCACGAAGTCCAGGTCGCAGGACTGGAAGTCAAATTGGAGTCGCTCAAGACTGGATCTCCTAGAGATGGGGCTGAGAAAGAACTGGTGGAGCAGCTCGCCGCCGAGATTACGAAGCTTAAGGTACCGTATCTGCAGATTTGACAAATGCGACAGATCCTGTTTTTTCTACACTACTAACACACTTTCGTCGGTCTGCATTTTAGGCTGAAGGCACTACTCTGAAGGACGAGAATGAGCAGCTGGCACAAGTCGTGAGTCAGCTTCAGAAATTGTCCACTATGGCGTAAAAACAACGTAGAGTTTGTTCCATAATACCATGTTTCTAGCATAAAAATACCCCACGAAGCACTCTATTATTTTCGAATATGTCTGCCGCACATGGTACAATGGAAGCAAGTCATGTCCCATGCGAAGGACAAGACAATCGACCTCTTTTTTTTTTTTTTTTTTTTTTTTTTTTTTTTTTAAAAAAAAAAAGGACCGCAGCATTTCTGTTTTCGCAGTGACTATGGTGGCGAGGCGAGGCTTCTCCAAACTGATCAGGATCCACCCACGAGTGGCTCTCTTCACCCACCGAGTTCCTCTTTGACGATATCAACGTCCTGAATGCACGAGCAAAAAAAAGGGGCTCAGGCACAACTGAGACCAAACGGATGAATCTGATTGGTCGTCAGTGAAAAACTTTCTCGGGAAGGGAACACTAGAAAAAAAAAAGGAAACCGTCGACTCCATCGCAACCAACCCAATTTCATCCTCATTTCTTCATCCTCATTCTTCCATCCCAACAAGAAGGAAGAGGGGAACCATACTATGCCATCATATTCCACTAGGGCTGCTTCACCAACCATGTTTCTGAAAAACATCCTCAGCTCAAAGAGACATCGCCGAGTCATTCTTGTCCTTCTCATTCTTATCATCGCAGCATCCCTCTCATTCAATTTATACCAACCCAGACCCCACTGGAGGCGACGCACACCGCTGGCTCCCTATGGCCTGGACAGCACCGAGAAACCCATTACTCAGGAGAACAACAAGTACAGAGGGAAAACACAGGCAGCAGAGATCGAGGTCCCTGCGTCCACCTGGAAATGCACTGACGACGATCTGTCCGAAGACGAGAAGAAGACTGAGCGCAACCAACGCACCAGACAATGCTTCGTAGAGAACCTCTGTGTTGATCGGCAAGGTTAGTTTACCCGTGGGAGTTGTCAAATGTCTGACGGGCTGATCCACTTGTTACATGGACTTTAGTCACAAACTCAACATTATGGTTGATCAAAATCTATAGGCGCCTTCGTCCGAAGCAATGGCATCTTTTCAAAGAACCTTCCAAAGGTTAACCTCATGTCGGCAGACCAAGAAGCTGACGTCTATTGGCAACCAAGAATCGAGCGATCCTGGCGCAGTATGATGAGGGCACACTATGTCAACGAAACACTGTTCGTCCATGGACTGTATTCGCCCTACCATTTCTCACATTGGCTCTATAATGGCATGATGCCATTATACAGGTACGCTTAAGCGATCAGGATAAAACTGTTGATAGAGACATTGGGCAATCTTTGGAAGCATTTGCTAACAAATATTTTTTTTCTTTCTTTTTTTCCAATCTACTACAGCACGATGAAGCGGTTTGGTGCCACAAAGGATTCTTGGACAATGCGAGCCGCCAGATTCGCATGGGACGATATCACAAGGCAAGGAGACTGGGAGATGGATCATTTCTTCTACTCGGGCAAGGAGCTTGTTCTGACACAGTACGAGATGGCGACCGACTTTCAGACCCTCCCTCCAGCCGACGCCCCCATCTGCTTCAAGAAAGCCGTCATTGGACTGGGATCACAGTGTGCGCTGGACTATTGTGCAAAGAGCATCCCGGCAGAGGTATACGGGAGCTTCAGGGACGAGGTCGCAGAACATTACTGGAAGACACCACAAACGTGGCAAGACCACCTTACCAGCTCGCGCGAAAAGATCGAGCGTCTGCACCCTGGCACCAAAGAGAGTGAGACCAGCAAGGGTCCACTCAAGTGTCTGGAAAGCGCACGGTACTATAACTTTGAGGGCGCAGGACTCAACCATGGGCAGGAGGAAGGTGAGCACAAGGCGCGACTTGGGCAGATCTTACCCGAAAAGGCCAACTCGGAGCAGGACTACCCAGACTTCTCAGCCAACGGCTCCTCAACTGCCTCCAAGGAGAGCAAGCGCAAGCTGGTTGTGGGGATTATCCAGCGTGAGTCGTCTAGACGACTGATCAATGACCAGGATTTGATCGATGGGCTGGTCAAGGCGGGATTCCGTGTCAAATGGATGAGCTTTGACTATGGCTGTGGACTGGCTGAGACCGCCTATCTTTTGCGGGACGTCAATGTTCTGGTCTCGCCCCACGGGAACGCCATCGGCACCTCGATCTTCATGCCCAGCCACAACCCCGTGCCCACGGTCATCAGTATCGACAACTCGCGCTACAACGAGCCTTGGTTCAAGTTCTCGGCCACGGCGCTTGGCCAGCGGTTCATTTCCAGTGTCTGTGGACCACACGAATACCTCGACGAAGCCACCAAGGAGCGATGCCCGTTCTACAAGGACGAGATTGGTGGGCGGAAGTTGCTTCCGAAACACCCTCTGGTCCTTGGCCTGCCGCCGTCAATGGTTGTAAGTGACGAAGAGAAGAAGGGTATGACTTTGGAAGAGAAGGAGGAAATGACCAAGGAACATCGCGCCTACGTTGCCGCGAATCCAGAGGCCCAAGAACTGGCCGAGACAGAGTTCCAGCAAATGATCGGGTCCGAGATGCCTTTGCCCATGGTGCATAAGTACGGCGAAGATGTGTGGAGTTGGAATGACAACTTCTGGAAGGCGATCCCACGTTATGTGGATGTGCCACGGCTGGTCCAGTTCTGTGAAGCGCGGCAGGCGGATTTGGAGCGTGAGAAACAGGAGGATATGGCGACCACTGTTGCTGGCACACAGTCTTTCCGCCACTTTGTCGATTATGTCCGCAAGGAAGAGGCATGTGGCGTCACGTTTTGCGAGTCCATACTTCGGAGGAATGTCGTTGGTGACAACAGAGGGTTTGGCCTACATTCCGTGGACAACCCTGCGCTCTGGGAAAGGCCCACGCCAGAGAGCGCCGCACTTCTGCAGGGGCTGGGTGAGCCCAAGAACTGGCGACCTCAAGAGCTGGTGGCTTAAGGTAGATAGAGACACCCCTCATCCTTTTAGTATTCATAATTATAAATAATTAGCATCAGACATAGCATGCGATTTTTTTTTGTTGTTCAAAAGTCAACATACAGGAAGGATCTAATTCTTCCTGTACTTTTTCTACTATCACCATGGTCCTTTTCTCCTTTTTCTCCTGCATATGACTCTCTCTGGCCAGTGATTCTCTCCTCAGTAATGATATTTGTTCTTAACTGTGCTCCGTGTAGAACATAACTTTGTCGATCGCGGTTGAGACTGGAGGCGACTGATGGTCATCATCAGTTAGGCCTACTAAAACGATACTACTTTGCAAGGATATTTAGACTTCAAGGACGTAGCTTACGTTCTTTGTCATTCGAAATGATGAGTAAGCACTATATTCTCTATGCCATGAAAACATATCTTGTCGTGAGGAAGGAGTATCGAACATGCTGGAGAATCAAAAAGAATATTGCCCGCCAAAAGTTTATTAACAGAAACTGTTTATTTTGATGTCATATAGTAATATACATATTATTTTTCATTAAGCGTTGCCACTTTCCACAGCCAGGCTGAGGAAGAGTCCGTCTTGCTTCTGGAGCAAAGCCTGAGGTGTGTCATATTCGGAAACTCGACCCTGATCGAGCACCAAGATCTTGTCACTGTCCATGATAGTGTTGATTCTGTGAGCAATAGTCAGGACCGTGCAATTGGAGAACTCGCGCCGCAAAGCTCGCTGAATCGCATTATCCGTCTCGATATCAATCGCTGCCGTCGCTTCATCCAAGCAAAGGATGTGTGTGTTCTTGGCGAGCATAGCACGCGCCAGACTCATGAGTTGGCGCTGACCCAAGGACATGTTCTCGCCTCCGTTCTCGATTGTTGTGGACAACCCCTCAGGCAAGGTGGAGATGTAAGACTTGAGAGAAGCCGACTCGAGGGCAGTCCAGATCTCGGCATCCGTGTGGTGTCCAAAGGGATCGAGATTCAGGCGGATCGAAGCTCCAAACAGGAAGGGGTCCTGAGGGATGATGGTCAAGCGAGATCGAAGTTCCTTGAGGCCCAAGGTAGAAATATCGATACCGTCGATGGATATTTTTCCTGCGGCGGCTTCAACAATGCGGAACAGGGCCAGAGTGATGCTTGATTTGCCAGCACCTGTGCGGCCGACAATGCCAACACGCTCGCCGGCAGAGACAGTGAAATCAAGGTCCTTGAGGACCAAGTCGAGGCCGTCACGGTAGCGAGTGGAGTAGTTGCTGAACTGGATCTTGCCCTGCTGGGGCCAAGCGTCTTCGGTCTTGGAGTCAGGGATCACATCACGGGCCTCAGACTTAAGCTCAGAGTATTCCTTGATACGCTCGACCGAAACAATACTCGTCTCCAGAAGGCAGATAGTGTTCAGGAATCGGTTCATCGTACCTGTGAGGCCACCGATCTGACTGAGAACAATGGCAAAGATACCAGATGTTGGTGAGCTTCGCTGAGCAATGGCCAGGATGGAGACAACGGTCAGGATGATCACACTGATCATCTCAAGCACCACTTGCAGCCATCGTGTGGCAGCATTTGCAAGGTAACCAGTTTGCTGAGAGTGATCCAGCATCTTGGTCGCCTCGACGGCAAACCGATCAGAGTCGTGGAAGGCGCGGATGGTGACGAGTCCGGCCAGAGTTTCGGCGTAGTGGGCATAGAGGGGGGAGCGGGCACTCGAATCCAGACGCTTCAGCTCTCGAGACGAGACCAGGTAGAATCCTCCCATGCGGTAGTAGACGTAAGAAAGTGGCGGGATCATGATCGCAAAGTAAGGCGAGGCAGCAATGCAGAGGCCGAACATGGCCATCATCATAAAGATGATAAAGATACCGTTCAGCAAGGTCAGAGGCAAGGTCATATCGATTTCGGAAATATCGTGGGAAAACCGGTTGATGATCTTGCCAGAAGAGGTGACATCAAAAAAGCTCATGGGAGATCGGATCATGGGTCCCAATGCGGCAACGTGCAACTTTTTGGAGGCTCTTCGGGCCATAAAGTTGAGAGAGTAGATCATGGCAAAGGTCAAGATCAAGGCGCCGGAGAGAACCCAGGCAAGGTAGGAAAGGATCCAGTACTGAGTGGAGTGGGCGTTGGTCTCGGGGCTAGCCAACTGATTCGAGTTGCTGTCGCCCCAGCTCTTGAGCCAGAGCTGGATGCCGATCATGATGCCTACGTATGTGAAGGCGATGGCCACAAAGGAGATGGCCCCGAGTACACCAGATGTGGCAAAGTAAAACCTGTAGACGTCCAAGCCCACTCGACCCTCACCCACGATCTCTTCGTCAATCTCGTTCGAGTCCTCGATCACCAGCTCGTCCTCGTCCAATCTGCCCTTTGTGGATCTTCCACGCTTAAAAGTTGGTCGCTGGGGAGTACCATCAGCTTTAACTTCTGTGCTTGCCTCCAGGGAGGCCTCGTCGTCACTGGTGTCCTCGGCGGCCGTGGAAACAGTGTCATCATCGTTCTCCGACTTCTGCTTCGGTGCGACAACCTTGCTCTCTTGGATCAGACGGTATAGATCTCCTTGTTCGTCCTTGATAAGATCGTCGTAAACGCCGTCCTGAGAGATTCGTCCCGCTTTGATGACAATAATTTGGTCCACGTCCTTGAGATGGCTCACTCCGTTGGTGACAAGGATGCGTGTCTTGTTGGCCAGGATTTTGGTGATCGCATGCTCGAAAAGATGTTTGTCAACGTGAGCATCGACAGCGGAGAGGGGGTCGTCGAAAATGTAAATGTCCGCGTCGGCGTAGACTGCCCGAGCAACTGAGATTCGCTGTTTTTGTCCGCCCGAAAGGTTAATACCCTATTGAGTGTAAAAGTCATAAATATTAGTCACGACATTCACAAAAAATGAATATATGGACCCATGGGCAGTTACTTACCTTCTCGCCGATCACTGTCTTGTCACTGTTCACGAGCATCTTGAAATCAGGCACCAAAGCACAAGCCTTGACAGTTCTCAAGTACTTTTCCTTGTCGTAAGGGCGGCCGAAAAGAATGTTGTTGCGGACAGTGTCGTTCAAGATCCATGCTGTCTGGGCGACAAAGGCCGAGGATCCGTTGCAGTGGACAGAGCCAGAATACTTGTGCATTTCTCCCAGAAGAGCTCCGACCAAGGATGATTTGCCCTCGCCAACTCGACCAACAACAGCAGTGAGAGATCCACGCTTGATTTTGAGGTTCAAGTCATGAAGGACTGGACCGGTGCTGTCTCGGGTGGTCTCTGGTTCCCTGCTCTCGTCTGATCCTGGATCCTTCTCTGCAATCTTTTCTGGTGTTTCCAAGGTCGAGCTCGAATCAGACTGCTCCTCGTCCGACTTTTTGTTCTTTTCGGCGTTCCTGGCATCCTGCAGCGCTGCTTTTTGGGCCTCCTTCTCTTTTTTCTCGATGGCGCTCTGGATAGCTTCTGGAGTGTACCACCCAAAGGTCCCGTCAAGGATCTCGTATGCAATGTCAGAAACTTCTGGGTCGGGATTGCGGGTCACATTCTCGTCGTTAATCTCTTCTGAGTCCATGAAGGCCTTGAGACGGTCAAAGGCGACCTTACCGCTGACTGCTGCTCGGAGTGCATCATTGGCCAAGCCGACGGGATCCTCGAGCATGTTTATGAGCGTAATGGTGGTGAAGATACGACGGATGTCCAGTGGCTCCTCAGTGGTGGCGATGGCAGAGTAGACGGAGAGAGCAGCAAAAGTGGACAGTGGCGTGACTGCGTTCAAAAGAGCGGAGACGGAAATGACCCAGCTGTAGAACTTTCGGAGGAAGTTCAACTGTTCAACTCGAGTGGACGAAATTCTCTCGGCAAAGAAGGACTCCCAGGCATAGAGCTTGATCGACTTCATGTTGTTGACCAACTCCGTGAGCAGTTTCATGCGCACATCGGACGACTTCATGAAGCTCTTTTGCCACTTGCCGATCTGGGGGCTGACGATACCAGTGTAGAGGAGGACCAAAATGATTACGCCGAGACTGGCAAAAATGGCGTACCTGATCTGAGCGTACAAAAGGGCGATCGTGATGATGACTTCGATGATGCAGCTCCAGAAGTAGTGAATGACTTGGAAGAAGGCGACTACTTTGTCAACGTCTGTGCTCATGTGGTTCACGATCGATCCCATTCCTAGTATTTGAGTAAAAGCAAGAATTAAGTTACGCACGACCAAGAGATAGATCCAAGTACCAATTAAGAACCAATAGAAATAAAATACCTTCTTGTTTGTTCGTAGAACTAAGTCGCAATGCCTTGCGGTAGATCAGAGTGACAATCACTCCGCGAGCCTTGAGAGAAGAGTTGAAGCAATAGTTTTGAAACTGGGCATCGAAGATCGCGCTTAAGAGACCACTGGCGAGCACGGCGAGCATCAGACCCCATCCGACCCAGACGGGCTGTGGCTCGTTGCCTAGGGCGATGGATGTCTTGTCGTAACTGGTGATGAACGAGATCAGGTTTGAGTACAAAATCGGGCGGACGTAATAGGCAGCGATGAAGAGCACTCGAGGAATGACGGCCAACAGGAAGCTCCAGCCGACAGTATACATCACAGTGGCTGTCAAATCTACGCGGCCTTTTCGGAACGGAAGGCTGCTGGAATTCGTGTTGTTGTCATTCATGGCTTTCTGCTGGGCGAGCGACTCATCGGCCTCCACCTTGGCTTTGGAAGTCAAATACAGAGGGTATGAGAGCAGCTTTGGATGCAAGTTCCAAATGTCGTCCATGCGCAGCGTCTTCTTCTTGCCCAGATTTAACAAAGGCAAGAGCCAAAAAAAGGTCATTCGGGAAAAGAAATTTGACGATGGCTCAGGCGATGGGTTGATCTGCACGATTGGAGTGACTCCGGGGCGAAGAAGGGACCTGCGATTGGCCTTGGGTATGTTTTCAAGGATGAAAATCAACGTAGTGAAGATGGAAAAGAGAAGTTTGAGAAGGGGGATAGGGTCGCTCAAGCCGTTGGGTGACTCTTGAATCCAAGTTCGAGTCGGGAAGATGGAGATCACAGCTGTACCCAACCAAAACAGAAGCAGCATGGTAGAAGGGTTGGGCATGTTGTAATACTCGAAGTGGTGAAGAGCGATTGCACCAAGCTACAATGGAAACAATGCCGATGTTAATAGATGTGGTAAACGTACTATACGGCTGCGACAGAATGCCTGTGGGGATATGGAGCAGTTGATCCATGCGCAACTTACCAGAGACACGATGTAGAGCACAGTGCTCAAAATACTGGAGCCAGTGTAACTCTGCAGCCCGAGAAATTTGACAAACAATGCAATCTGAATGGCTAACGCACCGAGAACAATGACTGTTTTATGCGATAGAGAAAGCCAGTCCTTAGGCCCTCAAGTCGGCCTTTACCGATCACAGAGTGAAGGCGAGGAACCATGACGATGAGGAGAGCCACGCTTGGAATTAGAGTGAGAACACTGTGGAAAGGATCCAACAAAAGAGGATATTTTGAGTGCCATGCAAACAACAAAAAGCCTATCAGCGTGTTTAGATACTTCAACGCGTTTGCGTGCAAGAAATTACCTTTCCTGGAAACATGGCGTAAAGTCCATGGCGCGTTTGGTGCTAATGACAGCCCAGCCCTCGGCGTCACAAAAGGTCATGGCGCGTGTGTGTAAGAGGTCAGAGTGTGTGGAGATCGTGGAGAGATGGGAGAAGAGGGTGAACGAGTGTAGGTATGCTGAGTGTTATGAGATGTAGTGAACGAATGGAGCGTAAATATTGTACAAGGGTGTGAATATGGTACAACTCTTTCAAGAGTGGCGATTCTATGTATGAAGGAGAAAGCGGAAGAATGAGAATGACAGGAAGATATTATAAACAGGGCACAGATGATAATACAGAGCGAGAAGAAAGAAGAATGGAAAATATGGACAAGGAGAGGTTTCGACAAACTTTTTATACTTTCTTTCGCTAAGAAAGGAAGAAGGGAAGGTATGTGCGCCTAACAGTAGGGGTGGCGCACGCTGTTGATCCTTCCCACTGCGACCAGTCTTACCTAAATATGGCAGGCAAGTCTCGGTCATTTTACGCCACTGCATGGATAGATGGACTTGGCAAAAAAAACAAAGAGAGTCGACACCTTGCGGTTAAACCTTATTTGTCTTAAGAGACATCCGGTGCCTGAACCTAATTATGCTTCTTGGCATGGAAACATGACTGAACCCAGTGACGTTTCGGAAGGCCCCTCTTTGTTTCCCAAGAAGCACTTTATGACCATTCTTCTCATATCTATGCCAAACCCAATTGGCAATTGTGCGTAGATATCCATACAAACTGACGTCATTGGTCGGATGGATTTCATCCTCTCTTACTGCGGAGGGTGGCATAGAAAAAAATATGAAGAGAAAACAATGAAAATGCCAAGAAAACTTTAATGAGCACCCGAATACATCCTTAATCACATACAACCCACAAAGGCCACCATTCACCGGGATCGCCTCCGAGCTGCTACACTGAAAAGAGTTTTCATTCTCACGGAGGCGTCCCCCACTGGTTTCCTGCTCCTTTTAAACATCTCCAAACAAAAAAAAAGGAAACTCTTCTTTGACATACAGTATTGCACACCGTGAGCAGAAGGCATGATCTGACCCAACAAAGATTATGTTTTTTTCTCTCACTAGCACCTGCCTGTCTTTGTTGGTGTCCACCCTGAGAAGTTGTCCTCTTTGTTTTAGTACTGTGTGCGTATTACCAAAAAAAAAAGAGAGACAAGCGCACATGCATTCAACCTTGATGTGTTTGAATGACGTATGAGGGTGGTGGAGCGGAAAAGGACGAATCCTTCCAGTTGATAGTGCAACCAACAGAGCTGGACCATCGGACTTCGTTCTGATATTTTCACAACGAAAATGAAAGCAAGCTTCCAAATGACTTGGGGGACTGGAATGTTGTTCCATGATAGTTGCTTAGGGAAAAACTTCTTGCTTATGCGATGTTTGTTCATTTTTCTTCCACGGAGATGAGATTCACA
Organism: Podila verticillata NRRL 6337; assembly: GCA_000739165.1. Lineage (NCBI taxonomy): Eukaryota > Fungi > Mortierellomycota > Mortierellomycetes > Mortierellales > Mortierellaceae > Podila > Podila verticillata. Next base: position 3,627,681 of record KN042417.1, on the reverse strand, counting down.
TACGGGAACAGCATTCAAAAATAGGGTACCCTCTTCTATACCTTGTGCAACCAATGTCTCCGACAGAAAGATACAACCCTGTTTTCTTTGTTGACCTCAGTGTAGAGGTAAGTAAGGTGTCAGTGAATAGTTAGAAAAGGATTAGTGAGTAAGAGATGTTGGGGCTTGTCCTTCGTCTTCTGATCAAATAAACGCAAAGACTCACAGAAATGATTCTTATGTATCAAGCAGGGCCATTAGAAAAAATATTCTCCAAGTAAGTGACTTGTGAAGGGATAAAAAAGGAGGCAGTGTTGTTGAGGAGCGACCCCTAGGTTTCACGCTCTACCTGATGAGCGATTTCGCCCAAAATTCGTTTTTCCTGCCCTAAAAGAACTCTACTGGAAGTCGTTCCGACTCATTTTGGTAAAAATGCACTACCATAACCCAGGAAGTAAATCTCATGGCAGCTGAAGGACATGTCAGTCGTCTATGTGATCTATCCCAGACCCAACGAAAATGGGCCACCAAAAAAAGGCACAAAATGAACGAAATATCGAAGTTTGACGGGTTAAAGTACAAAGTCTTGATTGTCAAAAGCCACGGATGAAAACGACTACAACTGTCCGCGAGATGATACCTTTTCTTTTTTTTCAAAAAAATAAAAGGTGAGGTCACTTGCACTACTTTTTGGGTACATCATTATTTGATTCATGGATTATTGGGTAAAATGAACGTAACTACAGCGTCCGTGAAAATATTTAGGGCGAACCAGGTGCGATTTGAGTGCCATACTCGAGAGGGCACTTGTCCTCCTTAGGGTTACCCCACCAGTGTGGGAACTTTGTGCCAGTCATGGTGAAGGCAAAGAACATGGTCAGAACCATGAAAGCCGTGCCGGAATCGAAGGCGGCCGACAAGATATAGGTGTAACGCAAATGCCAGTCGGGATGGTAGCGGCGGGCAAAGAACTGGAAGAGGAATCCGACAGCCAACCAGTTGGTGTAGTGGTAAGCCTGAGCGGGGAGGCATCATACCGGTGGCAGCCAGAAGAACGGGGACGTGGATGAACTCGAGAACAGAGTTGGGGTAAAACTTCTTGAGGTAGTAGAATGGGATGGGGAGGAGGAAGCCCAAGATGAAGAAGTAGTTGATGGCGTTGTAGATCGAGGTGGATCCGAACATCTTTTCGGGGGCGATGACACCCCAAATGACCGAGGCAGAGTAGAAGGTGTTGGCAGAGGGGCACTGGAAGTCCTTGCTTGCCTTGGTGCAAATGCCAGGCTGAGATCCCAGCAACCAGTTGGCAGTAATCAAATTGGTCAAACCGGCAATGAAGGTACCGAGCAACTGAGCCCAGAACATGGCGCGAGGAGGGATCTTCATGTAGTGACCGAGCTTGAGATCGGCGGTGAACATCAAGCCCTGAGCCATAGAGATATAGCCAAGGGTCTTGAAGGTGACGTTGGCAATGGCGTAGCCGGGAAGCATGTAACCAATGACGTACTCGGTGATAATGTTAAGACCGGGCTGCTGGTTGGTGACAGCTTGGATGAGACCGACGGGAAGGGCGAAGAAGGCTGCCATGGCAATGGCCAAAAGGACACCCCACCAAGGGAGCTCGTATTCCCAGACCTCGCAGGTGATGACAGCAACAACAGACATGAAGACGAAGAGGGCACCGTACCACCAGTCGGGAACCTCGGGGTAGGCTTGCATCAGCTTGTGGTGGATGTCCTCAGAGTGATCGCGAGACTGTTTCCACTGAGCAACCAACTTGTGGCGATGGTACAACCAGGTGTGGGTGACCATGGATGAGAGACCAGCGAAACCAATACCATAGGTGAGAGCGAAGAAGGTCGAGATGCGGAGAGGACCGTATTCCTTGTACTTCTCCTCGTCCATCAAAGCTTTATCGTTCAGAATCATGGTGGTGTTGTAATCAGTTCCATCGACCTTGAACAAGGCTGGAGTGAGAATGGGGAAGCGCTGTGCATCCCAGAGGTTGGTGTAATAGGCAATGGGGACCATGACCCAGGCAATCAAGAAGAAACCGAGACCAATGTTGACCTGAGCCCACCAGGGAATAATCAAGGGAGAACCCAGGAAACCGACAATGGTGTTCCAATCCAAAGAGATTGCACCAACACCGAGACCACCAGCACCTCCGACCTGAGAGAGAACCAAGTTCTTGGGGTCAATCCAGCAGACCCAAGCAATTGAAGCAATGACTGGGAAAATGAAACTAGGAATCCAGGCATAGCAGTACATGCCAGCGGCGGCGATACAGAAGAACTTGAAACGAGACCACTGGCCGGGCTGGAGATCCTCCTCCTTGTGGAGAGTGTTCATGAGAGCGACCTGGACCAAGGTGGCGGGCCAGATCATAGCAGCGGGGTAGACGAGATAGCGACGGAGGACACCGGCCATACCGAAACCAAGCATCTGAGTGCAGTTGATGAGAAGGAAGTTGGCCAAGAAACCAAAGTCCTGCTTGTACCAGACCTTCTGAATGACAGTGATATCGACAGCGTAGGCGACACCAGCGGCGCAGTTTGCGGTAATAGAAACCAAGACGTGTTCTTTGATGTTGAAGGGACCGGGGTTCAAGCGACCTTCAGGGAGGACGCGAGCCAAGAATCTTCCGAAGGGGTAAGACAAAAGCTGAATGACCAAGGGAGAAATCCACATAGGGCGGGTGCGGAACCAGCTGTTTGAGCAAGACAAATTGTTAAGTGGGTCAGCAGATGATGCAAAAAAAAAGTGTGAGACGCACTGTTTTTCATCCCGATAGACATAAGCGAGACTTACAAGAACTGGTTGAAGAAAGAAAGGCCAAGGGAGAAGATGACAGCCATGAGCCAGTAACGGAAAGTCTGGACGGGGAGGGAGGGGTCATCCTGTTAGAAATCATAGCGGCGACTTCGGTGATGGGGGAGTTTTCTTCTTCTTCGAGGACGACAGACGAGCGTTCGATATCGAACTTCTCATCGACGAACTCCTTGTCAGCAAGATACTCTTGCTTCTGTTCGGACATGGCGGAAGGTAGTGGGAGGTTCTACTCTAAGCAGAGGGGAGGAAGGTCGGAAGGTCGGAAGGGAAAGAGAGGTCAAGGAGAGCAGATGAGCTGTTGAGATGTGCAGTCAGAGACAAGGGTCGAAAAAGTACTGGGTAATTCGTTCCTTTTATAGTGAGAAGAATGCCTGTGTAGCTGACTTCTTTCTGGGAACATGAAGAAGAGGAAGCGGAAAGCAAGCAGAGAGTACAGAGTGGAGTTGGCTTGTGGGTTGGTCTCTTTGCAAACATGCAAATGAGCAAACCGTTCAAAAGCAAAAACGTAGGGAGGAAAGAGTTTGTTTGTCTAGAGATTCGATTGATTATTCCAATGGGATCTTTAACATTATCGATAGCACAACAGCACATCGACAAGTCACTATCAAACAAACAGACATCAACAGCGGGAGACAATCACGCCCTCAGAAATTAAGGTTGCCCAGTATAACGAAACATATCGCAAAGACAATTTTAGCTTTGTCGGTAAATGCGATTGATTGGCCATCTCAGTTGACGGAGGCATGTGTGCTTTGTATCACCTTTCTCTGCTCTCTTTTTCAATAGGGCTTCTGTCGATGCTGCCCCCCCTTTCAATTCAATTGGACTTAATGAAAACACTCTCTTCCATTTCATTCATGTATTAGAGTAGTATGCTATTCCCTGTCATTCGAGAAGGCTGTTGCTATTCCAAGTACTGCAAATAATGCTGGTTGATGTCCTCTGCTGACAGCAAAGCACCACCGAGCAAGGGGAGCGAGTGTAAAGCATAAAGAACCATGATTCATGGCTGCAGTATGTAGGTTCCAATGGGCCAGATGATCATCGAGGAGTCGATGAATCAAAGGCTTCAAATATAACCTCCTCGCTGAATGGCGTTCGCATGAAGAGGGATAGGATGGAGGATGGATGCTTGTTGAATGGAAAGCGGTGAGAGTCGCCTAACTGGAAAACGGGGGACCAGGCAGCGTTTGTCAAGTTAGCTTATCTTGAACTTCGTACCTCTTTGGATACAGGTCCATTGTTACACCCCAAATTAGAAAATGACCGTGCCAGAAACGGAACAAGTCCTTTCCGAATGCATTCGACCCTGTCGAGATGATTTATGTCCGTGTGTCCATGTCCAATGTCCTTGGACTTGTCCATCTGCAGGGTCCAATCCACCTCATCTCGACCTTCCCAATATGACTAGTCCTCGTCACTCTACCCATTGCTGTTTTTGTAAAAAAAAAAGAATCCACTTGACCGTGTTGCTTGGAGTTTCAGCCGTCAAGGATCCAAACTTGTCAAGTATTCACCATCCCGCCAATTTTCTTTTCATTCATAATATTATAGGTTATTCGCTCTCATCTTGCCTTCGCACCCCTCATCTACCTTTCAAAGTCTTAATTTGCAACTCTTCTCACTTCTGTCATCCGAAGTCACTCAAGATCCCCTCATACACATCAACACCGATCGTTAGTTCATTCGCAATACCCCTTTTTTTTTCAAAGTGAGAGAAGTTACAGACACAGTAAAAGTTTCGAGTTCGACGAAACAGGAAAGCTAAGTCAAACTTGGGGAGCGTGCCCATGTGAAGTAGCAATCGCATCCTCACACCGATCTTTGAAGATGTTGTTGTATCTCTCCTTTTTTACTTTGCCAACAAAGTGGGCGCATTTCTCCTTCCGCCACCCGTGAAAGAAACATAATGAATGATGTCACGCAAAAAAGCTTAAAAGCTTAAATTGCAGCATGCAGACCAACATTCGTCCTGTCATGTCGTGCTACCATGCAGAAAAGAGTTAGAATACGCCCCAACTACAGCTCGCTGTCTCTCTCGCAAGTCAAACTGTGACCATCGTTGTTTCTATCTGGTATCGCCTCCGAGCGAGCGATGTTGGACATACGCTCTGTCACATTTTTCGTTCATCTTTTTTCATGATGTCGTCCTTAGCCCTCAAGACTGTGGCATTTGTTCTCCCACGCCTTTTTCACATACAATACGCAGAAGATCCAAGTCTGATATCTCTTTCTCACTGAATCTTCTCGGTCTATTCAAATTCATGTTCCTTCACAGGCTCCATTCCGGACAGAGTTGGCCACCAAGACAGTCTCTGCTACTCCATCCAAACAAACATCTCCGCAGACAAAATAACAACATGGACTAAAATTCCTTGATGATCAAAACCATACGTGGCAACGACCAATGCTCATTCGTGAAGCCAACAACATATTAAAAAAACAAGAATAAAAGAATAAAAAAGTATGACTCGCGCAACTCGAAATTCATCTTCATTTATTATTAGAAAAAGATGACTGCAACTAGGCTCTGGAGGAATAATTAAGGCGAGCCGGGTTTGATCTGAGTAGCATACTCGAGAGGGCACATGCCCTCCTTATCAGGGTCGGGGTTGCCCCACCAGAAGGGCATCTGCGTCTCAGTCATGGTGAAGGCAAAGAAGGCAGTCAGGACCATAAAAGCCGTGCCGGAATCGAAGGCGGCCGACAAGATATAGGTAAAGCGCAGATGCCAGTCGGGATGGTAGCGGCGGGCAAAGAACTGGAAGATGAATCCGACAGCCAACCAGTTGGTGTAGTGGTAAGCCTGAGCGGGAGGCATCATACCGGTGGCAGCGAGCAAGACGGGGACGTGGATGAACTCGAGGGCCGAGTTGGGGAAAGCCTTCTTGAGGTAGTAGAATGGAATAGGAAGGACGAAACCCAAGACAAAGAAGTAGTTGACGGTGTTGTAGATCGAGGTGGTTCCGAACATCTTCTCGGGGGCAATGACACCCCAGATGACCGAGGCAGAGTAGAAGGTGTTGGCAGAGGGGCACTGGAAATCCTTGCTTGCCTTGGTGCAAATGCCAGGCTGAGATCCCAGCAACCAGTTGGCAGTAATCAAGTTGGTCAAACCGGCAATGAAGGTACCGAGCAACTGAGCCCAGAACATGGCGCGAGGAGGGATCTTCATGTAGTGACCGAGTTTGAGATCGGCGGTGAACATCAAGCCCTGAGCCATAGAGATATAGCCAAGGGTCTTGAAGGTGACGTTGGCAATGGCGTAGCCGGGAAGCATGTAACCAATGACGTACTCGGTAATAATGTTAAGACCGGGCTGCTGGTTGGTAACGGCCTGGATGAGACCGACGGGGAGCGAGAAGAAGGCTGCCATGGCAATGGCCAAAAGGACACCCCACCAAGGGAGCTCGTATTCCCAGACCTCGCAGGTGATGACAGCAACAACAGACATGAAGACGAAGAGAGCACCGTACCACCAGTCGGGAACCTCGGGGTAGGATTGCATAAGCTTGTGGTGAATATCCTCAGAGTGCTCGCGAGACTGCTTCCACTGAGCAACCAACTTGTGGCGATGGTACAACCAGGTGTGGGTGACCATGGATGAGAGACCAGCGAAACCAATACCATAGGTGAGAGCGAAGAAGGTCGAGATGCGGAGAGGACCGTATTCCTTGTACTTCTCCTCGTCCATCAAAGCTTTATCGTTAAGAATCATGGTGGTGTTGTAAGGGGTACCATCGACCTTGAACAAGGCTGGAGTAAGGATGGGGAAGCGCTGTGCATCCCAGAGGTTGGTGTAGTAGGCAATGGGGACCATGACCCAGGCAATCAAGAAAAAGCCGATACCGATGTTGACCTGAGCCCACCAGGGAATAATCAAGGGAGAACCCAGGAAACCGACAATGGTGTTCCAATCCAAAGAGATTGCACCAACACCGAGACCACCAGCACCTCCGACCTGAGAGAGAACCAAGTTCTTGGGGTCAATCCAGCAGACCCAGGCAATTGAAGCCAAGACTGGGAAAATGAAACCGGGAATCCAGGAGTAGAGGTACATGCCAGCGGCGGCGACACAGAAGAACTTGAAACGAGACCACTGGCCGGGCTGGAGATCCTCCTCCTTGTGGAGAGTGTTCATGAGAGCGACCTGGACCAAGGTGGCGGGCCAGATCATAGCAGCGGGGTAGACGAGATAGCGACGGAGGACACCGGCCATACCGAAACCAAGCATCTGAGTGCAGTTGATGAGAAGGAAGTTGGCCAAGAAACCAAAGTCCTGCCTGTACCAGACCTTCTGAATGACAGTGATATCGACAGCGTAGGCGACACCAGCGGCGCAGTTTGCGGTAATAGAAACCAAGACGTGCTCTTTGATGTTGAAGGGACCGGGGTTCAAGCGACCAGCAGGCAAAACGCGAGCCAAGAATCTTCCGAAGGGGTAAGACAGAAGCTGAATGACCAAGGGAGAGATGGACATGGGACGGGTGCGGAACCAGCTAATAATCACATAGAAATGGTAATGTTAATACCGTGGTACTAGAATGATCACCCAGGACATCTTGTGAGATGTGGCTTGGACTTACAAGAACTGATTAAAGAAAGAAAGGCCAAGGGAGAAGATGACGGCCATGAGCCAGTAACGGAAAGTCTGGACGGGGAGGGAGGGGTCATCCTTGTTAGAAACCATAGCGGCGACTTCGGGGATGGGGGAGTTTTCTTCTTCTTCGAGGACGACAGACGAGCGTTCGATATCGAACTTCTCATCGACGAACTCCTTGTCAGCAAGATATTCTTGCTTCTGTTCGGTCATGGTGGATGGTGATGAGAGATTCTACTGTAAGCAGAGAGGAAGATGGAAGGGAAGGTCGGAAGAGAAAGAGGGGTCAAGGAAAGCAGATGAGCTGTCGGAGTGTGCTGTCAGAGACGAAGGTAAAAAAGCACCAAAGATTGTACCTCTTTTTATATTGTAAAAAGTCTGGGTGCCCTTGTACGCTTGTACGGGTCGACATCCGAAAGATCATGCGCCATTGCGTTATGGGAAAGTACGTATGAAGGAATGAAGGAGGTACTTTTGTGCACAGAGGTCAAGAGATAATTAGGGTTGTAAAGAGAGCGCCCAAACTTGTCTAAGAAGAAGACAAGAGTGAATAAGAGGGAGAGTGGGTTGGACAATAGGCTCAGTTTTGGCAGTACAGTTGCACAAAACGAGTAAACCACAAAAGACTCGAGGCACTCATAACATTAATAGCGCACTGCACTCATCGAAACACTCTTTCGTACCCTCCACTCCGTCCTCCTGCCTGCATTTTGCATTTTTTTCCCACTGCATGCTGCATGCAGACACTAGTTTGGCCAAATTTTTCAAAAATGTTTTTAGGTTTGTCGGTAAAAGAGATTGATTGGCAGCTTCTTTCGAATGTCGACCGGACCATGTGCGCTATGCATCGTTACGCCCTCTACATCGATGGAACAGTTGAAGTGGTTGAGGCTGTTTATCTTTTTCCATAGGAATAAGTCAAATCCACTCGCTGTTCTTCTTCGTTAACGAAGGCTCTCGTTGCTGTGAGTAGAACATGTTGGTTTTTGTTGATCATCGACGATAGCAAAGTACTGTCGAGCAAATGGAGCGAGTGGAAAGCACGAAGTGTCATGGATCGTGACCGCAGCATGAAGGTAAAAATGGGGTCGATGGGATTTGAAATTGAGACCAAGGAAGAGACTCCATAATCTTGGTCTAGTTGAATGGTAGACTTGCAGAGAGGGATTATCAAGTGGAGAGAGAGAGGGATTGTTAAGTGGAGAGAGAGAGGGATGGTTAAGTGGAGAAAGAGAGAGGGATTGTTAAGTGGAGAGAGAGAGGGATTGTTAAGTGGAGAGAGAGGGATTGTTAGTGGAGAGAGAGGGATTGAGAGAGAGGGATTGTTAAGTGGAAATGTGTACATCGTTAACGCAAGGAAAACAGAATGTCAGAAGTTAACTTATCTTGAAATTTAAACATCATTGGATATAGGTGTATAATCACACGCTAAAATTGGAAAGCGATCACACCAAAACGGAACAGGAGCATTCCGTATGCATCAGCCCTGTCCAAACGACATTTCTGACTCCAATGTGCCTGGCCATGTCCATCTGATACCAAACGGAGAGTCCAACCCACCACATTTCCACCCTCTCGGGGTGGTCATGCAACTTATGACCGATTTTGTGCAAAGATCTCAGACAATGCTGTTTGGAGCCTATTCGACGAACCTGAATTGAATTTGCCAAGCTGTTATCGACATTTTACATCGCATATGATAGAACCACAGAATCGCATCGCCGGTATTGTACAGACTCTCCATAAATCAATGAACAAAATGCATGAGAGAGAGGGCTGACTGCCGTTGGTTTGTCGACGAAGGCAACATCAAGGAGAGTAAAAGTTCTCCTGCAAAACACCGACCATATTCCCAGGTTCGTCTTTGAGTATGCTTTCGTGCGTCTCCCCTGCCTCTGTCCATATTGTAAATTTGTCTCTGTTTATGTTACTCTTGGAAGTGAAAAAAAAATAGAGACGAACCTCAGTAGGTGCCGTCACACCAAAAAAAAAAAAAAAGTTTATTTTTCAGTGCGCATCTGTGCATCTCCAGAACAAACAATTGTCTTTCTCTATCATACGGTGCTTACCATGTACGAGCATCTTTGTCTCGTCGACTATATGCAAAGGTCCCGAATACGCTCCAAAAAAAAGTTCGCTGTTACTCTCTTGAAGCATTATTCACACAATTTTTACTGTCCTTGTGATCTGCGATCGCCTCCAGGTTGCTACGCTCGACAGAGCTTCCATCTCGCACGGAGATAACCACCAAACTGACCACTCTTCCCAAACCACAAATAAGGCAGGCAAAAACGACACTGAATTTTTTTTTTTAAAAAAAAAGGCGGCAGAGAATGGGCACTATCATTACCACCTCCCCGTAAAGAAAATACCAGAAGGAAATTCGTACGTCATTTCTTTTATTATTAAGTAAAGATGCATTACGCAGTTATATTGACATGAAGATTATTTTAAGGCGAGCCAGGTGCAATCTGAGTACCATACTCGAGAGGGCACATGTCATCCTCAGGGTTACCCCACCAGTAGGGCATCACCGTGCCGGTCATGGTGAAGGCAAAGAACGCGGTCAGAACCATGAAGGCCGTACCAGAATCGAAGGCGGCTGACAAGACATAGGTAAAGCGAAGATGCCAGTCGGGGTGGTAGCGGCGGGCAAAGAACTGGAAGATGAATCCGACAGCCAACCAGTTAGTGTAGTGGTAAGCCTGAGCAGGAGGCATCATACCGGTGGCAGCGAGCAAGACGGGGACGTGGATGAACTCGAGGGCCGAGTTGGGGAAAGCCTTCTTGAGGTAGTAGAATGGAATAGGAAGGACGAAACCCAAGACGAAAAAGTAGTTGACGGCGTTGTAGATCGAGGTGGATCCGAACATCTTTTCGGGGGCAATTACACCCCAGATGACCGAGGCAGAGTAGAAGGTGTTGGCAGAGGGGCACTGGAAATCCTTGCTTGCCTTGGTGCAAATGCCAGGCTGAGATCCCAGCAACCAGTTGGCAGTAATCAAGTTGGTCAAACCGGCAATGAAGGTACCGAGCAACTGGGCCCAGAACATGGCGCGAGGAGGGATCTTCATGTAGTGACCGAGTTTGAGATCGGCGGTGAACATCAAGCCCTGAGCCATAGAGATATAGCCAAGGGTCTTGAAGGTGACGTTGGCAATGGCGTAGCCGGGAAGCATGTAACCAATGACGTACTCGGTAATAATATTAAGACCAGGCTGCTGGTTGGTAACGGCCTGGATGAGACCGACGGGGAGGGCGAAGAAGGCTGCCATGGCAATGGCCAAAAGGACACCCCACCAAGGGAGCTCGTATTCCCAGACCTCGCAGGTGATGACAGCAACAACAGACATGAAGACGAAGAGGGCACCGTACCACCAGTCGGGAACCTCGGGGTAGGCTTGCATAAGCTTGTGGTGAATATCCTCAGAGTGCTCGCGGGACTGTTTCCACTGAGCAACCAACTTGTGGCGATGGTACAACCAGGTGTGGGTGACCATGGATGAAAGACCAGCGAAACCAATACCATAGGTGAGAGCGAAGAAGGTCGAGATTCGGAGAGGACCGTAGTTCTGGTACTTCTCCTCATCCATCAAAGCTTTATCGTTAAGAATCTCCCTGGTGACATATGGATGGCCATCGACTTTGAACAACTTGGCGGTGAGAATAGGGAAGCGCTGTGCATCCCAGAGGTTGGTGTAGTAGGCAATGGGGACCATGACCCAGGCAATCAAGAAGAAACCGAGACCGATGTTGACCTGAGCCCACCAAGGAATGATCAAGGGAGATCCCAAGAAGGAAACAATGGTGTTCCAATCCAAAGAGATTGCACCAACACCGAGACCACCAGCACCTCCGACCTGAGAGAGAACCAAGTTCTTGGGGTCAATCCAGCAGACCCAGGCAATGGAAGCAATGAGAGGGAAGATGAAACCGGGAATCCAGGAGTAGAGATACATGCCAGCGGCGGCGACACAGAAGAACTTGAAACGAGACCACTGGCCGGGCTGGAGATCCTCCTCCTTGTGGAGAGTGTTCATGAGAGCAACCTGGACCAAGGTGGCGGGCCAGATCATAGCAGCTGGGTAGACGAGATAACGACGGAGGACACCGGCCATACCGAAACCAAGCATCTGAGTGCAGTTGATGAGAAGGAAGTTGGCAAGAAACCAAAGTCCTGACCGTAGAAAACCTTTTGAATGACGGTGATGTCGACGGCGTAGGCAACACCGGCAGCACAGTTAGCAGTCATGGAAACCAAAACGTGCTCTTTGATGTTGAAGGGACCGGGGTTCAAGCGACCAGCAGGCAAAACGCGAGCCAAGAATCTTCCGAAGGGGTAAGACAGAAGCTGAATGACCAAGGGAGAGATGGACATGGGACGGGTGCGGAACCAGCTAATAATCACATAGAAATGGTAGTGTTAATACCGTGATACTAGAATGATCATCCAGGATATCTTGCGAGATATGGCTTGGACTTACAAGAACTGATTAAAGAAAGAAAGGCCAAGGGAGAAGATGACGGCCATAAGCCAGTAACGGAAGGTCAAGACAGGGAGAGAGGGGTCATCCTTGTTGGAGACCATAGCGGCGACTTCGGGGATGGGGGAGTTCTCTTCTTCTTCGAGGACGATAGACGAGCGTTCGACATCGAACTTTTCATCGACGAACTCTTTTTCAGCAAGGTACTCTTGCTTCTGTTCGGCGGACATGGTGAAAAGTGGTGGCTTCTACTGTAAGCAGAAAGGAGGATGGGAGGGAGGGTCGGAAGAGGGGAGGGGTCAAGGAGAGCAGATGAGCTGTTGGGATTTGCAGTCAGAGACAAAGGTCAAAAAGTACCGGGGAAGTCCTTCCTTTTATACTAGAAGAATGCCATTAGACATGACTTGCTTCTGGGAAGAAGAAGGGAGAAAAGCTGTTGTGGTTGGTTAGCTGAGTGGTCGGAAAGTTCCTTTCGCCAATGCCAAAATACAAATAGGATATGCTTCATAGAATACATAAAAAAAGGAAACCAAAGACCAACGGGTATCCTCATGCTTACAATACATTGACGGCACACATTCACACACAAACACACACACACGCACTCAAATCAACAAAAAGTCATCCACCATCAAACAATGAATATCAAAAGATGTCGTCTTAAACAATAATAAGCTCACGTCTTCAACCTTCTCGCCTTTCTTTTTCTGTTCTCTCTCCAATTCGGATTAAGGTTGCCCAAAATATCAAACGAGTACCCAAATCCAATTTTTAGGTTTGTCGGTAATTGACATTGGTTGGTCGTTTCTCTCTGGTGAGCATGTGTGCCTCGTATCTGTGTCCCTTTCCCATCGATCAAGGCTAGAACAGTCGATGCTGTTCCCTCTTTCAATCGGACTTTGTGATCTTGGACTCTGTCCATTTCATCATCCTTTTTTCATCAGAGAAACACCGTTGCTTCTCCAAGTAAAGGAAATTGGCTTTTGTCTTCGGCTGAAAACAGCGAAGCACTGTCGAGCAATGTGGCGAGTGGAATGCACAAAGTCTCCTGGATCTCGATCCACAGCACGAAGATTTATTGGACTCAATGGTCATCAGAGTGTCGATGAAGGAAAGAACTTCCTTACTCAAGAGTGGTCGTTCGGATGGAGAGTGATGGACTGGCAGCGATGGATAGTGGTCAAGTGGTCTATGATGGGAATCAGTTTTCTGCGAAATAGGGTCCGAGTAGCCTTTGGCAAGTTAGCTTATCTTGAGCTTCATACCACCTTGGACGCAGCTTCATGGTTATACGCCAAAATTAGAAATCGCTCGCGCCAAAAATGAAACAAGTGCATTCCAAATGCAGGCGACCCTGTCCAAACGATGTTTATTTGTGTTCAGTATCCCTGACCGCATGCATCTGCAGAGGGTCCAACTCACCAATGTCTGTCTTTGTACACAGAGTCCACTTGACTAAGCTGTCTAGTGCTTATTATGGCCACCATGAATCCCGATTTATCACTATCGAGAAGTTGTTGTCCAGTCTTTTCTCTTCCGTTCGAAATCCTGTTCCCTTGCACCCATTGCGCTCTTCATCCACTGCTCAAACCCTTAACTTCCATCTCTTCTCACTTCTGTGTTCGGCACGTACCCTCAAAATCCCACGCATACACATTGCCATTCGTCATCAGTCGGTCGAAATCAAAGAAAATGGAAGAAGTAGTATCTTCCAAGAAATGAGATGCGGTTTGTGACGCTTTAAAAAGGTCGATCGATGAAAAAGGGAACTGAAGAAGCAAGCATGGACATAGTTGGGGGAAAGGCAATGAATAAAAGTATGCATCTCTTAAATTTCTCACGAAGCACCGAGTTTATCCTGTTGTGTAATATCAAGAAAACCAAAGTAGAAAAAAGAAGCAAAGCGTTCTGGTGTCACTGATAAGGGCAATAGAAAGATCTCGAGGGTAACGGCAGCCCGACCACAGTCATAACGCCTTCACTATACTCAACTAACAGCCACTGTAATACTATTTCCTTTCCTTTAAGTGTCTGGACTCTGCACGCCTTCATTTCATACACTGGACAATCGTATGAGAACGATAGCACTACCTTGTTGACTGCTCAATGAACAAGGGCTAGTTTAAAAAGTAGAAAGTGATCAGTGAGGATGTTGGCGTCCGTCTCCTTTAGTTCTTCCTCCAAAAGCCAATCCACTCGTCAGGGAGTTGAAGACACACGAACTGATGACATCACACAAAAAGCTTAACTTGCACTGTGGGGTTTCAAACCCGCAACATGTGTCTTTTCTGTCTTGCGATAGACCCAATGCAGCCGGTGAGCAGAAGTGTCGCTGTCAAGTAAAGAAAAAAAAAGATATATTGGCACAGTGCGCGAGCAAAGACGGTACGAAAATGTCCTCCAGATTGCGTAGCGCACTTTTATTTGTATTCTGCACTCAAGAAGTGCCCGAGCTCCGAGAGCGAAGTAGCCCTTTTTTTTTTCTCTCTATTAGTTCAAATCCATATTTCCTTTCCGTACTGTTTCTATCTCGTGGAGCTGTTTAGGAAACAAGCGCACGATACATGGATCCTGGACACAACCCTTCCTGAAAACCCATGGCAGGAAGCATTAAAACCTCAATTGACCAGAGGGTGATACAGAGATGAAAACGTAAAAAATTAATATTTACTGAAAATTGAAGGTATACTAATTAGTGGCTACTAAAACTTATGCCGCCTTCTTAGGAGGAAGAGGGAAGTAGGGAAGACTCTCGAGAGGGCACATGCCATCCTCTTCAGGGTCAGGGTTGCCCCACCAGAAGGGCATGTCCGTGCCAGTCATGGTGAAGGCGAAGAACATCAGCAAGACCATGAAGGCCGTGCCAGAGTCGAGGGCAGCGGACAAGACATAGGTAAAGCGCAGATGCCACTCGGGGTGGTAACGGCGGGCAAAGAACTGGAAGATGAAACCGACAGCCAGCCAGTTGGTGTAGTGGTAAGCCTGAGCGGGGGGCATCATACCGGTGGCAGCGAGCAAGACGGGGATATGGATGAACTCGAGGGCCGAGTTGGGCCAGAACTTCTTGAGGTAGTAAAAAGGGATGGGGAGGAGGAAACCCAAGACGAAAAAGTAGTTGACGGCGTTGTAGATCGAGGTGGTTCCGAACATCTTCTCGGGAGCAATGACACCCCAGATGACCGAGGCAGAGTAAAAGGTGCGGGCAGAGGGGCACTGGAAGTCCTTGCTTGTCCTAAGGCAGACATTTTCTTGGGATCCCAGCAACCAGTTGGCAGTCAACAAATTGACCAAGCCAGCAATGAAGGTACCGAGCAACTGAGCCCAGAACATGGCGCGAGGAGGAATCTTCATGTAGTGACCGAGCTTGAGATCGGCGGTGAAAGTCAAAGCCTGGGCCATCGAGATGTAGCCGAGGGTCTTGAAGGTGACGTTGGCAATGGCACGACCGGGAAGGATGTAACCAATGACGTACTCGGTGATAATGTTAAGACCGGGCTGCTGGTTGGTAACGGCCTGGATGAGACCAACAGGGAGCGAGAAGAAGGCGGACATGGCAATGGCCAAAAGGACACCCCACCAGGGGAGTTTGTAATGCCAGACCTCGCAGGTAATAACAGCAATAACGGACATGAAGATGAAGAGAGCACCATACCACCAGTCGGGAACCTCAGGGTAGGCTTGCATAAGCTTGTGGTGAATATCCTCAGAGTGCTCGCGGGACTGTTTCCACTGAGCAACCAACTTGTGGCGATGGTACAACCAGGTGTGGGTGACCATGGATGAGAGACCAGCGAAACCAATACCATAGGTGAGAGCGAAGAAGGTCGAGATGCGGAGAGGACCATATTCGGCGTACTTTATAGGATCGAGCAACTTGTCGTCATCGAGAATCAAGGCGGTGTTGTAAGGAGTTCCATCAATCTTGAACAAGTCTGGGGTGAGAATAGGGAAGCGCTTGGCATCCCAGAGGTTGGTGTAGTAGGCAATGGGGACCATGACCCAGGCAATCAAGAAGAAACCGATACCGATGTTGACCTGAGCCCACCAGGGAATAATCAAGGGAGAACCCAAGAAACTAATGATGGTGTTCCAGTCCAAAGAGATTGCACCAACACCGAGACCACCAGCACCTCCGATCTGAGAGAGAACCGCGCTCTTGGGGTTGATCCAGCAGACCCAAGCAATGGAAGACAGAACAGGGAAGATGAAACCAGGAATCCAGGCGTACACAAACATGGCACCAGTGGCAACCATGAAGAACTTGTAGCGGGACCACTGGCCGGGCTGGAGATCCTCATCCTTGTGGAGAGTGTTCAAAAGAGCAACTTGGACCAAGTTGGCAGGCCAGACCATAGCAGCGGGGTAGACCAAGTAGCGACGGAGGACACCGGCCATACCGAAACCAAGCATCTGAGTGCAGTTGATGAGAAGGAAGTTGGCCAAGAAACCAAAGTCTTGGCCGTAGTAGACCTTCTGAATGACAGTGATATCAACAGCATAGGCGGTACCGGCAGCGCAGTTGGCAGTGAGAGTGACCAAGACGTGCTCCTTGATGCTGAAAGGACCGGGGTTCAAGCGACCTTCAGGCAGAACGCGAGCCATGAACTTTCCGATGGGGTAAGCCAGAAGTTGGATGACCAAAGGAGAGATGGTCATAGGCTTGGTGCGGAACCAGCTGTATTTTGAAGTAGAAATACTGCGTAAGTAAAGGAGATCAGGCTTTCGGCATTGATGCTGCAATAAGTGAACCTCTGCACTTACAAGAACTGGTTGAAAAAGGACAACAGGAGGGAGAAGAAGACGGCCATGACCCAGTAACGGAAGGTCATGACAGGGAGGGAGGGGTCATCCTTGTTGGAGACAATGGCGGCGACTTCGGGAATAGGAGAGTTCTCTTCTTCTTCCAGGTTGATCGACGAGCGCTCGATATCGAACTTCTCATCGACGAACTCTTTTTCAGCAAGGTACTCTTGCTTCTGTTCGGCGGACATGGTGAAAGTGTGGTGGATTCTACTGTAAGCAGAGAGGAGGATGGGAGGGAGGGTCGGAGAGGGTGAGGGGTCAAGGAGAGCAGATGAGCTGTTGGGATGTGCAGTCAGAGACAAAGGTCAAAAAGTTTCAGGGAAAGTCCTTCCTTTTATACAGCAATCCAAGGCTGTGAACTCTTCTTTGTGCGCTTGTACGGATCAACATCCGAAGGATAGCGTTGTGATACATGCGCTCTTCCACCCACTTTGACCAATGGATTTGTATTTTACCTTCAGAGTCCACCAGTGCGTATGTGTCTTTGTGGGAAAGTATGTTCGAAAAGAAAATTAGGGTTGTACAGGAGCATTTGGCCATTGTGACCTCCTTGTTCTGGAAGAGCGGGCTGTCACCAGCCTAGGTCCATGCACGGAAATAGACCGGTTTGGATAAGGTTACGCCCAAAAGAAAAAAAATGGTGCATGCAGCATGCTTGAGTGGTGAGTAAGAGTGAGAAAGGGGACAAAATGGGAAAGTTCGATTCAACTCTAATCAAATTGAAGTCCCGAAATGGGCGTGCGTTAACTGTCCATGTTCCCCTCGGTAAACTGGCAAACTGGCATACTGGCATACTGGCAATAACAGAAACTTAACAAAGGAACAATCGAAAACGGACTTTACCAAAAAACAAAAGAAACCTGTTTTCAAGCCAAATGGACACCCACGACTGTAGTTACACCTAACATGCACACTGGCGTTGGACGTGTCTTTGGAGTATCAATCACCTCAAGTCACAAATCAGTAAAATCAAGAGCTTACAGTGTCCATCACTATGTAAGACGCCCTCCCAACACATATTTTCTCTCGCTTTGACACTACTGCCATATTTTGCACTGTCTGCTCGTGGGTATTTTTCGCCAACCCTGTGCTTTTGTCGTAAAGTTTAATGCTTTTATTTTTCGCCACTTTTCTTAACAATTTTTGAACGAAACCCTCGCAGTAATAGCACTACTACTTTCGAGCATTCCTTTTGTCCGACATGAAAATAGAGACAAACGATACGTATTTTTTTCCAACTTCATGCTTTCATTGCATCAAACCCCTCCTACCGTTAAGAAAGATTCCTTTTTTTTGTGCCGTTACCAAGGAATAAAACAGGACAACTCTCACCCAAATTAAGAATTTAAGGTTGTCCACCTTGTCGGATTTGGTAATGTGATGGTCCATGCGGACATGTTCCTAAACTCTATGTCCCAACTAGTGTCGGCACTCTGTTAGCGCCGAGGGAAGGAGGGCACACACACACACACACACACACACACACACACACACACACACGCACGCACGCCACAGCACAAAGGTGAAAGAAGAAACATCGCATTGTGCGCATGCTACACATTCAACGAGAGAGTGAGAATATGCCTTGGGCAATTACAAATAGTTTATTTGCTGGATAGATGAATGGATTATTAAATCGCTGGCAAAAATTAAGCAGCTGGTGGGGGGGCAAGAGGGATATATGGTGCGTATTCGAGAGGGCACATGGGATCCTCAGGGTTGCCCCACCAGTAGGGCATGTCAATATCACGCAGGGTGAAGATCAAGAAGGACAGGAGAACCATGAAGGCCGTCCCAGAGTCAAAAGCCGCAGACAAAATGTAGGTGTAGCGCAGATGCCAATCTGGGTGGTAACGACGAGCGAAGAACTGGAAGATGAATCCAACAGCCAGCCAGTTGGTGTAGTTGTAAGCCTGAGCGGGAGGCATCATACCGGTGGCAGCGAGCAAGACGGGGATATGGATGAACTCGAGGGCCGAGTTGGGCCAGAACTTCTTGAGATAGTAAAAAGGGATGGGGAGGAGGAAACCCAAGACGAAAAAGTAGTTGACGGCGTTGTAGATGGATGAGGGACCAAACATGCGATCGGGAGCAATGACACCCCAGATGACCGAGGCAGAGTAGAAGGTGTTGGCAGAGGGGCATCCGAACTGCTTGTTGTCCTCGCAGACACCCTCCTGGGTCTTTAACAACCAGTTGGCGGTGATCAGGTTGGTCAAACCAGCAATGAAGGTACCGAGTAATTGGGCCCAGAACATGGCGCGAGGAGGAATCTTCATGTAGTGACCGAGCTTGAGATCGGCGGTGAACGTCAAAGCCTGGGCCATCGAGATATAGCCGAGAGTCTTGAAGGTGACGTTGGCAATGGCACGACCGGGGAGCATGTAACCAATGACGTACTCAGTGATAATGTTAAGACCTGGCTGCTGGTTGGTGACGGCCTGGATGAGACCGACGGGAAGAGCAAAGAAGACAGCCATGGCAATGGCCAAAAGGACACCCCACCAGGGGAGCTTGTAATCCCAGATCTCGCAAGTGACGACAGCAACAATGGACATGAAGATGAAGAGAGCACCATACCACCAGTCGGGGACCTCGGGGTAGGCTTGCATCAGCTTGTGGTGAATATCCTCAGAGTGTTCGCGGGACTGCTTCCACTGAGCAAGCAGCTTGTGGCGATGGTACAACCAAGTGTGGGTGACCATGGACGAGAGACCAGCGAAACCGACACCGTAGGTCAAGGCGAAGAAGGTAGAGATGCGGAGAGGGCCGTACTCGGCGTATTTGGCCTCGTCAAGGAGCTTGTCCTTGTCCAGGATCGCCAAAGTCTGGTAACGAGTACCATCGACCTTGAACAACTTGGCAGTGAGAATGGGGAATTTCTGGGCATCCCAAAGGTTGGTGTAATAGGCAATGGGGACCATGACCCAGGCAATCAAGAAGAAGCCAATACCGATGTTCACTTGGGCCCACCAGGGAATAATCAAGGGAGAACCCAAGAAGCCAACAATGGTGTTCCAGTCCAAAGAGATGGCACCGACACCGAGACC
This sequence comes from Podila verticillata NRRL 6337, assembly GCA_000739165.1. Taxonomy (NCBI): domain Eukaryota; kingdom Fungi; phylum Mortierellomycota; class Mortierellomycetes; order Mortierellales; family Mortierellaceae; genus Podila; species Podila verticillata. The sequence goes on along the minus strand of KN042417.1, from coordinate 3,607,933 downwards.
ACCGGCACCTCCGATCTGAGAGAGCAACAAGCTGTTGGGGTTGATCCAGCAGACCCAGGCAATGGACGCGAGGAGAGGGAAGATGAAACCGGGAATCCAGGCGTACACAAACATGGCACCAGTGGCAACCATGAAGAACTTGTAGCGGGACCACTGGCCGGGCTGGAGATCCTCATCCTTGTGGAGAGTGTTGATAAGAGCGACCTGGACCAAGTTGGCAGGCCAGATCATGGCAGCGGGGTAGACGAGATAACGACGGAGGACACCGGCCATACCGAAACCAAGCATCTGAGTGCAGTTGATGAGAAGGAAGTTGGCCAAGAAACCAAAGTCCTGCTTGTAGAAGACCTTCTGAATGACAGTGATATCAACAGCATAGGCGGTACCGGCAGCACAGTTGGCAGTGATGGTAACCAAGACGTGCTCCTTGATGTTGAAGGGACCTGGGTTGAGGACACCGGAGGGTAGGATGCGAGCCATGAACTTTCCGAGGGGGTAAGCCAGAAGCTGGATGACCAAGGGAGAAATCCACATGGGGCGGGTGCGGAACCAGCTGTTTGAACAAAATATGGCGTTGAAAGTGTCAGCGGATAGTTCAGAATAGAGAAGGAACCCCACGTTCTCATCCGATAGCGTATCAAAAGTGACTTACAAGAACTGGTTGAAGAAGGCGAGGAACAAGGAAAAGATGACGGCCATGACCCAGTATCGAAAGGTCATGACAGGGAGGGAGGGGTCGTCCTTGTTGGAGACAATGGCGGCGACTTCGGGAATAGGGGAGTTTTCTTCTTCCTCGAGGATGACAGAGGAGCGTTCAACATCGAACTTCTCATCGATGAACTCCTTTTCAGCAAGGTACTCTTGCTTCTGTTCGGCGGACATGGTGAAAGGTGGTGGATTCTACTGTAAGCAGAGAGGAGGATGGGAAGGAGGGTTGGAGGGGGAGGGGGAGGTCAAGGAGAGCAGATGAGCTGTTGGGATGTGCAGTCAGAGACAAAGGATAGAAAGTACCGGAGAATGTGTTTCTTTTATACAAAAGAGAACTTTGGTAATACTCTGTTTCTGATTGAGTTGGTGAGTAATAGTCCATGAAGTTGGCACCGATTAGTCTTTGTGCTATTGCTGATGTTGTTCGTGGGGATCGTTGACACAATGCGACAACGAACAAGTGAGCGAGCGAGTGAACAAAACATGAAGAATGGACAGAGTAAAGTGGTCAAGTGGATAGCTTTGTGGGAAATCCAATTGACTTTGCCAGGTTTGTTATTATCTTGGGAAGTCGTGCTTTTGTTTTGGTCTAGACTGTGTTGCTGGAGTGGATAAGGAGGGCTTTGTTTGTTGATGTACTTGTACAAGCTTTTCTTCGTAGTCCAGAGAGTGTGTGTCCAAATTCTTTCGCAGCAGGATAAATGGACACACAAATAATGAGCTGTCGACCCTCCCTCGGTATTGATGGAGTGCCTACACAAACTTTGAATGAGGGTGGATGGATGCTGTTGGATGTTTGTTTTTGTTTTTTATTTTTTTCTGTCGGAGAGGTTGTCATCCAATGGAGCATTTTGATTGGTTTAGTCCATTCCATAAGCATGTGCTGCCTGCATTTGTTAGGTCCATCCGCACAACTGCAACAGTGTACACCGCACTCTAATTTGAAAAAGCTCCCAATCTTTTTTTGTCTCTGTCTCTCCTCTTTTCATAAGAACAATGGCCAAAAATGGTGGAATATGGATTGCTTATTGGTCATCAGCGCCTCTACAATACCAATATTTGGATGTCGGACATGTTTGATGGTCTTCGCTTTACCTGAAATGGGCAACAGGGCGTCATCACAGCGCCTATCGCCCACTTAGGCTTTTTCTTAACTCATACTGAAGAGAGTGGCAAGCTTCATGCGAACAAAACAACATCCATCAACTGAGGGAGAATCAATCTCCTGCCCTGAATGAGAAGATTAAGTTATCATGCTCCTTTCGTACATTCATCCATTGGTTTGAGGTTTTCAGTCTGACCTTCACTATAGCTTGTCCGAGTCATCACCGGCGACCTTGGCCAATGATACAGTTTTGCAGTGAACAAATGCGAGGTGAACATCGAGTACAGCCGTCTCCTCTTTCCTTCGGATTCACGGCATATCGAATGGTACTTGCTGTTTTGCATGTGGACCCTTTTCTTTATGCGAGTGCAAGTGCATGTTTTGTGCAACACCAAGCATAACTAACGAATACATGGAAGACTTAGGACTACTCCAAAAGCAGCCTCCAAACAAAAATATTTGTCCAAAAACAGAAAGTATGTCCATGCGACCTATTTGTCTCTCTAACACTGGAACCCAAAATGGACTAACGCCGTTTACCGGGGAATATGTGTGCAAATATTATTTATTTTGTGGCTCAAAAGGCAGGAAGACGATGACGACAATTAGTTGTTAACCTCACTAGCAGGGAAATAAGGCTCTCCCTCAAGAGGACACAGATCTTCGCGAGTACCCCACCACTCGACCATTTTCTTGCCGCGGAGGGTAAAGATAAAGAACGCCAACAGAACCATGAAGGCCGTGCCAGAGTCAAAGGCCGCAGACATGACATAGGTGTAACGCAAGTGCCACTCGGGGTGGTAGCGACGAGCAAAGTACTGGAAGGCG
>KN042417.1:3309085-3600236 GCA_000739165.1 Podila verticillata NRRL 6337 | reverse complement strand
TAAGACCGGGCTGCTGGTTGGTGATGGCCTGGATGAGACCGACGGGGAGAGAGAAAATGGCGGCGATGGCGATGGCCAAAAGGACACCCCACCAGGGAAGCTTGTATTGCCAGACCTCACAGGTAATAACGGCAACAACGGTCATGACAAGGAACAGGGAAGCATACCACCAGTCAGGGACCTCGGGATAGGCCTGCATAAGCTTGTGGTGAATATCCTCAGAGTGCTCGCGGGACTGTTTCCACTGAGCAACCAACTTGTGGCGGTGGTACAACCAGGTGTGGGTGATCATGGACGAGAGACCAGCGAAACCGATACCGTAGGTCAGGGCGAAGAAGGTAGAGATGCGAAGAGGACCATAGGCAGCATACAAGTTCTCATCGAGCAACTTGTCGGGAGTGAGAATAGACAGAGGAGCGTAAGGCTGGCCATTGTCACGGAACAAGGCAGGGGTGAGGATGGGGAACTTCTTGGCCTCCCAGAGGTTGGTGTAGTAGGCAATGGGAACCATGACCCAAGCGATCAAGAAGAAACCGATACCGATGTTGACCTGGGCCCACCAGGGGATAATCAAGGGAGATCCCAAGAAGGAAACAATGTTGTTCCAGTCCAAAGAGATGGCACCGAAACCGAGACCACCGGCACCGGTGATCTGAGAAAGAACCAGGTTCTCAGGCTTGATCCAGCAGATCCAAGCAATGGAGGAGATGACGGGGAAAAGGAAACCTGGGATCCACTGGTACAAGAACATGACGAAGGTGGCAACCAAGAAGAACTTGAATCGAGACCACTGACCGGCCTGCAAGTTCTCATCCTCATGGAGGGTGTTGAAAAGAGCGACCTGGACCAGGTTGGCAGGCCAGACCATGGCAGCGGGGTAGACGAGGTAGCGACGGAGGACACCGGCCATACCGTATCCCAACATCTGGGTGCAGAGAATGAGGAGGAAGTTGGCGCCGAAGCCAAAGTCCTGGAGGTAGAAAACCTTCTGGATAACAATAATATCGACGGCGTAGGCGGTACCACCAGCACAGTTGGCGGTAAGAGCGACCAAGACATGCTCCTTGACGTTGAAGGGACCGGGGTTGAGGGGACCGGAAGGAAGGACGCGGGCGAAGAATTTACCTAGGGGGTAGGAAAGCAGCTGGATAACCAGAGTGGAGATGGTCATGGGCTGAGTGCGGAACCAGCTTGATGATCATGGTAGATAAGGTTAAGATGTGAGTGTGAGGACGAAAAGGTAAAGGTACTACAAGTCGAAAATTAAGCTCGTAGACAGGTTTTGACTTACAAGAACTGGTTGAAGAAGGAGAGGACGATGGAGAAGATGATGGCCATGACCCAGAAGCGGAATGTCAAGACGGGCATAGAGGGATCATCCTTGTTGGAGACGATGGCGGCGACCTCGGGAATGGGAGAGTTTTCTTCCTCCTCAAGGATCACCGATGAGCGCTCGACATCGAACTTCTCATCGACGAATTCCTTCTCGGCAAGGTATTCTTGCTTTTGCTCAGTGGCCATGATGGTCGAGCTGCGGGTGTGATGATGGGGGGAGAGAGGAGAGGGTCGGATGTGAGTGAAGGTGGGTCAGGGAATGGAGAGGCAGTCGAAGACAACGGGAAAAAACTGCAAGTTGGGCGGGCCCCTGAAGGCTTTTATAGAGAAGGTCTTTGGCATTGATAAAGGTCTGATAGGCTGGATATAAAGTATTAAAGTGCAAACCGGCACATGCACATGGACATGAACATGGACGAGAAAGGGAGACGAGTGGTGAGTTGGACAGCGATGAAGGTTCGGTTTGTTTGTGCAAAGGTGAGAAGTTTGATGTATTGGGTAAAAAAGAGTCCACTTGCTCACAGCTGTTGACCAAACAAAGAAGTTTTTCCTGGTTGGGCCAGAGCTCATTGTGCTGGATTGAGATGGAACGACGTCTTTGTTGTGTTATTTGATTTGTTTGTTGGCTGCCGCGAGTTGAGTTCCCTCAAAATAAGCCAACACCACTTGCGAATGTTGGTGCTAGTGAGAAAGTGAAAAAGATGAAGGTAAAACGTCCAATAGGTGGTACTCAATGCCAGATGCGAAGGTGTGCCTGGAACGAAGCAAGTCCGCCTTTTGGCGCGCGCACGACCCATTGAGGCTTATACCTTAATTGCCCGTTGGAATACAAGTTTCAAAGACCGGCATTTCCTCCGATTAAAAAAAGAAAAGAAAAGGAGGACTCGGTAAACCCCTCCCTCGTCCATGGAGAATTGTCATTGATCAGGGGTACATGCCCTTGCCTTTCAGCAATAATACTTTTGCTGGCGATGATGGATCCCTATCCGGCACCCTGGGATGGTTATAAAGTTGAAATGCTATCGAGTCAACCTGATGCCGAGAGATCTAGGCTATGGCCTGCTCCACAAAGTGCCATTGTGTACGGGATGCATAGGAGGAGATGTGGTGGAACCCAAGAAGTGTTTGTTTGTCCTACTGTCCTTCGTCTTCGTTGGAGTGATCGAGTCCAAATGATTCCAAGGTTTTACTAAATTTGTTAAAAAAAAGGACATCGGTTGGACAGGGGACACTTTCCAACTTTGGATGGGCTGCAGGCCATTGTCCAGGCGGACACGTCCAGCTGGCCACTACAGCGAAGGTAGAAATGTCCAACAGACCTCTCTTTCTTCTATCCCACTCGTACACTTTGTTACCTTGTTATTTGTCTTTTTTTTTCTATGTTCCTTGACCGGCAAACCCTTCCGCTTTCACTCTACACCTTCACGCGCGACTCATTTCTTCTTGGGAATTCTTCTTCATCCCGTATCACGCTCTTCTGCAGGTACACTATAGCAACCCTGATCACCAACATTCTCAATTCTCCTACCTCCTCGAGTGCGTGGTGAGAGGACGGAGAAATTCAGTTCGGACACGACAAGCAGTTAACTCCTCTCCTCTGAAAGATAACGAATAACGGATTTGCAATCGATTAATTAAGCTAACCCGGCACTTTTAGGCGAAACTGGGCCCATGGAGAATGCTAAAGGAGTGAGAGATATGGGTGAGTCGAGTCGAGTCGAGTCAGACCATTAGAGATTTAAAGTTTCCCTGTTCATTTGTTTATTCAATCAATTCTGATTAATGCGGAAACGCCTTTTGAATTGAAATGAATGATATTCTACTTCATCTTGGATTCAATAGCATTGAGTGGTGTCTATTGTATATATGTGTATGAATGAAGTGTATGCCTGTCTGTTGTGTTTGCTTAGTTGTTAATCGATTGTTCACTCTCGTTTCTTCTTGTCTTCCTTCGGTGGGAGGTTGGTCTCAATATTACATTGAGTCTGCTCTTTTTCTTTACACATCGAGACCTCGTTCTTCTGCCTATCATTCACTCTGCCCTTTGCCCTTTGCCCTTCGCCATAAAAAAAAAGTGAAAAGTGGAGTGTCAGAATTGCTCATAGTCTTACTCTCACTTTTGGATGGTCCGAGATTTCCGTTTCTTTCCATGGGCGCATGACATTGTAGCTGAGTTTTCTTCGCTGGCCCATCTCCATTCGTTCGAACAGTTGCTTTGAGCAAAAGTCTAATTCTTATCGTATCTAACTCGGCGGTCTTGCAAAAAAAAAAAAAAAAAAGCCTCGGTCCCGAGGGAGTAAAGTTTGCTTGTCATTTGTCCAGACCAGGCACACCATAGGGCATACACACACACGCTTTGTCCGTTGAGGCCAAGGCGGTCCTCTGTGCGATGAAAGAGAGAAGAGCGTTGTCTGGTTTCGTCCAATAGCTTCTTGTGTGCAAGGAAGAGTGGGCTTGGGACCTTTGGGTCATGAGAGAAGAAAGAAATTACGAGAGCACTTGTTTTTTTGTTTGCTGGTTTGTTTGTTTGCTTATTTCGTTGTTCATTCGGTTGTGTCTGAGGAGTTGCCCAAGGAAACAACGACTGGGCTGATTGGATTGAGCTCGAGAGTAAAAAAAACATACACCACCACCACCACCAGGGTACAAGCACACACGCAAACACAAATTGCAACATGGAGAGAGAGCGAGGTAGCTCTGCACATTGCATAAATGAATACATACAACAACAGCAAAATAAGCGCAAACACACACATGTACATGTACAAACACACACACACACACACAATAAAAACAAACAAACATGCAGAGGAGAGTCCAAGAGAAAAAGGCCAGCCAACCGGAACGGTTCCTTTTTTCGCAATCGGCAGGTTCAAAAGGACATGGAGCTGGAAAAGAAAAAGAGAAATTAAAGTTGTGTCTGAAGTCGAAAAGGAGGGCGTGTTTGGTACGCCCGTCGATTGGCCATGGCTCAGTGGTGTTTCCTGGGATTGAAATTTCTCACATCAGTCTTGCACTGTCACGCGGCACCTCTCGGATTCCCTTCCTCTTTGCCCATCCCTCCCTTCTTTTTTGTTGTTCTTTGTTCCCTTGTGAGGGAGAAAAAGACTTCTTTTTCTTCTGTTTTTGTTGACCTGCAAAGTCTCTTTTAACTGGCACAAATGGTGCAAGTACACATGCACACACACACTCTCTCTCTCTCTCTCTCTCTCTCTCTCTTGCTAAAGCCACATACACATACACGCACAGTGAAGAGCGCCGATGATGAACCAACAAAAACAAAGCAACGAGCTCTAAACAAGGGACAACAACATTCGCTTCACCCAACCAACGGTGAAAAGTTTGTTTATGGTTCTTTCGAGCAATGACTTGAGTTCTTCCGTATCTGCTCATCTATTTGGAAAAGTACGCCGTGGGCGCCTGGTTCGATGCTAGTGGGAAAAAGAGAAAAAAAAGTTCGATGCAGAAAACTTTTTCCACCATTTGCTTCGATCACTGCACATACATTGTGAGTCGTAGAACTATGTAGTCGCGCCCAAAAGTCCGTGCTTCTATTCAATACCAGCCTTGCAACAGCCTTTCCCTACTTGCCCATACAAAACCACAGTAAATAGTGTTGTCTTTTTTCTTACAGGAAGTACCATAGACTGCAACATTATGCAAGCAGTTTCTCACAATCACGCCTTGAAGAATGTGGAGCATCTCATAGCGCTGTCCAGTACATGACAATGCCAAATGCACGCAGCACATGTGGATTTTGCTTTGCTGTTGTCATTTTCCACCATGGTACAGGGAGCAATGACGAACCTTACCACACCTTTGGGAATACTATGTGTTGTGTTCCCTGCACTTGTCAATACGGCAAGGGTTGGAAGCTGTGAACGCAACTTCAGCCTCCAAAGGTCATGCCGTTCTTGAGCAACGGTGCATATCGTAGATCGACCGTCCAAGTTATGGAACTAGACCCAAGGATAATGGTCAACGGACACACTCGACAGTCTTGCCTAGGGTTGTATGTTTATGTTTCTAATTCGCTCAGTAGATTGACGCCGTCTCGATCGACTCTTCACCGACTTTCTCTAGGTGCCATGAGAAAAAAAAAACATGCAATTAATAACTATTCTTCCGTCGCGTTAAGACTCTCCCAGGAGCCTTGTGTCTTTCTATCTGTCCCCACGAGAGCATACTAACCAAAGCTTAAAAGTAGGTAGAGCGCTGCATCAGTACTCGGATGCCGTGATGTCAGTTACAACGAGGCAATCGTAATCAAAGTTGCAGAAAAAAATGCGCATCGATGGAATTAAGGCCTACTACACTTCCTTTCAGCTGCGTAGAATCGATGGCCCACCATTGAGGTGAGATATTTATGATGGGAAAGCAGAGTCTGTGCAACAAACACTCACGATGTGACCAGTTTCGGAATTAGATCCGTGGCGCTAATGGGCGAGGAAGACACTGTTGTTGTTTTTTTGCTGTTGTTGTTGATTACACAAGGCAGCAGGGAGGCATAAAATGTGAGAAGGGAGGAACGTACACCTCCTTCATAGAACCTTAGCATGCTCGCACCGAATTTGAGCATGCATTTTCGCGGATAGACGAGTGTGGGATGTTTGTTTTTCTCTCGGTCCTTAGCCTCGGTCATGCCCCGCAACAAAGTTTGAGGAAAACCTGGGACGAATCGGAATCCGATCCCTGTTGTTCTTGAGAAACACAAACACATGCACACTAACCGTAACTCGCAATTTGCCTGCCTTTGTTGCCTCATACTCCAAACTCATAGTGCCAAGTATCACCAGAGTGGACGAGTGCCATTTCTACCGAGATTCAATGAGAAAAGCGAAGAAGAGTCCTGTGCGCTCGTGAGTCTAATCGAAGTCTGGCCCTGTCTAGCATCTCAGATACCTTCCTGGGCACTCGATCGGTAGTAGCTTCGCCGCAATATTTCACCTTCTATGCTAGATAATTGTAATTTAACAGAGGCAGAAGGCAACTCACCTATTTCAATATTGACTGATTCTCCCATCTGCTGCTTTGTGTCAACTGAGCCTATTCCTCGCACAGTAGACACATAGACTTAGCCCGTTATTACAAACAGCGAGTTTGCTTAGAATCGGCTTAGGGAGTGGTTACTTTGCGAAATAGCATCATTTTGAGGATTTCATGCTGTGCCTAACGATAGGTGCATTCCCCCACATGACTTACCCTCCGTGCCTGTAATCATGGTTCAAAGCTGAGAGATACCCCCAAAACACTAGTTTCGACTTCAGGCAATCCCGATGGCAATTTTCATGGAAAAATGTCCTGTGGCGTGATTGGATACAACCTTGATTTGTCGATCTTTCCCGCTTCAGTGCTCTATATATTGACCTCAGCCCATCTTTCAAAGAACATTCTGCTACAAGGTGCCACGTTTCGCCCTTTTTTTTCGACACCAGAATGCCGTGAGTGACCGAGACACGGCGGTAGGACTATGGCTCTCTCAAAGGTTGCGACCGTTCCCAACGGAGTCTGTTGCTGATGAAAAGAGAGATCATTAAAGCGACCTGATTCTATCGGTAGCCTACAGCTGACACGCTACTTTCTTGATATCCTCTTAATCCTAGATGCACTCACCGTGCCCAGTTACTATTGACTTTGATCTCATTTCAACTTATTGTGATGGGCTAGCGTTTCTTTCCGTTGAACGATATACGAAACCGAACGGAAACGAACCGATAATTTCGGCTTCGTATGGACCATGTATACGAACCCTTTTGGTTCGTATCGGTTTCGGCTTTGCTTTAAAGCCGAAACGATTACATGAACAAGAACACTAGATCAGCGGTATCCGAAAACCGAACGAAAACGAACCAATATTTTCGGTTTCGTATGGACCGTTTATACGAACCGAAAGGTTTCGTATCGGCTTCGGCTTTGCTTGAAAACCGAAACGTTTTTACGAATAGAAACGCTAGCTGGGGCCGACTATTATGTCTGTTGTAGACATCTTGTGCTACATCAATTATCTATAGCTGAGTATCGATCGTTCCATCCATATTGATAGCGCCTTATCTTGCGCAATAGGGTCGACGACTACGGCAACCTTCTCGAGCACACTTCACTTTGAGGATCGTATGTGGCACTTGGTCCTACTTTCGAATGGCACTGGATTAATTTGGTGGCACAGCATTTAATTGGACTGTCAAAAGCAACAGTCACGCGTTATGCTCTGGGCTGGCACAGAAAAAAACATTGCGAGGCAGATCATGGTCCCACACTTTCGTTCAAACATCAACTACAACAATGTCTCTTCCATCCGCCGACGAACTTGAGCAGCTCGAGGAAATTGGTGCGAACTTTAGAAGCATGGATTTCAGTTAGAAGGAAAAATGGAATCAATTCGACCGATTTACTAAAAATCACGAAACAAAAATCATGCATCACCGACATTATAGAGAAGCAGTGGGCCGTTAAGGCTATGCACCACGCCGAGACCTACTTCTCCCTCTTGCAGGCCATTGATGGATCCAAGCTCAAGCTCACAAAGTAACTACTCCTATTTTTTAGCGGTTTCGAAAATTGCGACTCTGAAAGAGCTCGTAGCTGAAGCTTCTTATGTTGCTGACGCGAGCTGACTTCTTCCTCCTCCCCCTCTTGAACTGTCCTAGGATCGATGATGAGATCTTTGAGGACTTCAAGGCCACCTTCGGTGCTGATTTCCCCGTGGCTGTTCTGGATGAGGCCAGAGACTTCAAGTCTCCCGAGATGAAGGAGAAGTGGCGCGTCTTTATCAACCGCTACGAGGGTGGCAAGGTCACCGACTACAACTTTGGTTCCTTGCTCCGTCTTGATGCTGGCGAGGAGTACACCGAGAGCAACACTATGTTCGGTAAGAACCGGTTCCCTCCAGAGTATTGCGACTTGCGATCAACACAGGAGCACCAAAAAGTCAATCTTGGACGATCCAATGCTTGATCGTTTTCTGGAGGGCAACGTATCAGCATGATGTGCGGGACTGATGAACAGAGCGGACACCCAGTGACGGCGAAAGAGTGCGGGCGAAGCAAAGCAAGGAGAAACACCTACCAACAGATGCATGAGACATGGCCGTGTCACGGATTTTTTATGAACCACTCCTGCCAACCGACACGATGCATGCTCGCAGTCCTCCAGACTTGCCCACAAGACTCGGCACATTCCTGCATGCATCTTTTCTTTGGAGCTGCACTGCTCTGGAACAAACACCACATTTCTGATTAGCTAACACGCTCCACCTTGTTCACTCTATGCTGTCTTCCATGTCAATAGTGACCCGCATGCAGTTCTTGACCATCGAGATTGCTCGCAACAAGGCTGGCCTCAACACCGTTCACTTGAAGTCAAAAAAGTAGACGGTTAGAATGAAAATACAGAACAAAAACAAAAGCTTCGGCACTCCTATCATTATTTACGAGCCTTGTCATTTTTTGTCTTCTCACTTTTGCTTTTTTTGGAAAAGCCAAAACTTGGACCACAACTTCAAGGACCCGACCTGCATAAACCAACCACGGGCTGCGAATAGACTTTTTTTTTTGGACCGCATTGTAAGGCCTATTTTGTCTTTGTGGCTGAAAATTAGACACTTTGAGCCAATTAAGGTTTTTCTTGCCACTTTTTGTGCAACATTGGCAGTGTTTGCCATGACATCAGCCTTTCATCATCATCCTGGGCCATTGTTTGTGCGGGACAATTGTGTCTTTCCGTTTTGCGAGTGTGCCTGGATCATCCTCATCCTTGAACAGGCCATGCTCCCAGCTCGCATTGGAAAGAGAAAAGAGAACAGAAAAGAAGACTGGGTCTCGCCTTTTTCTCTCGATCTCTCCTATTCTTCTTTGGAGGAGGGATGGAGCGGGAATTCAGCGTTACTTCTTGTAGGTGGTCCTTTGCATGTCTTCGTCTCTCTTCCTCTTGCCGATCCTCCTCATCCCTCGCTCTGTGTAGTGAGAGGGTAGTAAGGCGGTCCATCTCTTTGTTGTCGATGGTTGAGGTTGTCGCCAATTGAAATTTAAGGTGGGGCGTCGAGCTAAAGTGTTTGTGAGCATTGTGCAAAACAGTGCTAACAGTGAGAGAAAAGACAGAAAGAGAGCAAGGGGAGGGAATCGGTCCCCTTACATCATCAGTATCCACTGCCTCAATGTGAGCCGCATCCCTTCTCATCCCTGACATCATGCAAACTGCTCCATACGCACCCAACTCAGGAGAGGGCAGGGGGCACTCTCACACACATTTACACCCAGGGCCACAAAGCACTCCAGCATGATGATATAAAGGACAAAGCCATCCCCTCCCTGTTTTCCCACTCTTCTTACTCTTATTCCTCATCCTCCAACCTCGACATACTCGTTATACCCAGAACCATGTCCTTCACATTTTCCTCATCAAGGGCTCGGTCCAACCTCCAATATGCACCCGTCTATCTCCTCATTCTCCTCTCCACCCTGATGAACATCCTAGTCTCGGCTGCACCCGTTCTTAAGAAGCCTTCTGACGACAACAATAACGTGCTCGACACTGCTGGCGATGGTCCTTACAATATCACAGTCCAAGCAGGAATCGCCGGTGCCATCTTGATCCTTGCTGGTTTCTTGCTCTGTTTCTTTGGATACCGCTTATTCCACGCCACCATGTTTTTGATCGGCTTTTACTTCTTTGGCAACGTCTCCTACATTGGTATGGCCAACGGCGGTGTCACAAACTCGACACTTCTCCTCGTCATCTCGATCGTTGTCGGTATCTTGGGTGGTCTGCTCCTGGTCTGCTGTTCTCGACTTGGTGTGGCCGTCCTTGGCGCTCTGGCTCTGTACTCGTTGGGTCTCTGGATCTTGGGATGGAAGTCGGGCGGCCTCATCACATCGAGCACTGGTCGTGCTATCCTCCTCGGTGTCTTGGCTGTTGTTGGCTTTATTCTCGGCTTTATTCGCGAGCGCGAGATGGTCATTATTGGCTCGGCCTTGGTGGGCGCCTACTCCTTTATTCTCGGCATTGACATGTTTGCCCACACTGGCTTTGTCAACCAGGCCGACTCTTTCATCAACTCTAAGAACAGCGTCGACAACCGTGTGGGCAACTTGGACTGGAAGCAGTATGCGCTCCTCGCCGCATTCATTGTCATGGCCCTCTTGGGCATGGCTCTCCAGTTCCGCACTTGGGGTCGCCGCACTTTCCGCCCCGCCCCTGTCCCTGCTAGCGAAGTGGTATATACTGAGAAGCCATCCCGTTTCGGCGGCATCTTCCGTCGCCACTAAAACTTATCAGACCATCTATATCTATATTTCGAATATTTCTTTGCATAAATGTTACCATAATAAATCTCTTCTAGTCCTTGCACCATACCACGCACTACGTGCCGCCATTTGCCATGTGGATCCGAGTAGTTCACCATTCAGGGCCAAGCAGAGTCGATTGTGGTTGGTGCGTGAAGTGCAGACCATCTGGCCCCCTAATCTACCCGGCACCCGAATACTGGCACCATATATTTTTTTTTGGTGTTTCACCCATGACAGTGACTGCAACCGTGCCTGTTGCAGCAGGGATCTTCGTCCAAAAATCGATAAAAGGACTGTGAGGTCCTTTCCCGTGCTCCTTCTTCTCTCTTGTTTGGTACCATCACCCCATCAAACACCTGCCCCACAACCGCATTGACATGTCGTCCACGCTGAAGCGATCTGCAAGCTCTTCGCAGCCCCTCGGCTGCTATCAGGTAATCGACGCTTTGCATTGCCTACTGTCCTCCTATGTACCAGTACATTTATTAATCTCTGGGACCTCCCTTTTTCCAGCTTGGAAAGTTCGCATCCCCACCATCTATGCGTCACCATCGCCGCTCAGTCGACCGGATTTGGCCCCCAGCACTGGAGGTCAAGTTGGCAAGGCTCTCAATGGACGACGACTTGCGACGATCCAATCTTATTGAAGCCAAACTGGAGGAGGATAGCTCAAGCGATAACTCCCCTGCTAGTCATATCATCCCCTTGCTTCCACTGCTAGTGCATGGGAGCGGCCGCTACAGCAGCCTTCGTCACTACTCCGGTGTTAACATCGATGGCAACGGCGACTATAACTGTAGTGCAGGCGACAATAGCTGTGATGACGACAGTCGGATCCAAAGGATCTCGATCTGGAGAGAGCACCACCAAGAACAGCAGAGTCAGACTTTGGACGCTATGAAGCAGCACCGACATTCGTATGAATGCATATACTCCAAGAACTTCTCGAGCGGCCGATCCATAGCCTCTTCGCCATCAATTGCTCCGTCGATATTCTCGCTCATCTCACAGTCTTATTACCAGCCCGGGACAATACCAGAGCAGCTCCACCCCTTTGACCAAGTCTCGACCAACAACCACCCACCCACATATACCCAGCGTCCCCGTCAACATCCTTCCCCACGAGCACAAATCGATGTCGAGTACATTCATCTCTGCAAGTCGGATGGGAGGAGTAGTCCAAGCACAAAGCACAGAGGTATTAATGACAGTGCGTTCACATCGCTCCCAATGGCCATTGCAGCTAGTTCGTCGCCCAACGACAGGTCTTTGTATTCGCCATCGTCGTCGTTCCTCTCCTCCTCCTCGTCACCCAGATCGCCACTCTCTCCGACAGGCCAGGACCACCAGTGCTACAAGCTATCTGCTGTTTCATCGCCAGCCTCATCCGATTCCCAATTGACAGAAGACATCGGCTCGCCTCCCTCTGTGATCCTACACAGCTTCTTTTCCGAGCTCTCGAACGGTCATCAGCTCTACCAAGATCCCTATGATTCTGAAGAAGAGTGCAACATGCTTGGCCAGAGCCCCAGCAGCGATTATGCGAACACTCTGGATTTCTACATGACCTCTGACAAGAACTGTCATCAAGCCGACAGTCCCGTCTTCTTCCAAGGATTCCCAATGTTGAACATGGCCAAAGTTGATTGACCAAAAAAAAAAAAGTACAAACAAATAAACTTGTATATTTGCATTCTATCTCGAAAACAACGGTTCGTCCTTGTACCCGAGGAGCGAAGGCTTCGACACATTTTTGGCAGCTTGGAGATGGTTAAATGCAATCTACGGATCGAAAAGAGAGACAAGACCGGTTTAAACATTCTGCTTTTAGGTAATTCCCCGATTTGACCATGTCCGAGCGTCGTGTTGGAGAGTTTCAGCAGAAATTTTACTCACCTCCTTGTTTTGGATGTCTTGACGCAGGCAGATCAAGGCGGCTTCACGGCACATGTTCTCCAGATCCGCACCCGAGAATCCCACTGTATTCTCTGATAACCGAGCAACCTCTTCGGGACTGATGCTCATTGGCATCTTGGCCATGTAGCCCTCCAAGATCGCTTTCCGAGTCTAAACATTGTTCAGAACAGAAATATGAGGTAAGTGTTAGTGCTGTGGTAAGCACGATTACATGCGAAATAGTCCTAGAATAATGAGCTCACCTTTAAGTCAGGCACTGGGATATACACAATTTGGTCCAGACGGCCAGGTCTCAGGATGGCCGCATCAATGACCTCAGGCCGGTTGGTGGCCGCGAGCACCAGCACATCCACTTCTGCGCTTTTGCCTGATGATCCTGTAAAGAACCCGTCCATCTCGGTCAGCAAGCTTGTTACGATACGGTCGCCACTGTTCTCCGACGTATGTGTTGTTCCTCGTGCTGGAGCCAAAACATCGATCTATTTGAAATAAAAGAAAAAAAAAAAAAGGTCAGTGAGGCCCTATTCACAATCAAAACGCTGGGATCAAATCGAGCCAACTAATTACACATCACCTGGTCTATAAAGAGGATACAGGGTGCATTGGCTTTAGCTTGAGCAAACATCCTGGCAATGTTCTGCTCAGACTCTCCCACGACTTTTGACCGAATCTGCGAGCTCTGCAGTACCACAGCAACAAATGAGGGAAAGAAAAGTTAGCACAATCCGAACCCAAAGTACAAAAGTATCATCCATGATCAGAGACATTTACCTCGACAAGCATAAAGTTGATGCCCAGTTCTTCTGCTAGGGCACAGCACAGCATGGTCTTCCCTACACCCGGTGGGCCATGCACGATCACACCTCGCGGGGGCGAGATTCCAAGGTCAATGTACTTTTGCGGGTTGTTGAACGGTTCAATTATCGAGATTCGGAGGTCCGTAATCGCTTCCTGGATCCCGTAGAGCTGATCGAACGTGACGGTCGGGATCTTGGTCTGGTACTCACCCATGCCCGAGGGTCGTATCGTCTTGAGTGCCCGTTCAAAGTATGAAAAATCGATGGTCGCGGTTGGAGTAGTAGTGGTCATGATGTTGGAGCCAGATGTCGACATTTCTGCAATCAACTGGAGCGCGGATTCCGTGCAAAGTGCTTGGAGATCAGTCGGAACAAAGCCGTGCGTGGCCCGCGCCACCTTTTTCAGAATGATGGGTCGCAAAGTAGGATCGATGGGGAGATCTATACGGTTGGCTCAAGTGTCAGCGACGCAACGGGTTATCAACATAATAAACTCGATTTTGTGCAACGATGCGAAGCTTACCTTTCGAAAGGATCTCCAAAACGCGAAGTCGTTGCTCGACACCTTTCAGATGCAGATCAAAGACTTTGTCTAACCGACCTGAGCGTATCAAGGAGGAGTCGACAGCATGTAGTCTGTTTGTCAAAGCTTATGAAAAGGAAAATCGAGTTTAGCACGTACTAAACAAGAAATCAAGAGAGCCAGATTCCGTGCAAAACCAAAAGCTGGTTACCAACGACAACGATCTTGTGACCACTAACATCCAAGTTTATAGAGTCAATCAGATTCAGTAGCGTGGCAAACAATTTCGCCTCGACTCCTGAAATTTCAATAAAACAGAAGTCATCGCGTTAATAGACAATCCTCAGATACGATAACTTCATAGGTATGCAAGACACGACTCGAACCTTTCCGAGATGCACGTCCGCTGGCTATCATGTCAACTTCATCCAGAATGAGAATGGAGGCCTTGTGCCGAGAGAGTAGAGTCTTAAAGGCGTTGCGGAGGTAATTCTCACTGGCTCCTGCATCTGTTTGATAATCGAATAGAATTAAAAAAGAAGGTTCCAGTGGCAGGCAGTAAATGAAGCCCTGACGTGTTCGGTTTATAGCGTTCACATACCAGTCTGAAAGACATCCGGACAGTTGACAATGCCATATGGAAGTCCAGAGTATTCTATCTCAGGCAAGAGAATGGATAAGGCATTAGTTACTCAGGCGGATACGTTCGAAATTGAATCGAAGTGTCAAAGCATTACCAGCTAAACTTGAAGCCAGTGCACTCTTTCCAGTGCCCGGCCGTCCAGATATGAGAATTCCTTTGAAAGGGGCACGGAAACATGGATCTCCCGCTTTGTCTTCAGAAAAAGTACTCTGGATAAAGCCATAAATGTGGTTGATCATCTGGGCCAGAATGTCGTCATAACCACCGATAGACTGCTGGATGGAGCTAAGCCATAGATCCCTTGACGCCAATGCTCCTGTACTAGATACCGATGACACCGACATATTGGATCCGGGTGCCTCGTAGTGGATTAATGCGCTCTCAGAAATAATTCCGACATCAGGGTGTGTGTTGGAGGTTGTGGTGATCCTGGTGACTTTGAACATCTGCATCCCATGTGGTGACTTGAATGAGATCCAGCCATTAAGGGACGCAATGGATCCTGCCAGCAGTTGCGAGATGGATCCTCCGTTGAGGATGGGCTGAGAAGTGCTGTTCAATGGTCCAGGGCAAAGAGAAAGTGATACGACATTCCCAAGGTTCGTGACCTGTCGTTCCGCAACAAAGTCAGTTTCAGTTCTGATCTTTCACACAAATTTTGTCGCGGGTGAAATGAACCCATGAACTAAAAGCCTTACAGTTTGTGCTTCGATGCATATTGACAAATCATCTCCCTCCATCTCTGATTCTTCACGGAAGGGCTCTATCGGCTGGCGGGCCTGCTTCAGCTCCCACCAAAGAAGGTTGGTGGCAATGACGTCTCCCATTTTCGTTTGCTGAGCGACTCCTTGAGCGGTGGTATGTAGGACCAATTTCTCGGGGTATCGGTTGTCTTTGCGGAATATAGCACTCTCTTTTGAGTATATCTTGACGGAGGCGTAGATAGCTGGGCCTCCCCCTTCCAGGCGGAGTGCCACGACGGCATTCCTGAGCTTATGCTGGAGACACTGTTCGCGCGAAATGTAGAGAATGGGCCGCGCTGATGGAGTGGAGTCTCTGTCACCAGTAAGGACGGCAGTGCTGTTCTGTCGCTGCGTCTCGTCGACGGAAGCAATGACCCTGAATTGCATGCTATAGAGTGCTGGTTGGCATTGGCAGACGAACTGATCAGTTATATATATAATATATAACTGAAGAAATTTTGACTGTGATGATGTCACCGAAGCACATGCAATTGGTGGCGATATGACTGCCATTTCGAGTTTTCCGCCTTTGGCCCTGAAAGAAAAGGGAAGATCAGCCAAACGTCCCAGGAAGCCAAAACTTTCAGCATCCAGTCAGGTAATCATCACGCTCGCGACTCTTTCCATGCACAGATGGAACACTAGATGCATTGACCATCATGTAGTTTGAATCGAATTGTGACTTACGTGTTGTGTTTACGTATTACATGGTCAGTTAGTCGTCATGAGAGATCTGCCCCAGAAGGAAGGAAACTTGTTCAAGCAAATCCTGGTAAGGAACAAGCAGGACCACAGCAAGCCCTCTTATTGCCTCCAAGCAGTGTATATATTGTTATTAACTTCGTACTGTCTACATTATGTAACAGAAATGCTACGAGCTTAGGCAGTACAAGAAGGGCTTGAAGGGCGCAGAGCAGATTTTGAAGAAGTTCCCAGAGCATGGAGGTAAAAGTCGTTTCGAGACTTTGACCTCAGTATGGAGCAGGGCTAGGAACAACGGAGAGATACCTTGATGTGGTCCTTCTGACGCGCTTATTGTCTTTTCGGATCTGGAACAATCCACAAAATAGAGACTTTGGCGATGAAGGGCTTGTTTTACAGCCATCTCGATAAGAAGGAGGAGGCTTACGACTTTGTCAAGAAGGGTCTCCGATATGACTTGAAGAGCCACGTCTGTAAGTATTATTTTCCATTCACGAAGAAATCTGTGGCGATGGATCCGTTTTAGACAAGATATTGACTCTCTTTGATCTCTTATTTAGGCTGGCACGTCTTTGGTCTCGTGTATCGTGCGGACAAAAACTATGAGGAGGCTTTGAAGTGCTACAGCCAGGCTCTCAGGATCGATAAGGTACTGTACAGGACATTCGTGGACACCGGAGGATGAGGAAAAAATACAAGCGAGCTTTATTTGCTAATTTATTCTTTTATGTGCTACATTTATAGGATAACTTCCAAATCTTGCGCGATTTCGCGAACCTCCAGATGCAGTTGCGCAACTTTGAGGGCTACGTTGTAAGCAAAGCTGATCTATGCCCGTCTTAAGGCAGTTTGTGTGGGCCTCGTTGTAGCTTAATTATTCACGAATGTCCCACCATTGTTTTACTTCTCTTCACAAAGGAAACTGTTCACCGCCTCGTGGACATGCAGCCTCAAAACAGACAGTTCTGGATTGGATTGTCTCTCGGCTACCATTTGATGGGCAAGCCTGACTCATCTCTCAAGGTGCTGTCAACCTACGAGGAGGCCATGGCCGAGGCAAACTCAAAGCCAGACTACGAGCAAAGCGAATTGTTGCTGTACCACAATGTCGTCTTGAGCGACATGGGTGACCACGAAGCAGCTCTGGAGCACTTGAACTCTATCGAAAAGATTGTGCTAGACAAGAAGGCAATCAAGGAACAACGCGCAATGTTCTACCTGGCTCTTGGACGACTCGAGGAAGCCGAGACAGCATACCGCAGCCTGATCGCTCACAACCCCGACAACTTTGCTTACTTTGACGGTCTCCTCAAGAGCCTTGGTCTCTCTGCCGACAAACTGAGCGACGAGGACCAGATCAAGGTGTTGGATATGCTCAAGGACTTGCAAAAGGAATACCCCCGCTCGAACGTCGCCAAGCGCCTTCCTTTGAAGTTCGCCACAGGAGAAAGATTCGATAAGATCGCCGACGAATACCTCCGCAACATGCTCCGCAAGGGTGTCCCATCCTTGTTTGTCAACATTAAGACACTGTACACGAACAAAGAAAAGGAGCAGGCGATCGAGACCCTGATGCTCGGCTATTTGGCCGCTCTGAACAAGTCCCAAGGATTCGATAACTCCGGTACGTGTTCTTTCTTTAATCCTGACCTATTGGTCATCCTATCCTTATCATTGTCAATAGTGCTAATACCAAATCATCTTGCATATGATAGGTGCGATTGTGGAGCCTCCTACTGCCATTCTCTGGACACGGTACTTTTTGGCACAGCACTACGACTTCAAAGGCAATACGGACGAGGCTTTGAATCTCATCAACAAAGCTATTGAGCACACTCCTACCCTTGTGGAGCTGTATATGACAAAAGGACGCATCCTGAAGCACGCTGGCGACTACATCTCGGCCATGGAGGCCGTGAACGAGGCGCGTGAGCTGGATCTTCAGGACCGATTCATCAACAGCAAGTGCACAAAGTACATGCTTCGCGCCGACAAGGTGGCCGAAGCCGAAAAAACCATCGTCCTTTTCAGCCGTGCCGACATTGCCGATCCTCTGAACGACCTTGTCGAGATGCAGGCCTACTGGTTCCTAATCGAGAGCGCCGAGAGCCATCTTCGCCAAGGCCAAACCGGACGCGCCCTGAAGCGATTCCACCAGATCGAGAAGATGTTTGGTGACTTTGCTGATGACCAGTTCGACTTCCACGCATACTGTCCTCGCAAGATGACCCTCCGCTCTTACGTCAAGTATGCTTCTCGCTCCTCTCCATTGCGTTTGGTGTTTTTTTTTGTTATGAAGCTAAAGAATGTTTTCTCCTGCGCCGAATAGATTATTGAAATTGGAGGATCAGCTATACTCGCACCCTTACTATCTTCGCGCTGCCCAGAGCGCCATCCAGTGCTACGTCTCCTTGTTCGACAAGCCCGACGGCGCCGACTCGGAGGAGATGGAGGGCATGACGGAGTCTGAAAAGAAGAAGCTCCGAAGCAAGCAGCGCAAGGCTGAGCTGAAAGCTCAGAAGGACGCCGAGGAGAACAAGAAGGCCGTGACTGTTCAAGACACGACCAAGAAGGGCAAGGTTGACGAGGACCCCGAGGGTCTCAAGTACTTGAAGATCGAGGACCCCTTAGCCGAAGCACTCAAGTTCCTGAGACATCTGGAGGCCCTTGCCAGTGACAGGATCGAGACCCAGCTCATGGCTTTTGAGATTTATTTCCGCAAGAGTAAGTTGTATTTTGTGCAGAAGTTGGTTTGACTTTTATTCTTTTTTATTGATCCGACTTCCCTATAATAGATAAGCTGCTCCTGGCACTCAAGGCGCTGCTGAAGGCCTACAAGATTGACGCCAGTAACGCAACCCTCCACGAGCAGTTGGTCCGCTTTGCCCTGGCTGTCCAGCATAAAGGCGGCGAGATAAAACCCTTGACCAAGACTGTGATCGACAAGCATTGGTCGAGTCTGTACAACGGACAGGATCTGGCTGCCTTCGCAGGCGCATTCTTGAAGCTGCAAAAGGACAACGCTGTTGGCTCTGTCCCTCACCTAATTTCGGCCGCTATTGCAGCTTCCTTGGTGGATTCTTCCAAGGCTGGCAAGGAGAAGGCCGAGGAAATTCTGTTCTTGATGGTCAAGGAGGACGTCAAGTTCGCCAAGAGCAGAAGCGTCGAGAATGTGCAGGTGGCGATCAAGACCCTCAAGAGCTTGAAGTCGACTCGGGTCCAGGAGATGAAAACCCAGGCTGCGGCATGGTTCTCTAGAGCTACAGCTTTTCAAGTATAGGGCGCGGATACTAGAGAATAGAACATGAATGAAGAAGCTATGATTTTTGCCGCAAACAGTCGGGGGTTTTTTTTTTTTTTTTTTTTTTTTTTTGGTTATGGGTAGGGTTTCTTAAGGGTCGTTTAGACTCTGGTTTGAAATAAAAAGTGCAGGTCCGTCCTGAGGCTGATGCACCAAATCAAGTTCCCAACCTCCTCCAAACCCTACCACCATGTTCAGAGCCATCCGCCCCGCCTCGACCCTCTACCGCGCCTCTGCTCTGTACAAGAACGCAGCAGTGTCATCGCCAGCAAGAGCCAGCATGGCCATGAACTTTGCTCGCATGTATTCTGCCGGCGCAGGTCTTGCCCGTTCCGATGTCGAGAAGCGTGTTCTGGATATCTTGGCTGGATTCAACAAGGTTGATGCCAACAAGGTAAAGCACACAACATCAAGCATTGCATGAGTGTTGAGGAACAACGCAAACAGCTTGGGATTCGGGAAAAATATATAGTCAAAGGAGTTAATTACGTGGAAACATGGAAACCGGAATTCTTAATCGGAGGAATACTATTTCTCTTTGAAGCCGTTGCATACATACGATCAAAAAACCGCACTCTGTTAGACAAGGAAACCCCTCCCCAGCATGCAACAAACACGGATACCGCTGAACAAGTCTCGGGGAGACCAACACCAGGGACAGGTCTTCTCTAGCAGTTCTCTCGCAAAGGACTCACCTTCGATGGATCAGAATAAGTTCTTGGGTCAGCGGGACAGGTGTGCCACCATTTTTTACGGAAATTTCAGGAACCATATTTTTTGTCTCCAAGGAGAAGGCGGAAAAATATGGATAGAGTCCCTGATGGTATAGACCCTCATCAACGCGGGTGATTTCGATCAGCTGGAGATACACCCTCAGGAATCGGTCATCCTGCACTCACACACTTACTCAAGCCAACTGCCTCCAGTATCGCTTCTCCCCATTTTTTTTTTTTTTTTTTTTTTTGGCTGCCCATTTTCTAGATCTCTCTCCAGGCCAACTTCAACGCTGATCTCGGCTTGGACTCCTTGGATACCGTCGAGGTTGTCATGGCCATCGAGGAGGAGTTCTCCATCGAGATCCCCGACAAGGATGCTGACGAGATCAAGTCTGCTGCTCAGGCTGTTGATTACATCTCCAAGCGTGATGACGCTCACTAAAATATCCTTAGCGTTTCCTCTTCTTTTGCCTTTTCTTGTACTGTTCAGCCTTTTTTTTCTTCTTCTTCTCATACAGCATCATAAACCAAAAATATCACTATATCATCTTTCGACAGTCTCTGCAACATTGGCGATTTTATTGCCCTCAATCCTCGTGGACATAAGGAAACACTCGAAAGTCGTCGTACAGGATATTGCCCTTGATATCGTAATGGAAAGCGTAGTAGCATTGCTGACAGAAGTAGCACGGCGACTCTCCAGCAAGGCGATCGTCAATCGTCACAAACTGGGCACGGTTGACCAGACACATCTTACACATGTGCGTACTGTGCTTGGACTTGAATATTAGTCGTGGGTAGTGGGCGCGGTTCATGTCGTCGTACTCCTTGTTGGGCAGTCTAATGTTTTTATTGTGTGTTTTTGGACAGGAGGTTAAGACGACTTTGTTTCAAAATAGCGATCAAAATCCTATCATGAACGCCTTTTCTTTTTCTTACCTCATGGATTTCACCATCAAAATGTGTTCGCAACTGCCTTGGTGCACAAATAGGTACGGGTGGTTCAGCCGGATTGCCAGGTCCTGGATCCTGGTGTCGTGCATATGTTTCTTTTGCAGGTTTTGGAAAGCAGGGTCGCTCTCCCTTTCAGGACTTTCCTGAATCCAGTCCAGAATCACTCTATGAGAACGATGGCATGCGCTGTTAGTTTCAGTTGTCTGTGTCTTCCATTTCAATTTGATGATTAATCCTTGGGAATCTTACTGGCTATAGTCCAATGAATGTCGCGCGTATTCCTCATGATTATTCACTTTGATATCTTCGACGAGGGTCTCTATCACATTCCCGCTCGATCCAAAAGTCGATGCTGCATCGATAGCCACGCCACTTCCCTTCGAGCCCTCTCCATCTTGAATAGCCAGCTCCTGCTCCTGCTCCAACAACCGAGCCTTCTCCTCAATCTGGGCACGAAGGAGCGGCGAGTCGTTATAGAACACGCCCTCGATCATCATAAACGAATTACTCGTCTTTTTCGTCCGCGTGTTCTGCACCAGCGCACTGCGCCTTGCATCGTCTGCCCCCTGGGTCATGAAATCCATCACACATTGGAATGCATCTCGCAGGGCCGACAGTCGCTGACTGCCCAGGACCAGAAACTCTTGCATCGGCTGCGACGGCCGATGGGCTTTGTAGAATACCACCGACAAGAGCACCTCGTCTTTGGCCAGGGTGGAGGCTATAATAGGCTTTTGTCCGGAGGAAGCGTCCGGATCCACGTAGTTGACTTGCGGGCGGTGGCCCACGGGGATCTCGATCCTGGAGCCGGGCCCCAGGCTCTTGAGCGGACAGGCCTCGATCTTGAGGGACAGGCGTTGGAACTTGGCCTCCATCGGGGTCTTGAGGAAGCGGGACTCTTGCACCATCCGCTCCACATCCTTGTCGGCGTTTTCGGCCAGCTCCTTAACGAGGCGCGCGTTCTTCTTGTACAGCTCTTCATCGGGTTGCTCGCCTTGGAGGATCTTGAGGAGGTTTACACCACCAGTCCCCTGGGTTGTTATTGTTTCGGTTGTCGTGGGTGTCGTTTCGGGATATGTTAATTGACTGGTACGGACGTCCTCATTAGCCGAAGGATTTGGTGGTGTTGTCACTGTTTCTGCAATTCTAGAACTCTGTTCTGTGCTTTGAAGTGTCGGTTGGCTTGACGAGCTAGGGCCGCCAGAGCGCTCTGATCGCCCAATAGGACGAGCTCTCCTTTTCCCTCGAGTCGCATCACTGAGCATCCTTGACAACTGACTACCTCCTATGGGGGGCTGGATCCGTAACGGCTCCTTGTAGTGTGCCGTTGATCCGTCGCCGTACTCGGTTGTGTCTTCAATATGCCCATAGACCGACGACCAGGTGGGTCGTAGTCCTTCCTGACCCTCCTTGATATGCCGTCGATGCAAGGCATCATGCCACTCGTTCAGCAGGCCCAGCACGGTTGGGTCTTCAAAGATATCGTTGACTTCGTCGATATCAGACCTGAGGTCGCATCGCTCCCGAGTCCGCTTCTCTTCTGTGGGATCGGCAAAGTATGAGTTGTAGCGGTCGGTCAGGTGTCGTTCCTCCAAAAGGCTCTGGAAGTCGCGCCCAAATGCATGGACAGGGTAGAGATCACTCTGTGGATCAGTGTTGACAATGGATCGATTCTTGCCATCGGCTTCTGGCAGAGGTCCTGGTGCTGGCGGAATGAGTTCAAGGAGATGGTTTTTGTATTTCATTGTGAATGATTGCTGTTGACAGACATGGCGAAGAGGGGGGAAGAATGGAAGTTTCGAGGTGTCACAGTCACCGAATGGACTCATTTTTGCCACCAAAACAACAAAGTCAAAGAATCTCCATGCTCCTGGGACAAAATACAAAAGTTTATTCATTATGGTACAGAGGGCGATTGTGGTGTTATGGTGCTTCAGCAAGTCACTTGAGCGGATCAAATCGAGGAGATTCCGCACGCTTTTTTGACTTGACCAGTTGGGATTGGGCAGCCTTCTCTTCTGCGGACAGATGGGTACGCTTGTGTCTCGTCACCTAATCAGAAAAACATGGAAAGTTCAAGTCAGTCATCGTATTCATAGTATCGAGTACAATTGCAATATAAAATGACTGAGGCATATTTTACCTGATCTGGACGACTGAATCGCTTGCCACATCCCGGAAAGTCGCACTGGAAGGGCCGCTCACCTGTGTGGACTCGCAGGTGTTTGGTGAGATTTGAGCTTTCCGAGAACCACTTGTCGCAACCCTCGAACTTGCACTTGAACGGCTTCTCACCCGTGTGCACCCGGAGATGAATCGTCAATGCCCCCGAGATGGAGAATTCTCTTCCACATCCTGGCTCTGGACACTTGAAAGGCTTTTCACCCGTGTGTGTCCGCATGTGCTGGGCCATGATGTTGGCCTCCGAGAACCGTTTGCGGCAGCGCTGACATTGATATGGCTTGTCTCCTGTGTGGGTTTGAATATGTCGCATGGCCTTTTGTCGCTGACCGAATCCTCGGCCGTTGCGCTCGCATCCTTCCCATTCGCACACATATTCACTCTTTCCAGTGCCAATATGATCCTCGCTCAGATGGCTTGTCAACGAATCGAAATTCGGAAAGGATTTGTTGCAGCCTTTCCAGTGACATTGGTGCTGCTCCTTTGTCTTGGTGTTGTTGTCTTTCGGAGCTGTCGTTGATGCGACTGGGTGGGATGGGAGGTGGGGGTGAAAATGAGGGTGAGGTTGGACCTGAGGATGTTGATGAGTCTGTTGCTGTTGATACTGTTGTTGAGTGTGTTGGTGCTGTGGATGAGTGTGTGGTTGTGTCACCGTGGTATGTGGGATTGCCATGTTCATATTGTCGATGTTTTGCATAATGTGATGCTCGGCGAGCAAATGCTGCAAAAGTTTGTTGGTGTCCAGTTGCTCCGTTTCGCACGATTCCCAAAGACAGAGCGGGTGGTTGATATCTGGGTTGGGCACATGCAGCTGAGAGACATGGGGCAGCAAATCATCCTCGGACATGAACTCTGCGGAGCATCCAGACCACAAGCAACGAATCATGTGGTCGATTTGTGCCTCGCTCATTTGCTGCGGTGAAAGTGGGAGTGAAGCAACTGACGGCGTTCCTGATGATGACTCGGTGCCATGTATATCGTTGTTGACCATGGTGTTGTTCATGAAGTGAAAGGCCGAGTGTGTCGTGTGCGAGTGCGGATGGTCTAGCTGGTTGCATATATTGGCCACATTCCACCTATTGTAGATAAATTCAAATTAGGATCGGTAAGCTAATAGATTCGATAAATTCTTTAGTTAAAACATACAACAAACAAACTAACCCATCATTTCCTGTTGAGCTACAAGATTGCTGAGTCTGGAAGTAGTGGGCGTGGGTGGGGACATTAGGGGTCGGTGTGGCCGATAGGGTTGAGACAGAGGACGAGCGGGTTGCAGGCGAGCCTGGACTTGGGGTCAAAGTGTCTGGACAGCAGGTCAAGCAGCAGTCGTTCAAGACCTCGGGGTGCTCAGCACAACAGGTGGGCGTAGGTGGTGCCACAAGGGCTGCTCCAGCAGGGGTCAGTTCCTGGCAGCAGTCCGTCTCCATCCCGTCCTTGGCGGCCTCGATGGTGCAGCATTCAGCATCAGTGACAGAGTATCCATTGACGGCTAAGGGTGAGTGCGGACTGGAGCAGCACTCCAGAGATTCCATCGAGATTTGTGAATGGGACCCACAGCATGAGCTTGGCTCAACGGTTGCGCAGCAAAAGTTGTTAATATCATGGTTAATGTGACAGCATTCATCCAGGATGGCTGTTGCGTTGAAGGCATCAAGCGCACTTTGGGAAGACTGGGTGAGTGTGGGGTGGCTTTGTGAGTATTGGAAGGCCGAGAGCTGCAGAAGATTGTGATCAAGAGTCGTCATTTTGTTGAGTATGGATGCTTGTAAGAGGCTAATGCAACATGGCCAAAGGCATGGAAGTGTTCGTTGATAGATGTGTGTGGGACAGGAAGCCAAGTCTGTTGGGCAAAGGGGTTTCGTTCAATTACAGAAATTGAGGTCACACGTTTCTGTATTTGACAGCCAGGGTGTGTTCTGAGTTCGGACCCACTCCTATTTCAGATGGCCAAACTCAAGAGCGAGGAGGGCACAAAGAACAGAGTGGTGATTTTGATCCAGTTGCCCCTTGATGGACACGCCCATCCGATATCCTATGGGCTCGGTCGAGGTGGGTAGTGCAAGGGCAGTGCAGTGGATGTCAATAGTCGAAGCTCGATAGAGCAGCGGTGTCTGCCACTCCACGTCTTCACGAGTACGACACATATGATTCATATGTGAGTGTTGCTGTCACAGGCAATGTGAACCTTGATTTGGTCTTGCTCACACACACACACTTCGGAAATTTTGTTATCTACTCTGGCCTGTCGCGAATGATGGAAAGGCCGAGCAAGCTTAAAAGCGTGCGCGCTTTTCTTAGTTGCCCCCCTTCTTTTCTTCTTTCCTCCACTCACTACATCTCATTCACACATTCATTCCTCCTCATTCACCAACCACTCTTCTCCCTTCCTGCCTCCCTACTTTCTGCTTTCAAGTCCACCTCTCCACTCTTTCACACACACGCACACACTCTCTCCCCTTGACATATCAATCTTATACATTATCACAATGTCGTCGTTCCTTTCAGCAGCAGCCATGCAGGCTGCAGGTCAGGTCAAAATGTAAGCTCTTAGTCCACTCCACGACCGCAAGTAAGTCTGATTTGGTACCTTAGCTCACTCTCTAACCTCTCTTTCTGTTCACTCGATGTCATCATAGCCACGGAAGATCATCAGCGAGAGCAGCCTTCATCCAGTGCCACCGATATACAACCGGCTCCGGCTCATCCTCATCATCATCTTCATCAAAACCCGAGCTCAACAAGTTCAGTTCAAAGATCACTCAGCCGAAATCACAAGGAGCATCGCAGGCCATGTGTAGGATCTCCGACACACACCGTTCTTGATCTTAATCACCCACGACAGGACACTAACGTTCTTTACACGCTCGGATTTATCAATAGTATACGCTACCGGTTTGAAGGAAGCAGACATGAGCAAAGCTCAAGTGGGTATTTCCAGTGTGTAAGTCATCTTCATTCTTTTCTTTTGCATATCCAATCTCAGCAACAAAGGTACAAAGAATATAGCTAACATTCGCGTCCATTAATCGAAACCGATAGCTGGTACGAAGGAAACCCCTGCAACATGCACTTGAACGATCTTGCTGCTAAGGTCAAGGAGGGTGTCCGCAACGCTGGTCTTGTGGGCTATCGCTTCAACACCATCGGTGTCAGTGACGGAATCTCCATGGGCACTGCAGGCATGAGCTACTCCCTCCAGAGCAGAGACATCATTGCCGACTCTATCGAAACGGTAAGAACGAGTTTTCTTTTAGTTGATGACAAGTGCACCATCGGACAGCTGTTCCGCTGCAAGATCGGATCCGCCACACCAACACCAAGACCAACACCAACACCGAGGAAACACGATCTCTTGCTCTCTCTCTCTCCACTTTTCTTGCTCAGTCACAATAAGATTTGCTTAGTTGACACAGTTGACACATCACCGTCATCGGATTTTATTTTATTTTTTTGGCAGTCCTCTCTCTCCTCTTTGTGTATGCCTCTGTCCTCTCCTGCTCCGAGTGGCCAATTGGATTGTTTGGATTTCGTTCTTTGTCACCCGCCCGCGAAACCTTAATCCCATGGCTAATCAAAAACAATCATACCTGTCTTAAACTTCGTCCTCTCTTTTCAGGTGATGAGTGGGCAATGGTACGATGCCAACATCTCTCTTCCTGGATGCGACAAGAACATGCCCGGCTGTCTGATCGCCATGGGCCGTGTCAATCGCCCCTCCCTCATGGTCTACGGTGGCACCATCCGTCCCGGTGCATCATCCTGCAACCAGGGCACTCTCGACATCGTTTCAGCTTTCCAGTCCTACGGCTCCTACCTTGCTGGAACCATCACCGAGACCCAGCGCCAGGATATCGTCCGCCACTCTTGCCCCGGAGCCGGAGCCTGCGGTGGCATGTACACCGCCAACACCAGTAAGTACAATGCATATCTTTGGTCTCTGAAAATGAAAAAAGTATTCTGACATGTGCTCATCGACTCCTGTCAATAGTGGCATCTGCTATTGAGGCCATGGGTATGACCCTTCCCTATAGTTCCTCGACTCCTGCCGAATACCCCGAAAAACTTCAAGAGTGTTTGAACGCCGGTCCTGCCATTCGCAACCTGTTGGAGCTCGACATTAAGCCTCGCGATATTATGACCCGCGAGGCCTTTGAGAACGCCATGGTCCTGACCATGATCTTGGGAGGCTCCACCAACGCCGTTCTTCACTTGATCGCCATCGCCCGCGCTGTCAACGTCAAACTGACTATTGATGACTTCCAGAACGTCAGCTCCCGTGTTCCTTTCCTGGCCGATCTGAAGCCCTCCGGAAAGTATGTGATGGAGGATGTTCACAAAATCGGAGGCACCCCTGCCGTCCTGAAGTACTTGCTCGAGAACGGACTGATCAACGGAGATTGCTTGACTGTCACCGGAAAGACCCTGGCTGAGAACTTGAAGGACGTTCCTGGCCTCGTTGAGGGCCAGGATGTGATCCATCCTCTGTCGAACCCCATCAAGCCCACCGGCCACTTGTGTATCCTCAAGGGTAACCTTGCCCCCTTGGGCTCCGTCGCCAAGATCACTGGAAAAGAGGGTCTCTACTTCGAGGGACCAGCCAACGTGTATGATCACGAAACCGACATGTTGCGCGGTTTGGAGAATGGCGAGATCAAGAAGGGACAGGTCATTATCATCCGCTACTCTGGCCCCAAAGGAGGCCCGGGCATGCCTGAGATGTTGACCCCCACTAGTGCCATCATGGGAGCCGGACTCGGTAACGATGTTGCCCTGTTGACCGACGGACGATTCTCTGGAGGAAGCCACGGCTTCATTATCGGCCACATCACTCCCGAAGCCCAGGAAGGAGGACCCATTGGTTTGATCAAGAACGGCGATATCATTTCTATTGATGCTGATAAGAAGACCATTGACGTCAAGGTCACTGACACCGAGCTGGAGGCCCGCCGCAAGGTCTGGGTTGCTCCTCCATACAAGGCCACCCGCGGAACTCTCTACAAATATATCAAGACCGTGAAAAACGCCAGTGATGGTTGTGTCACTGACGAGTAAAATGGACCCGCTTTTCCTTAAAATAAAAAAACGAAATACTATTGGACCAAACCTGGGTGACTGGCATGCGATGGCACCATCGATCGTTGTCGATGAGAAAACGCCCACAGAGTCTTATGCTACTTCGCAGCAACTCTTTCTTTTTCTTTCCCACACTTTCCCATCCTCACCAATCTCTCAAGTCCAGCCAGGAACTAGCAACTTTCAAGAGCAGGAATAGCATCGGAAGCAACAACCTCAGGAGCCTCTCTTTCCAGCAAGCAAAAAGCAAAAATAAGCTAAAACAGCCATTATCAAATATGACTATCGAAAACCGTCTCCCTCGTGTCGAGATTGAATTCTGTACTGGATGCAAATGGTAATCACATGAGCTAACAGCGGCCAAGAGACAACAATGGAGAACGAGCAAACCCCCATCCTTAGTCACTCTCTCCATTCAAGTTCATTTCACTGACTTTTCGAGTCTCCAAAAAAAAAAAAATTAAACTTCCAACGGAACAAAGGCATCTGCGGGCAGGGTGGATGGCACAGGAGCTGCTTCTCACGTTCAACAATGCCATCGGCGAACTGGCCTTGATTCCCGGCAAGAGTGCCGTTTTCATTGTGCGAGTCAACGGAGGTAAATGAAGTCATAGACTGCACCTGTTATTGCAAGGTCCCCGATAAACCGGGGGGGGGAAGTATACTCGAATCTTTGTCTGCCTTCTAACCTTTGAACCACTTTTTTTTTTTTCAGAGGAGGTATACAACAGGAAGGACGAGGGCCGGTTTCCCGAGATGAAGGAGCTCAAGCAGCTGGTCAGGAACGTGATTGCGCCCGAGATGGGTCTTGGCCACAGCGACAGCGCCGTAAAATCTGCACAGGCCAACAGCACCCCACAAGTGGATGCTTCTTCGACCCCAGCACCAGCACCACCAGTAGAACAAGTAGTGGTGGACACACCTGTATCGGCCCTGACAGTCAAGGCCGAGGATCTGAGCCTGCCACAAAACAACGAGCACGAGGCGCGAGGACCAGAGCAAGAGTGCAAAACTTGCTTGTAGTCATTTTCCACACATCAACAACAAACAAGTCGAAATAAATAAATGCGAAATGTTTATGTATACGTCGTTTGTCTTATATGTGTTCTCACACTCTACTCTGTTGATAGTCTCCATAATATCCATCGTCATGGCTACGGCCACGCGTATGAAGAGAATGATAAGACTGCAGAGCATGTTGTGGGTAGTGGTGGCGAGGGTAAAAAGTCATTGATGGCTCGGGTGTCTGATAAAACGAGTACATATGGCCAAGGGGTTCACACGAAGCAAGTGATTGGTGGCGTCGATGGCGTGGAGGAGGAGATGGGTATGGTGAGATACGGCATTCGGATATTGGGTTGAGCAGTGACGAGACCGAGATTCTACGGTATCCAGGGGCCGGTCGTGTGGAGGATGCAGATGGAAGAGGAGGAGGGTAGCAGTCATCGTCGGGCAGGAGCAGAGGCGATTCTTGTCGTGGACTTAGTGGCTCTATCGAGTCTGAGCTGGATGTTGAAGGAGACGACATTGGAGTAGGAGAGAGCGAGGGTGAGGGAGAGGCATGTCGGGTGCAATGGCCGCCAGCAGACATTGCGCCATTGAACATGGCTTGGATGGAGGCTATATCGATCTCGGCGATGCTTCGCTCCTCTTCTTTGGAGGGCTCTGCCAGTAGTTTCATCACTAGGGGGCAAGAGAAAGATAGAAGTCATACACTTAGTTGACTGGGATGCTATGAACTCGTAGGCCGCCTAGGAACACACATGTTTGAGTGTGGGGCAGTGCATGCTCTATGTACTTACATTCATGATTATCTTGTTGGGTCTGCTTGAGCACCTGGATATGTGACGAAATTTGTTTTCTTGTCCGTTTCTTGTTGGTTAACTTTGTGATGTAAAAGCCGACCAATTCGTTTCGACCTGAGAAAGACGAAGAAGAAAAAGAAAGTTGATATCGATATGCGATATGATAATTAGATACATGATGCAACATATCTGTGAGCTGCTAATACAACCGTGGGCCTTTGCAAATGTGGACAGGGAGAGAGAGACAGAGAAAGTCTTACCACAGGATTTTTTGCCAATCAATACTTTTCGGCGCCCGAGCTTTGGAATCTTTGTGAGAGCTACATGGATGGAATGGGAGGGATAGGATGGATGGATGAAACGAAGGATGAGTCGATGGAAAAATATGATAATGCAGATGGAGCAGAGCCATTGGCTCGTTTATGGCAATTATTAAAAATGAAATGCATGTTTGATGCGGGTACCCCGGGACAGGGACAGAACAGGGGGGTTTGGGGGGTGCAATAAAAAATGAGCTATTCGCAATGAAGGGGCAGGGAAGGGAGGCAGGTGCGCTTCAAACACGCGACAGACACTATACACGACCCCGATAAATTGCATTTAGGGCACCATGTCACCTTGTTGTTGCACACACACACACACAACAAAGCGGAAAATGGAGTAGCGAAAAGTGAAGTAGACATTGTCGATGATCATTGTCAACAAAGAGAGGTGAGAAGGCGGTTAGCAAAGACGAAGCACATAATTGCTCGTCTTGCTCTCTCGCTCTTGCTTATCCTGCCAGAATCACTGGAATGGAGGGCACTGGGATGGACTATGGATATCGTGGCAGAGGAATGAATGAATAATAAGGTGCAGACAGACGATGGATTGGATGGATGAAGATGGAGATGGATGGGTGCTCTCAAATAAAAAAATAAAAAAATTAAGTCCCCGTGTGTGAGTAAAACCGTGGAAAGGCCTCACAGTTCTTTGTTTCTTGTTTTTGTTTTGTGTTTGTAGACACGATTACTGATGCGAGTGTATGCTCATGCCTTTCATGGTGCTCTGTGCTACCATCCGCATCATCCCACATTCTTCGTTCTCCACTCCCGGGCCGCCGTTTTATTGCATTAACAGTCGGCACATGGGTAAGAACGACGGTGCTGAGGAGTGTGTGGTCTCAATCACTTGGTCTCCCACACTGAAGTGCAACCCAAGCATCAACAAACACACATAAGAGGCATGCTCTTCCCCAGAAAACACTAATCTTTGCACAATTGCGACGTAATAATCATGACAAACAGCAATAAAGTCGGAAGGGTGGAAAACGCAAACAACAAACATCATGCGGCTCAAATGACAAATGGATGCATGGGAAACAGGGATTAATGGGCTGCAGTTGATAGTTGATAGTTGTTGGTGTTTGATAGTAATGAAGATCCTTATTCGAGTAAGGTGTACCAATCTGGAGTGTCAAGTAATACTCTACCTTCACGAAACGCTTCCTCGACGGCCTCAGACCAAATCTAGATAGGTCGTGAAGATACAATGGACAAAGGAAGGGTGGTAAGTATGTGGGCATATTCAATACGTTGCCAAACGACTGGCGATACGCGTACACATGGGGTCATAATCCGAATGATTGATTAATTGCAATTTAACGGATTAGATATGTCAAGTACATAATGATGTGGAGAAAAGAACGCGAAGTTTGGGCCAAATGGAAGGGATAACGACCCAATGAGTACAGTAATGTAAAGTGAAGTATTCAAACACGGATCAATGGTTCATGCACACTACTCGCTCACTTGTGCAATCAGAAAAAAAAAATGAAATGTATCTACGGTACATGGCTTTTGGAGCTACGGCAGTGGTCGGTCTTAAATGAGATAGAGTTGATGTGTTTCGATGGAACTGATGCTGCCGAAAAGAAACAAGAAATCGATCAAGCCCGTCTCTTCCGTCTGTCCGTCCGTTTGGAGGGAAGCGGTGGGGTTCGAAGAAAAAATATTGCATTGCTATCCTCATCTTTATCTTCTGGGCAAAGCTACTCTATGTCCCATAAAGAAACAAGGAGACGCTGAACCAGAGAGACGCTGAAAGCGAGATAGGTGACGAAGAAAGTTTTGAGGAATGCTAAGAGTGAGAGGGTGCACAATTGCTCAGAAGTGTGGAATTCAAAAATGAACTGTGTTTTTTTTTCTTGCTCAAAAGAAAGAACGAACAGGAACAACACCAACCGTTAGTGTTCGCGGTGTCATTTTAAAAGGCGAAACCTCATGAGTAAGCAACAAAAGAAATGTGTTGACCACGTCTCCATTCAAGAGGTGAGAGGGAGCCGTAAACAATTTGAAGAACGCTTGGATGTTTGATTTCCACAGGCTGTACCCCATTTTCAATCCTCCCATCATTTTTAAATGTGCGCATGCCCAACGGTAAATTTCCTCGAGAAGTGTCCCCACTCGTTGCATCTGTGTGTCAGTATATCAAAAGAACAAAGCAAGATGTGCTGAAAGGTGGGTTCGGGCAGGAGAATGAGAGTTTTCATACTTCTTCCTTTTGCATTGAGCTGATTGAGCTGGATGGTGCGAACTGGTTCATAGTGTGGGTAACTGGAATGTTGGTGATTTTGGAAAAACGAGTAACGAGTGATGTCGAGATGTTGGCTGGGGTGGTAAAGAGAAAGTCGAGGTTGGAGATAGTAGAGAGAGAGATAAGTTTTGTGAAATTGATGTATTGTCGTTGTCGATTCGCAAAGAAAAAAGCATCGGTCTGCAACCACATCAAAAGAAGAAAAAGAAAAAGAAAAAGGAAATGAAGTTGGCGAGTGCTCTCTTTATACGCTTGTGCAATGATTCCGCAGAGGCAAATCGCTCTTCCCGAGCCAAGCACCGATATCAGATATCGCACTGAACAGTACAGTACACCTCGTCCAGTACGTGAAGTAACTGAAGTTGTGGGGTAAGCCTGGACGGACGGGGGCATAGAAGCAATATTGGTTGATTGGTTGAGCAGGCAGAGCTACTTGAACAGGGTTGCTTCTTCCAGATACGCTTTGGACACATGCTTGGTGGAATATATACGGACAATTCTTGATGACAAACATGGTCCAACATTAATATATGAATCAACATGAACAGTAAATACAGTGTGCGTGTTCATCTCATCGCACACAAAGTCAAAGCTGTCTCCGGGCCTTTAACAGCGACAACTTATATGCTCGAGCAATGTCGGACAATGTTATGGTTTGGTGGACATACCAGATAAAGAGAACATCTTATTTTCGCTAGTCCATGAAATATGTGCCATTTGACACGCCACCATGACCTATGCCACCAAGTTAGTCATCACGCACGACGCACATTCCATATTTGAAATTAAGCTCGCCCCCGGGGCTATGTGCGATGGATGTCGTGGCGACGTGAGACCGGTCGTGAATGTTCGCGGACGCTATGTATCATTAGAACGTGGAGCCGCCCTCGTTCACACAAGCTACTAGCAAACAAAAACAACAACCACTCTTTTTTTTCTAGGCTGGACTCACTTTTACAAGGAGACAAGGACGCCAGAGGTACCGTCCAAGGCATGGAACAAAATACGGTCTATGAATACCATTTTATCTTTTGCATAAAAATAACATTCCCGTTCCTGAATCTTGGTCTTCGCCCTTGTTGGCGAAACTAAAATACATTCTCGGGTGGAGTGAGCAAGGAGTTAGGCCGTGCCCAAGACAGAAAGGTGCCTGTTAATTCAGGCACACCACTTTTTCTGCGATGGCATTGGCGCCTTGATACGTCTCTCGTCTCTACAAAAAAAAATAACCCCCACACCTGTTCCTCAGTTTTCGGCTTCTTCCTGTTTGGAAAATAAAAATAAAAAAAAGTCTCTTTGAAGTTCCGAGGATCGTCCTTGTGCCTTTCATTCCTTCAGGCACTCTACAAAGAAAATTATATAGAGCATTCATTCAAGGAGCCCGGTAACAACAAATAAAATAGAAAGAAAAAAGGCTAGGAATGCAGTCGTTTGGTACCCACATGGGCACCGCAACTTTCCACCAAGGGCGAGGAGGCAAAGAAGAGAAATCGATCTAAACCCATCAATGCAGGACCGCCTCATCTCCCCCTGAGTTTATTTAGTTTGTCTAGTCTCCTAGTTTAAGTCGAGGAGAAAGACGATGGTGCATGATACATATATTTCCAGGAGTTAGAGTATCCACATTTTGCGGTCCCTGACGGCATGCATGCACTATCAATTGCCCAATTAGTTCTAAATGGCTTGATCGAGATATTGATGGCCAATGGATATAATCAGCTTAGATGCACCACACGGCATACACACGCCAATAAAAGTCCGCACAGCAAGGCAAGGTGATGGTAATAAAGTATTGTGATCATGAACAGCGGTAATGCGCATGTGAATCGCGATCTAAGTAAAAAGGACTTTGGCAAAAATGCCAGAAATGCGCTTGTCAGTCAAGTGCATCTCCAAAAGCTGTGCTCAATTAGATTGTTATCGAAGAAGCCATCTTGTTAGATATAACTGCCTGGCCGCATAAATGTCAAGTGTCTCTTCTTCGCCTTACGTCGGTGCTGTTATATCTTCTTTCTCTCTTGTCGCCTTCGAAATATGTGCCATGCATGTCAGCTATAGCCCTAAATCTATGCAACTGCTACGGGGCCACCAATAAGGTCAAGGCAGGAGTCGAAGGGAAGGGGGTCCGATAGAGCAAAGGCAAGCAAGGAACAAGAGGAAAGACGAGGTACGGCACATTGCCATGTCTTTCTCCTACCATCTCTTCTTCATTACCCACTTCCTTTGGTCTTGTCTGTCCTCTGCTCTTTGCCGCCTCCTTTGGATGGGGCATCCTCCTTTTTTTTTTCTCGTCTTCAACTTGCCTCTTCAAGCTCTCCATGTATGCCATCATTCCCTAACCCAGCCAAGCCTTGGAACAAGATGGTTCCTGGCCTCCTCTCTTTTTTCTCTCTGTTGCCCCCATTAACTGCAAGTGGTTACATGGCTAGATCCAAGTTGTCAATTGCTCCATTTCGGTTTTGAAAGTATCGCAATTGGGCATGTGTGGTTCAAGAAAGTTATCACAGATTGTTCTACTGCATTACAAGTCGCAACACAGTGGCGAGAGATCTGAGAGCAATGGCTGTTTTGGTTGGCCCATGCCCAATTGTCCATGCCCATACGCATGCCAATGCCATACCTCTCATAAGAGCCTCATTCCTGCTGTCTCCTTCCTTCCATCCATTGGACGGTAGTCGTTGCCAACGCCAACATGCAAACAAGGAAAGTTGAGAGGGATAAAACAAATAATGGCAAAAGCGAAGAATAACATAACCCCTTGATCTCTCTCTCTCTGTCTCTTTCTTTCTTTCTCTCCATGGTCTGTCTTGATTGACGCCCAATGATCCAAGTATGACCCATCCATGGTCCGTGGAGAGAAGACAGAGCAACCTCCATCCTCCCTTTTTTTTTCTCTCTCTCTTTCTCTCTTTCTCTTGGCTTACCCCCTCCCTCTCCTCCTCCTCCTCTTCTGCGTCCATGCACTTAAAGTACAACTGTTCACCCAGCTGCACTGTGATTTATCTGTTTTGCCTTCGTGGCACCATTAATTGTTTTTTTTATAGGGAGGATTGTTGAACAGTGCATAAAGAGAATACAGAGTTCTAATAGGCATGAATAAACAAAGACCATGGTCTGCGCGCTGTTCAATACTCGCTTTTGCTACGCTACGCTATCAAGTAGAATATATACTACTATTCACTGACCTTTTAAACAAAGACTACTTGTGAGTTGACATGACGGAATAGGCCGTTCGAATGAGGGGTTGAGGAGGCAAAGACAATAAGCAGACACGCGAGAGAGACAGAGAGAGAGAGAGAGAGAGAGAGAGAGAGAGAGAGAGAGAGAGAGAGAGAGAGAGAGGCGCTACGTAGCTACTCTCCGGACAAACAGACGTAGCTATAGAGGACAAGTAGGCAACCCCTGAAAGGCTGGATGGTCGGAAAGGACCACCCTTCCATCCCTCGATCAATCCAGTCATCGCCCTCACCATCCAATCGCCATCCATTCATCCATCCCTGCCTGCCCTTCCTTCCATCCTATCCATCACTGAACATTGCCCTCAACCTTCTCCATCTTTACTCCTCACCTACTCATCGACACAGCAACAGGTTCCCAATTGCATCGCGACAGCACTCAACTCTTTTTTTTTTTTTTTTTTTTTTT
The DNA here is from genome assembly GCA_000739165.1 of Podila verticillata NRRL 6337. Taxonomy (NCBI): domain Eukaryota; kingdom Fungi; phylum Mortierellomycota; class Mortierellomycetes; order Mortierellales; family Mortierellaceae; genus Podila; species Podila verticillata. Next base: position 3,564,043 of record KN042417.1, on the reverse strand, counting down.
TTGGCGAAAAGCAGTAGGTGTTGAGACCTTGACCTCTCTTACCATGATCTGTCGCACGGCGATTTTTTGTGGTTGCCCATCGCCACTCCTCCTACTCCTCGTCCTACTCCTCTTACTCCTTCTCCTATCTCCCCTGACCAAAGATACGTCTTTCTTTCCTTTGCATTTGGTTGAATCTTTCTTATTCAAAGATGGATGAACGAGTGAACGGGTGGAAGGAGGAGTGATTAAATGACCCGCAGAGGTTGTTGGTATATAAACACCCTTTACCCTCAACTCGCTCACCATCTTTTTCCTCGTTTTCTCCTCGCTCTGCCTCGTCTCTCAGTCTCCAGCTCTTTTTTTCCTCCGACCCACCCCGCCCCTTCTTCGCCGTTACACGTTGTTTGATCCTACTACTTGCATTCTTCATGCTTCATTTCTAAACGTATTTTTTTCCGCTTCCTACGGTACTCTCTATACCTCTTATTTTCAACTCCAAAAAATCATAGACCCCTCCCCTCCCATCAGAGTCCATCCCTGGTTCAAAGTCATTCCTGTCCACCCTCAACCTCACGTCTTGGTCGCCACTCCCGTTGCCATTGCAAGGTAAATTCATACACCGAGGCAATAAGGCAATATCAAGCCAAACGAAGCCTAGTCCCAAGCCAATCCAGGATACATCCTGACCTGCCTTGCCTTGTTGGCTTTTCTCTGATTTCGCCAGTTCATGATTTCACTGCTTACGGACAATTAGTCGTTGATTTCAATCCTATCCTTTCTATACCTATCCTGTCCCATCCTACTCAATTGCATTTCCATCCATCCATCCATCCATTAACCATTCATTGTTGATTTACCAAGTTCGAAATCACTACCGGCCCTCCTGTACAAGGGTCCGTTTTTTTATTTTACCCTAGCTCTCCTTGCCTTTTTTTTTCTTTTTCTTTCTTTCTTTCTACCTATTGTACACAGCACCCAAACCATTCGTTTCATCTTTTTTTTTCTTTCTTCTAGTTGGCCACCTTCCCAGCACGGCTGTTGTACCGTCCAGTCCAGCTCAGATTCCCTCTTTTTTTTTTTTTTCTTTTTTTTTGCTTACCCACTCTTCGATCGACCGTGCCTTGCCTTGCCTTGTCTTTTACCCTTATTCTGCCGCAGAGGTCCTCCCTTTCTCGTCTTGTCTTGTTGTCTTCTAGACAGAGCCGATCTTTGTTTCTTGTTATATATTTACAGGTGCATGATCCGTGTTTCCCACTATTTTTTTCTTTCCTTCTATTGTCCAACTGTCAGTCCACTGCCCCCAAATCCAGTCCATCCTGCTAAACACCCCTGGTTTTGCGCTTGGTCCCTCCAAACACGATTTTCCCTTTCGTACGAATTACATTGCATCCCTCTGTCGTCAACATAGTCGGCACTCCACGCCACTTGTCTCCACTCCACTCACATTGCACTCCCTACTTCCCTGCTTCCCTCCCTTCAGTCCCATTTGATTCATCGGGAGCCATTGGTGTTCTCTCTTCTCTGTCTTCTCTCTTCTCCAAAAAAAGCTCGCAAAAAAAACACGCGTCGGCACCGCTCACTTTTGGCTCACCAATTCACACCGTCACTCACACTCACTCTCTTTCCTATCTCACCTTTAAAAAAAGATCTTCATTTGAGGACATCCTTTCTTCCTTCTCTTCCCCACTTTTCTTCCTTCTCTCCCTCTTAATACTTCCTTTCCAATAATTTCTTCCTGGCCCTTGAACTAGCCCCCCCCCCCCCCCAGCCTCGTTAATTGTCATCATCATACTCACAGCACTCTCACTGACACTCTCAACATCGCCTGCACTCCTCAACTCACCCCTTGACCATCCTCGTTTTCTGTTCTTTTTCTCTGCGTCCTCTGTACCTGCAAATAGATTTAATTAGTAAACCAACCTCCTCGTCCTTGTTGTCGTCCTCGCCCACCTCGCTCACCTCTCCTCCCCCTCCTTCACTTTGTTCCTTTTTTTTTATATAACAAACATTTTAGCGACCATTTCTCTCTCACTTTACCCCACATCCTCACCCTAACACACCACACCAAACCACATCACAAATCAAGGTCCAGACAGGTGTACACTATCAAATGTCTGTCAATCCGCTCCCATACTCTGACTTCCGGAGTGACACAGGTAAAAAAAAAAAAAAAAAAAAAAAAAAAAAATAAGGCAAAGAAAGTTCTTTGAATCGCACATGGCCACAGTGCCAACAGATTTAGTTACACACATATATTTGATCCCTTGGATACTGACACATGGAAAATCTCTTGTACTTTCCAACAGCAACGGCGCCAACGCCAGAGATGTTTGCTGCCATGATGAAGGCCTCTCTTGGGGACGATGTCTACAACGAGGATGACTCTGTCAAGAAACTCGAGCGCTACGTCGCCACGCTCTGCGGCCATGAGGAGGCCTTGTTCTGCGCATCTGGCACAATGGTAGGGAGCGGTTCATCCCCTTGCAGTCTCATCTTCCCTCCCCCTACTTCCCTCCCCCCTTCTCGCTTGCTGGGGGCAGTTGCAACACCCCTGCATACATAGTGCATAACGCAGCAGTGGGCGCTGCTATTCATGCAAAAACAAAGGCAACGGACAGAGAGCAGGAGAGAATAGGTCACCCAACTAACCTACCGTGCCGTTTCTCTTCTATTTACTTCTAGACAAATCAACTAGCACATCGTGTCCACCTGAACAACCCACCGCAGTCTGCCTTGGTTGACATCCGGTCACACGTCTTCAACTACGAAGCCGGTGGCATCTCCTTCCACTCCCAGGCCGCTGTATACCCTGTAATGCCTTCGAATGGCAGGTACCTGACCGTAGAGGACGTGGCGTCCCGTCTGATCCTCGATGTTGATGTCCACTACGCACCAACACGGGTCATCTCCCTTGAAAACACCCTCAACGGAACCATCATGCCCATTGAAGAAATCGAGCGCATCCGCGCTTTGACCAAGGAACACGGAATTAAGCTACACCTGGACGGTGCCAGACTCTGGCACGCTTGCATCACCACCGGCCTCTCGATGAAGGAATACTGCGGCCACTTTGACACTGTCTCTTTGTGCCTGTCCAAAGGCATCGGTGCCCCCATTGGATCCATTCTCGTCGGAAGCGAAAATACCATCAAGAAGGCAAGACATTTCCGTCTGCTATTTGGAGGAGGATGGCGCCAGGCTGGTATCCTGGCCGAGGCGGCGCTTTGGGGAATCAAGACTAACTGGCCCACCATGGAGGACACGCATCGTCGGGCCAAATGGCTGGAGCGAGTGTTTTTGCAGGTTGGATGCCACATCACCAACCCGGTTGACACCAACATGATCTGGGTAGACACTTCGGACGCAGGATTTACAGTGGACGATTTGATTATCGAGTTGGCCAAGGAGGGTATCAAGATCAGCGGCAGCGGATGCGCAGCACGAGTGGTTCTGCACTACCAGATTACAGACGAGGCTGTCGAGCGCTTTATTAGAGTTCTCCGCAAGATGGCCTGCTCGCCCACGATGAAAGTCTCTGTCGATTTGACCCGTGCTGCCATGATTGAGCAACCGACCAGTGTTTTTGAAGAGGATCCAGACACGCCTGGGAGGATATCCACCCAGCAACTGCCCTTCGCCGAGTCCCCTTCTTCTCGCTCCGCATCCTCAACATCACTGTCATCGTCATCACTAGGATCACCTTTGACAGAGAACGATTCCCCAATGATGGCATATATCAAGGACAGTTCATATGACGAGGCTGAGGTTTCAAGGCGCCACGGTGCGATGGGGGTTCCCAACATGAAGCGCTGCTTGTTTGAAGAGAGCCAAGAGCAACCTGTGGAGGAGACCCCCGTCCAGCCCGTACCAAGGCAACGTCGCACCGAGAGCAACAATGGCAGGCCATTGGAGAGACCAAGGAGTGCGTACGAGCCTGGTGTGATCAAGTCCAAGGTCCGCGAAGCTGAGCTTGCAGCGCTGAAGGAGGCCCACCGCGAATACGTTGTCCCCGAGCGCGACCGGCCTGTTCTGCGGACACAGTCTCTGGACTTGGCGGAGCACGAGGCGCGCATGTTCACCGTCCAGCTGGAGCGGCCACACACGGCAGATAAGAAGAAGGTCAGCAAGCTGCAGTACCGGCTAGCACACAACTCAGCCAGCAAGGCATTCAAGCGCGCGAGTGTACGGTTAGTACGATGGGGAACACTCCTCAGCCGCGAGTCGTAAATCATAGGAAGGACAACCCTCCACATAATAAAAAGCCCATCATGTCCTCGCAATTTCAGTCCAGAGCACATAGCTGCTTTTTTGTCCGCGCGGGACTGCTCCTTCGAGGCACGAGCAAGAACAACGTGTGCGACATAGGTTTTGAGAGATGGACCGGCTTTTAAATGAGCATTCTTTCTTCCTCCCCCACTTTTTACACTCTAATTCACCCAAGAAAGGACACTCTTGCTCTTGGGGACATCCTCGAGACAGATCCACCCACCCCCTCATCCAGGACAACCCACCTCAACCAAGGGCCATCCCCGCTTCCATAGACCACAATGTCCACAACCTCACCAAATCCCATTCCTTTCCTCATCCTTGGCCTGGTCACCGGTGGAGCATTGCTCTACGTCTCCTACTGGGTCTGGCCACCCTCTCAAAGGAGGAACAGCAATGGCAACAACATCAGGAACAATCGCGGACCAAGCCGTCGCCAGGGCTCCACCAACCGCCGGACCACCACCACCAGCACCAACAACAACTCTTCCTCCTCCTCCTCGGGCCTGCGTCGCAGCAACGCCACACGCAGATCGCGTCAGCCTGTCGCGGCCAGGCGGGAGGACAGTCGACACTACCGCAGCGACGGGTCCAGCTCAGACGACGGCGAGACCTCTGGATACACATCCCGCGCAGGCATGGGCGCCGACTCTGACGAGGACGACGCCTCGGATCACGAGTACGGCACCCTGGACGAAGATGGATTCGAAAAACTGCCCATGGATGATGCTGGCAAACACGACGGGCTCCAGCTGATGAACCTGCTCTATGCTATTGCTGAGGACCAAGCAGGCAAAGGTACTGTTTCTCAGGCACTATGGGTGATGTATGCGATGTGTAGACCAAGAAGAAAGTATGTTGGGAGTTAACCTTTTCCCTTTATTCCTTTGCGCCTATTACTTAGAAGGCCATATTCATCGTACGTTTGCTTCCTTGACCACTAGCTTTAATCAAGAGCTTAAAAAGGATGGCTTAAAAAGGATGGTAGTAACACTTTTTTTTTTTTTTTTTTTTTTTTTTTTTTTGGGTATTTTCATGTCACATATAAATAGGAGGCATCACTTGCAACAGCTGTCGGACAGTTCCCATCCGTGGATTACGGTACAAATGCGCCAACTGCCAGGATTATGATCTGTGCGAAGGATGCGAGGCGGCCGAGGTTCATATCAAGTCACATGTGTTCATGAAGATCCGGATACCTATCCCACCTCTCGCCAACAGCAGGACAAAGAAGCTGCCACCATTCTATCCAGGCACGCCGCAAGGATCCACTACGACTCCAGAACATTTGCTACACGAACTATTGCAAAAGACTCATTGTAAGCTCAAAGCCTCGGGAAGACCGAAAGAAGCTCTACTTGATAAGGGTGACTATTGGACATTGCATATCTTAATACTTCAAACGAAAATCTCTTGATAGTCGACAACGTGGAGCTGGATGCAATGTATAGCCAATACCTGTCGCTTTCAACAATGACACAGGACGGTGGCGGCATCACTCGACCTACCTTTGAGCAGGCGCTAGGACCCCTTGGATTAGAGAAGAATCTGATCACCAGCCGAATCTTTCACTTTTTCGACCAGGACGACGATGGCATTATCAATTTCAAAGAGATGGCCTGTGGACTCAGTGTGTTGTGCAAGGGCAACTTTGACGAAAAGATTGATTGTAAGCTGACTTATCTTGGCACATTTCGAAAGAGTGACATGAGCTGCTGGGAAAAAAAAAGTCTAATTTAAATCTTCTGCTTAGTTGCTTTCCAGGGATACGATTTGGATGGCGACGGTTATATATCACGAGAAGAGCTGTACGAGATGTTCAAGGCGTACTTTTACCTCTCCATGGAACTGATCCGGGATGTGGTCAAGACTATGGAGAATGACCTGATGAATAATTTTGAGTATCAGCCAGGGATGCCCATCTCTTCGACCTTCACGGCACCGATCCCCCGTGAGATTGGTGTCAGAAATAACCGTTCAGAAGAACGGCGTCGAACAAGGGAGCGAGCACCATTACCTGAAGAATGGTCCCTCACGATCATTCCAAATGAAAACAGCACATCCACTCCAGGAACACAACCATCATCAGCAGGATCCAATGAGGGTTCGGACAACTTGGAAAACTCAACGGGAACAACCGAAGGCACAGCACACATGGACACATCACACACAACACATGAGCCAGGCACCGAAGAACATGACCATGGCGACGAAAGCCTCTTGCCTTCTGGCACCTATGGCCTTGTGGGGCAAGACGAGTTTGCTGACGAGGCGGAGGGCGACGACGAAAACGAGGAAGACGGCGACGATGAAGTTCAAATTCAATCCGAGCTGGGTGACATGCCAGAACTAGAGCGTACCGACAGGAGTGACTCGGAAGTACCGGTGCCCTCGAATGAGCACGAAACGAATAGCAACGCCAGTGAGGCTGAGGACTCGGGAGTGGACAGTAATGGTTGGCAGGCCGATGTTCTTCAAGATAACATGTCCTCCCAGAGCTTAGAGTCACCATCACAACTTCATGCCATCGATACAGCTTCGTCCTCTGCAGAGTCTTCAGTGCCACCATCACCGACCCATGCTAATACCACCAACGGCATTCTCAACATATCTACACCATCACCTGTATCACAACCGGAGCAAATCCCAGAAGTGGTTTCTAACACCAATGGTGCCAGCAGCAGCAGAATAAACAACAACAACAATAGCAATAACAGCAGTAACAGCAGCGGCAGCAGAAACAACAACAACGGCGGTAGCAGTAGAAGTCGACCACGGAAAGACCAGCCTTTACCACCAACCACCTCCTCTCCACATATGACAGCATCCGCCTCAAACACATACCTCCCCTGGGACTACTACGAATCACGCGAAATGCCCACTACATCCAACAACCAACATCATAATCGTAATGCATCATCGTCCACACCCTCGCTGGCACCAGCTTTCGCTATCGGATTTGGACTGGGCGGCACGCCATCCCACGATCACACTGGCAGAACTGAACCTACTCCAGCGGAATCATCCACCTCAGTTCGCCGGAACAGCGCCCATGGTGGTGACGCGCCACGACGACCCTCCATGGGATCACGGTTCCAGTCCTATGCGTCCTCATCGTCCATGGCGCCCACAGGATCCTACGCCAACACGTCGTACTTTTCGAGCACTTTCCCCGTGATGGAGTCTATATCCCAGGGCGCGATCCAGGAGATGGTGGACAAGACCTTTGCGGCGATCAAGAACCCGTCTCGGCCTGGGTACATTACTCTGGACGAGTTCCGAGCCCATGTCTTGACAGATGCAGGCATCTTGGGTTGGTTCGATGCTTTAGGAAGTATCTTTTAATATTTTCGACCGCTGGAGAGAGCGCAATACAGAATAACTGTCTGTTGAAGGTGTGTGGTCATGAGTTATATTAGGGGGGGGGGGGGTTTTGGTGGGCGTGGCCGTGGTAGTCTGTTTTTTTATTTCTTGATTACTGGAGCTGGATCCCTTGTTCTGACATACCCTTGAGTGCCTCCACGGCACAGTACTGCACCGCCTCACTCTTGCTCGACTGGACCAGATTCGCCAACATCTGGATCCCTCCCTGGGCCGCAATCTTTTCGCTCATGGCTTTCCCCCCGATCGTCACCAGGTTCTTAAAACACTCTGCGCCCCGGTGGCGCAGCTCGTCCATCCTGCCCACGGCCACATCGTGATCCACCACAGCCACGGCGTCCTGTCCAGACATGACATCCTCGATCGCCTTGGCCTCCACCTTCTCAGCCTCTGCCTTGGACATGGTCTTGGGGATCACGCCCAGGCTGGCCAAACTAGTCAGGATCTCGAGCCCACGCTCCTGGTCCATGATCATCTGACAGACCTGCGGACTCGTCGACAGCACCGCCAGTGCTCCGGAGGCCGCCCGGCGGGTCATAAAGTCGTCTGCGTCGCACAGGGCCAACATCAGATGGATCTTGTGCTTGCCGGTCTTGGGGTCACTGTACTGTTCAAACACGGGCTCGAAAAAGATCATATTGCACAACGACTCTGTGGCCGCTCGACGGACAAGTGTATGTTCAGAGAACTGCAAGTTCTCCATCTTTTCAATTCCAGATTCCTGTACAATCAGACTCAGGATCTGGACATCGCCCATCGAGCCCAAATTGGTTAGGGCCATCAAGCTCTCGAACTGGCATAGCTGGTCAGTGCTGTCCAACAGCCAGATAAAGGGCTTGACGAGCTCTGGGACCCGTTGGTTCTTGAAGGTCAGGCGTGGATCCAGCGTGATGCAGAGCTTGGCCAGGGCCTGAGTGGATGCAGTCTTTGTTGACTCAGAGGCGCCTTTCTGTTGGGGTGACGCTTGCTTCAAGGCCATGGGGATCAAGAGTCGTACAACGCCCTGCTGCACCAACAGTCCACGGGTCTCGGTGGGAGTGATCAAGTTGCGCAACACCTATTTGTAGAAAAGAGTGCAGGAAAACGTCAGTGAGCACTCAAAACTCCCCTTTTCTTCAGATATTAAAACATCATATGTTACGAACCATGGCGAGACTCTGGGCAACATTTTCCGAAGCTTGGTGGCTAATCGCATGCAATGCTGGCATGATACCCAGCTTAGTCAATGTAATGTTCCTCCGATTGACCACTGGCTCATCGTCAAGAGGATCGTCCTCCTGGTTCGAAAGCCTGCCCGACTCGCTCTTGGGCAACGTTCCCGCCATCTTTTTCAGCTTCAGCATCTGTTCCTGCTCTGGGCTGAGTCGTTTCCGGAACGCGGTCAAGTTGTTGAAAATGATGATTAAGCCGTACTTCATTGGGTTGCTCTTGGTGTCCTCGGCCAGCTGGAACAGTGACAACAACAGAGCCTTATCCGAGATGATGAGGTGCTTGACCGCCGGCTGGATACTAGAGTATGCAAGACCCTCCACAGCATTGACTTGAATAGCGCTGTTGTTGTCGTTCTTGTCATCCTTGAGCAGTCCTGAAAACAGTTTCGCGAGATTAGCCTCCTCCTCAGCCGATCCAATGTTATTGCTGCCAGCCTTCGCGTCGCCCTCAAGTCCCGCCATGCCGACCGAGGGGTCCTTCCTTGACTCGGCCAGCGAGATCTTTGTCAACGCTACAGCAGCTGCGCCCTTCAAATGCTGGTTCTTGGTCGCGCCCTTGTGCACAATCGATTTCAGAAACTCTCCACAGTGCAGCCCAATCGCCGTCCTGGTCTTGGTGTCCGAGCATGCCATCGAAAGTGTCTCCGTGAGCGAGATCTGGATCTCTTCGGGTTCCAGCTCGATACAGTCCATCAGTTCCGCCAGCAACCCTTCCTTGCTCAGCAACCCTGCTCCGATCGACGACATGTCCGCCTGGACAATCAACCCCAGAGCCTGGAAGCCCGCAGCGCGAGTTTTGAGCTTGTCGGACCCAATATCCGCCAACACAATCTCACTGCTCATATCCCGGACGTGATCCTTGTTCGAGGCCATCTCGAAGGCCTTGGAGAGGAGGATGATCACCATGGGCTTTAGATCCGACGCGACTTCTTGGGTGGTTTTTGTGGTGGCTGAGGCGGCTGAGGCAGAGGAAGAGAGTTTCTTGGACGGGTCGTTTTTGGTGTTCAGTGAGGAAGATGATTCTGATTTGAGAGTACTTGTTGTCGAGGTGTTGAGGCGGAGAATAGATGGGTATACGGGGCTGGCAAAGAACGAGTCCGTGAAGGGTGTGTCGTCCATGACCATACGGAGCAAGGACTTGAGGGTCGCGCTCTGGACTTGAAGAGTCTGTGAATCATTTTCGTCGCTGGAGAGTTGTTTTGAGAGGAAAGTGTTGCACTGGTCCAGATACTGTGCTTGCAGAGCCTTGATGCTCTTTTTGGCCTCGTCCGTGGAGGCATTGGCGCGTGCTGTGACGAGGGATGCCGCAAGGTCTGTGATGAGTGTTGGCATAATGTCCTGTGATGTTGAGAGGGTGCCGAGGATGTCCTTGGCTTTGTCCTCCGGGCTAATGCTGGTGCTGGCCATGGTGAATGCGAAGTAATGGAGAACAAAAGTAAGGGGAGAGATGGCTGCCTGACCTTTTGTCAGGGGAAGAGTGAAGAAGCTTCTTGATCAACGACTGTATTTCCATGCTGAATTGGAAATAATTGAGCTGGAGCATTTCTTTCAAAGTGGTAAGGAATCTCCACACCTATTCTCCTCATTCACGCATTCATGGAACGCGATGCACCCTTAGGACCGCCAAGGTCATACCCGCAGGACGAGAGAACCGGCAGAGAGGAACACAGCTCAAGGCCGTATCACGGGGAGCAGAGGCATGGGAGTAATCGTCATCATCAACAGCCTTATCCTCCACGAGGACACCGTAGTCACCATGACCAACCCTTCCCAAATAGCCATGGCTACAACGCGCCGTATCAGGGACACCAAGGCAATCCACACTCGCAGTCGTACCATCCGCCGCCGATCCACTATCAGCCTGGACAATCACTTCCAAGGCCTCCACAGTTCGGTCAGGGGGCACATTCACAGCATTATAACCCACCCTCTCACCACCAACAGCCGCCCCCATCGTTTCGTCCGAACCAGTTTCCTGTGCAACCACTGGATCGGTTCAAAGTCAAATGTGCACCCTTCCGACAGCCCGTTGAGATTGGCAGCTTTTCGTACGACGAACAGCGAAACTTTATCATGGACGACTCACAACTTGTATGATATTTGTCTGAATAGAGCGGCTTTTGCTTTTCCTTCACTTTGTTGCTGTCACTCCACTCTAACAACCTTCCTTTTCTGCATCAATAACCATGATAGAAATATTACTACCCACCAGATCTCTCGAAACCAAACAACCTGTCCGTCAACTATGACAAGTACATCGCACGGGACCCTATGGTGGACGAGCATATCGACGCGTTGTTGGATGCTCTGATCTGTATCAAGGACAAAGAAGAAAGCGAGTCATCCTCCCAGGATCCAAGTGGCGGAACAAACTCTGGCAAAGATCCACATCCACAACAACAACATCGTGCAAGTACGACAAGGGCAGATTTTGTCTGCTACCGTGGGATCTTGACTAAGATCATGTGCACGCCCTATACCCGGAACGAGCCATGGGAGCTGGGAGCCACACTTTACAAAGGGTCAATGTATGTGGGCCTCCAAGGTCTATCTCCATTCTATTCGAATTGTGCTTGGACTGTCTCAAAATCAAAGGCTAACTTATCTCTCCTGCCAATTTTTCTTCTGTGGATTACTTTTTGCGGGTGGGGACGTGGTAATAGATATATCGAAGAACACGTCACGGAAGAAAAGCGGAAGATCGCAGGCGGATCAGGCGAGCGCCACAAACTCATGTCTTATTGGGGCTACCGATTCGAAACAATCTGCAACATCTCTAAACCGGTCTCGGAGTTGCAGCGGGTCAAGACGCGGAAGCGAGCTTCTCCTGACGTGTCTTCTTTGTCTTTGGCGCGTAAGGCCTTGGTGACAGAGTCTCTCGTGGGTCAAAGGCACAAAGAGTCGGTGACGGAAGACACAAGGTTACCACAGGGAGCATCCATCGAGAAATCATCCGACACTGGATCGGCAACAAAGCCAATCGCTGAAGAAGAAAAGGAGTCTGACGAAGAGTTTGAGCAAGTGGATCAGGTGGATCTCAATGACCCAGAGCTGCTGGCGAGACTCGACGGGATTGTGGATACCAATCTCCAGTACTGCACCGTGGCAAGGACCAAGATTGGACAGAACAGTATCATTATGGGGGCAGAGGTCGACTGCACATCTGGTAAGAAGCATAAAATGAAGATCGCTCTTGTGTTGCATGTCTTTTCATCCCAAACTGAGCACAGATCTTTTGTTTTCTTCAATTTTTAGAACCCAAGAAACCATCGCCACATAACCCGCTGTCCAGCTACATCGAACTCAAGACCTCGCGAGTGATATCCAATCCTCGAGAGCAATCCAATTTTGAAAAGTAAGATTTCGGTGAATAATGAGAGTACATAGATGATATAGATGATCTATTGCATCTATTGCCAAAAAGACAAGTGCCTAAAACCTCGCTCGGAAATGAAAAAAAAGGCTCACAATTGTGTTATGATCTTACCAACTTCCCTCCCTCGTTTTTGTTCAGGCATAAGCTTCTCAAGTTTTGGGCACAGTCGTTTCTGCCAGGAATCCCCACCATCATTGTCGGATTCCGCGACGACGACGGCAATGTGGTCCATGTCCAGACCTTCAAAACCATGGAAATCCCGCGCTTGGTCCGTGGCAAGGAAGGCTCTTGGGTAACATGCTGTGATATTATTTACTCCTCACTCCACTCCACACCTCCACACTTCCACACACACACACACCTCTTTGCTTTTTGTTGTTGTTGTTGTTTTGGTAATTGCGCTAAGACCAAAACATTGAACCCACAAGGTGGTCTAAACGCTACCGTGATGTACTATTAATTTGTGTCCTCTTCTCGCCCTCTCTCACACACTCGCTCATTCCCTTGTTGTGTTTCATAGGATACCACGATTTGTATCAATTTCCTGGACGGCGTCCTGAGCTTTCTCAAGAGGCTGGTCGTCAAAGATGATCCCTCGCTGACATATACGATCCGCTGGGCGTATCCGTTCCAGGCCATCGAGGTCAAGTTTGCTGGCCCAAAGAGCTCATTCTTGACAACGAGGTTTCTAGACCGGTGGGAGAGAGGCGATCCATCGAAATAAACAAAAAATTGCTCGATGCTGATGGAGACGAGAGCGATGGGTCGAAATTGCTATGTGTGCTGTTGCCCGATTTGTTGTTCCGTGCTCCCACTCAGATCACCCAATACATGATGGGGCGAAGCTTTTGTCTGGGCACATCGTGCCTCCTTTTTCCTTGCCTTGCCTTGCCTTGCTTTGAACTTGAGCTTGGAGCACTGACTGACCACAAAAAAAAAAACGGCTGAGAGTTGTTTTTTTGGTTGGTGTATTTCAATGACGATGTTTTTCAGCTACTGTTCTTTTTATAAATCGACTGACTCGAGATATATACGAAGCGGGCGGAAGAAAGAAAGAACAGAAAAAAAAAATGATGATGGGGTTGTCGATGTTGTGTGGGTCGTCGCTCCTGTCTTCTTCTCTGGACTTCCTTTTTCCTTGTATTTTTTTCTGAGTGACCGGGGCGTGTTTTCTGGATCTTCTCTCCTCTTTCTGACTTTTTTTGTTGATTTTGGTTGGGTTGTATTTGAGCTTGATCAGGTCCTGGGTTGGATGACTATTTGGCTGAATTGCGTAAAAAGTGGATCCGGTGTCAACAAAAGTACAGTGATTTAGGTGACCTTGGCCATCTCCTTCTTTTTCTTGCCTCGTGGGGGTGTCACCGGCCTCCCTGATCCTAGTGCTCCGTAGGAATACTTTTGCTTCTTCTCGGCTGGCTTCAGAATCTGTGAAAAAAGGTTATACGATAGACAACAAAATAATATTAGTAGTCAGTAAAGCGATCTCTCTAGATAAACAGATCACAAACCATCTACTTCTTTTTGGTGGATCAGGTCGTTATTACCTGGAATGAGCACATCAGGGTCTCGTCGACGCTCATCATGGCACCAGCGTTATCAAACTCTCCCAGCAATTGGAGCAGAGAAGAGGGTAACCAACTGACGCTTGGCAAAGAACTCGTATCCGTCCTCAACAACCTGATGGGCGCGGCAAATGAGATCCATATCATGCTTTTGGAGGAACCGGCTAACGACATCTGGACCAAAGGTGAAGGAAACGCCACGATCGTTCTCGCTCCATCCAGTGATATCCTTGTCAGGGTCAGACCACAACAGATCGCACAACAAGCCTTGAGACACAAAAAGACAAAAATAGCGTCGGGTATTAGAAAATCATTGAACAAGAACGCTCCGGGTTTTCATGGAGAGGAGACAATACGATCGTCAAAAACATACCAGTATCAGGAACATCTGTGGGGCGCATAACACGACGGATCTGCTCCATGTTCAAGAGATCGGGTGAGAGACCACCGTGCATCGTGAAGATCTTTTCGTCAATAATAGCAGCCACGGGCAAGCAGTTGAAGCAGTCGGTGAAAGTCTTCCACAGCTTGATGTTGTATCTACGCTTGCCTATTGTTGGTTTTTTTTGTTGTTGTGAAATTTTGAATATTAATGTCGTCAATATTGGATGCACGTCATAAAACATACGCACAAGAGCACGCTTTCTGACAAACTGATCCATGCCATGCAAGACACCGGAAAAAGAGCGAAAACGAAAAGAAAAAGAAAAGCAAGCAAGAAAGAACGACACATACATTCGTCATAGAAACCGTAAATTCTGTTGATGCTGGCGCACTCGTGGTTGCCACGGAGGATGAAGAAGTTTTCGGGATACTTGATCTTGTATGCCAACAGGAGACAGATGGTCTCCAGCGACTGTTTACCACGATCGACGTAATCGCCTAAGAACAGATAGTTGGCTTCTGGGGGGAAGCCTCCATACTCGAACAAACGGAGCAAGTCATAGTACTGGCCGTGGATATCACCTATAGGATAGTGAAGAACCCACCAGGAGAGATAAAACGGGTGTTGTTCGTTTAGTTAGTGTTTCCAAGAACAGGGTCAGCCAGCTTTCACCCAAAAAATCAACAAAATAGCCCCCAACAAGTGATAAAAGAACCAGCAAACAGCAAACAACAAACAAGAAAACAGAAACGACCTCCGTTTTCCTATTTTTGCCAATCCAATGATGTTCTGCCCACATAGGTAGAACGAAGGCAAAAAGAAAAAAAAGAACGACGAACAAATCGTTCCAAACAGAAAAAAACATAGACCAGACCACAAAAAAAAACCACCTACCGCAAATTTTTATTGGTGCCTCCAACTCCAGCAGGATGGGCTGGGAGATGAAGATCTCTCGGGCAGTTGTGCAGAGGAACTTGATTTCGTACTCGGCGAGCTGGACCTGCTTGCCGGGGCGAGAGCCACGAACTAGATTTGAAGGGAAGGGGGCAGGCAGGGTTAGATTAATGGAGGAGTTGGGGTCGAATACGACAGAATGAGTGCGTTTTGTGGGATTATGGGGGCGTGGTGAGTGTCATGTGAAGAGCTGAGTGCGGATTTCGTGTAAACAACAAGGGAAAATATAGTCGCGCGACAAATCCAGAGCAATGGATTAAGAGATGCGGAGAAATGTGCTGAGGACTTGCGTCGAGGCAGTGATTGACTGATTGGTTGATTGCTGAGAGTTGTGTGGTGGGTGTGCGACGTGTGGATAGGGTGGGTGCGCGGATATGAGGTAAGTGCTGATGATTACCTTCCAAGAGTCTCTCGATGATGGAATCGATGTCAATGTCGGTGGTGTCAGCCATGGTAATATGACGGAGCTACGAAGCTGAGGTGGATGGGTGACAGACAGACAGGCTAAGAGGGAGGGAGGGAGGAAGGGAGAAGGAGGAGGAAAGAGGAGGAAAGAGGAAAGAGGAGGAAGGATGGAAAGGAGGGCTGAGCGTGCAAAACGAAATGTGACCAAAAAGTAATGAATCCTTTTGTGTGGTGTGTGTATGTGGCTCAGAAAAGAAAGAGAAAGTGAGGGAAGGGATGATGGAAAATGGAATGTCAGAAAGAGAAGAAAACTTTTACACCCATCTCACACTCAACTCACACACATTAAGTGACTCTTCTTTTTGGACACTGCGTTTTGTTTCGAATCAATGCACCAATGGCCACGCAATGAGGGGCTGGGTCAGTCGAGTGCCTTTTGTACATACACAATCCACTCGCTCTCCTTTCTTGTCTCTGTTGGTGTGATAAGCAGGCTAGATCATCAAGCTTATCTGTCGCCACATGTCCCGCACATTGCTGTGGAAGGTCGAGTCGATGTCCCAAGGAGCTGTGCTTGGAGGAACCAGGCGCATTGTTGTTGACCAAGCAAACCATATCATACCATACCATACCACCAATGCGCAGCCACACAACTATGTGGCAAAACGCGCCAAAATATGTGTATCTTTGCCACTACATCAAGAACTTTTGCGCAACCCCTCAACCCCTCATCTCGCTGGAAGCAAATAGACTCACGTCACGAGAGAAGGCCAACACAGATCAGGTGAAGGTTTTTTTTTTTTTGGTAGTGATGTATTTGCTTGCTGCTATGATGCCAGTCTGTCTTTGAAGACAGCTATGGATGGGTATTGATGAGTGGGAAAACAAACAAACGAACGAACAAAAAAAACGCAATGGGTGAAGAAAGAAAAGAAAAACAAGACGAAAAACAACTATTTGAAAAAAGCTCAAAGAACTACGGACTCGTTTTTGGTCCTCCTTTGGTTCATCTTCCTTCAAGTGGATTTGCCATCCTTCTTCTTCTTGTTCTTTGGTGGCGTCACCGGCCTCCCGGCACCCATCGCGCCGTACGAGTACTTTTGTTTCTTCTCGGCAGGTTTCAAGATCTATATAAGCGCAAGAGTATTAAGCATCATACATGAAATGTTAGAGACTTGCTTCAAATTTTCATCCTTCATTTGCAATTGCCAGTGTGATACGAGGTATTATCATTACCTGGAATGAGCACATCAGGGTCTCGTCGACGCTCATCATGGCACCGGCGTTATCGAACTCTCCACAGTAATTGGGTGCAGAAAACAGGGTCACCAGCTGGCGCTTAGCAAAGAACTCGTATCCATCTTCAACAACCTGATGGGCACGGCAAATCAGGTCGAGGTCGTGCTTCTGGAGGAACCGGCTGACCACATCGGGGCCAAAGGTAAAGGACACACCACGATCGTTCTCGCTCCATCCTGTGATCTCCTTGTCGGGATCAGACCACAAGAGATCGCAAAGCAAACCTGCGGAGGAAATAGAAGGGAAAACGAAAAGAATAGTCGTGTCAGGTAGATCCACCCAGGATAGTATCTACGATTAACATAGAGGAACTTTATCCTCGTGAGTAAACTTACCAGTATCGGGAATATCTGTAGGGCGCATCACACGGCGGATCTGCTCCATGTTCAAGAGATCGGGCGAAAGACCACCGTGCATGGCAAAGATCTTCTCGTCAACAATGGCCGCTACGGGTAAGCAGTTGAAGACATCAGTGAAAGTCTTCCACAACTTGATGTTGTAGCGTCTCTTGCCTAAAACATTCGTGAAATAATCAAGTTCGAGTAAGTAAGCAAAGGTTGATTCGAAAGCTGACAACGTGACAGGAGAGTACGAAAACTACACGTACATTCATCGTAGAATCCGTAGATTCGGTTTGTGCTGGCACACTCATGGTTGCCACGGAGAATGAAAAAATTCTCGGGGTACTTGATCTTGTATGCGAACAGGAGGCAGATGACCTCGAGGGACTGCTTGCCGCGGTCGACATAGTCGCCCAGGAAGAGGTAGTTGGCCTCGGGAGGGAAGCCACCGTATTCGAACAGGCGGAGCAAATCGTAATACTGGCCGTGGATGTCACCACAGATCTTGATGGGTGCCTCCAGCTCGAGGAGGATGGGCTGGGAGATGAAGATCTCTCGGGCAGCAGTGCACAGGAACTTGATTTCGTACTCGGCGAGCTGAACTTGCTTGCCAGGCCGTGAGCCGCGGACTAATTATGGATCAAGAGTTACGGCATCACGGGTTAGATGGCACAACAAAGACACAAAACGAGAACAAAAGAGCCAAAGTATATGACTTACCTTCCAAAAGTCTTTCAATGATGGAGTCGATGTCGATTTCAGGAACGTCACTCATGGTGTTTATATTTGAAGTGGAGGAGGGAAGGCCTATGTCAAGAAGCAAGAGGTAGATGGTTAGATAAGCATGCTTCTCAGCATCAAGGCGAGGTAACCTGTCAAGCAGATAGCCCATTGTTGGCTACAAAATATTCTTGTGTGCACATGTCGCATGAGCACGATGCCGATGTGCACATGGTTGTGTTTTGTCCCTGACCGAAATGGATGTCCATCACCACTCGCGCATAAGACGACGAAGCAAAGATGACAACGTCGTGAACACAGCAGACCGACTAATTTAATAAGGTTCAGCCCTTTTGGGGGTGTTGAGCATGAACTCACTTGAGAGAGACCACACGGTTGGAGTGGCGTAGTGGGCCTCACGCCATATGTCAGTCCACACAACTCTTGTTCAGGCCAACAATCTCTATCATCATCTCCATCCAGGAGGCAGTGATGTTGCGCAGTAGTTGCCATTACACCTCGACATCATGTTGAAGAAAGAGCAAGCAATCTCTTTTGCCACCACTTTTTTTTTCGTGTTCCGCTCTTTTCATGTGGTGTGTCCTGTTCCCCAGACGAGGGAACTCAGGTTTGGGACACCGTACCCTTCAACCACTCAGTGACGATGCCGATGAAGAAAGTGAGAATGGAAAACCAAAATAGTATCGATGATAAGGAAGCTTTACCTTTGTTGTAGTCCTGAACGGGTGGGGATCTAAGGATGTCTGGATGCTGATCGATGGATGCGGATGTCTGGCGGATGCCTGGTGGATGGGGACGATGGATGGACGATGGATGGATTTTGGAGAGAAGAGGGTCAGCGGATGCATCCGCTCAAAAATATCTATCGATCGATCGATGAATTTTGTGGAAATGCACCCCTTAAGCGTATGACTCCGTCGTGTTAGGCTGCGCTCTCGAACAAAGAGAGAGTTTAGTATTTACACTCCATCACTTTTTCCGGGCCGATAAACACACACGCACACACAAATACGCAAAAAAGAAAACGCGCGGATTTTATTCTTGGACAAAAGGCTGTTCGGCGTAGTGCAACGCCGTCTTGAGCGAATCAACTTGGTATCTGTATCGACTTGCAAGCTTGCCGTCCTTGCCCCAGCACACACGGAACTCTTGCAGGATCTGAGAGTCTTCGATCTTAGGTACAAGTGATTTGAGGTACTGCAGCAACTCGCTAGATGACTGTTCCTGCACCCTTTTCCTGTCCTGCTTGACTTCTAGCTTTGTCTTTTTCTTCAGCTCCTTGTCGTCTTCGCTTTCAGTCTCGCGACGCTTCCTCCTCGTCAGCTGATCCTGCATCAATCCGCTGTCAACACCCATCGCAGCCCGCAATGCCTTCAGATCCCGCTCATCGTCACTGTTGATTGGGCCATCCTCAATGTCTTCGTCATCCAAGTTCTTGTCATCTTCACTATCTTCAATCTCGATAGTTGACTCTTCCAGCAGCAGGTTTGCTAGCAGGTTGACAATCTTGCAGGTGTAGTAGCTCTGAACCGACTTGAGAGGGTGGTGACCAACATAAACTTGCTTCAGAATACTCTCGAGCTCAATCGAACGCTGAAGTGCAAACACCCAGTTCTTTTGGCTGACAGCTTCATCGAACCCTGTTTGCTCCAGTTGGCGCACGGCATGGTGTAGTACACTGCGGCGGACTGAAGTATCCTCTTCTGTCTTGGACGACGACAAGGCTTCGCCATCCATCCTTGAATCGAGGCAAGGGACAAGTCCGGTCAGTGTCCTGTACGCTTCCTTGAAGTATCGAAGTGCCTGTGCAGACGGCTCCTGGACTGATTTCATCCCTCCTACAGCAGCCTTTTTGGCTTCTTGATCCTGTGCTTCTGATGACGCTGATGCCTTGGCAAGCTCAAAGTTCCTTGCGCTCTTCTTGGCCGTTGATGATGATCCCTTGTGCATCTCGCGGACAAATCCTTCCAGCAATCGATTAGCATCCTCCTGATTCTCCTGTACCAGTTCTTGGTCAAGTTCAGTGGTGTGGTTGCATTCCGTACACTGGGCCTGGATCTTGTTGTAGACGGATAGTTGTGCCTCAGTCGCCAAAATGGTTCGAGATCCACAAGCAGTGTTGGAACAGACAAAGCCTTGCTTAGGATCCATATTTGACTTAAGCAACTCATCAGATATATCCTTCAAAGTGTCGTCCTTCACAGGAATGAGAGGATTGGCCGGGAAATAGCGGCAGAGTGGACATTCGCAGACAAAGTGGTACTGCTCCTTGAGTTGCCGTTGACGCTCCTTGGTTGTTCCGATCTGGTCAATGTAGCTTATCATCATCTAGTGGAGCAATCCAGGTTAGACTATGTATCTTGCACAGTAATAATGACAGTCGTTCAAAACCTTACCTCTTCGCCTGGTTGAATATCGCGGATGACCCGGCATTCGACTTTGGGTCCCTTGAAGATGTAAACACAGTTGGGCACACACGAGTGGTTCATAAACGCCATGCTCTGGATATACAAGCCTAAAGCAACCACTGTAGTGGTTTCCAGATTGGTCATCGAGAACCCATAGGCATTCAGCTTCCTGATGAGATCAAACCCGCTCGAACCACTAGAGATTTCGTCCGCGCCTGAGCCCTTCAAGAAACTCTGTCGGTTCTCCTTGGGTGACACAACACAGGACATGACCACGGCCATGGTCTTGGCCAACTGACTGGACTCGTCCAGCACACCTTTCGCCGAGGACGACGAAGTGATCTCGGACGCGTGCTCATAGGTGTTGAGGTATTGTTTGATCCAGTCTGCGCCATGACTGTCCAACCATTCCTCCTCCCTTTGATCCAGTCCCGAGACATACACTTCATTGACTTGTTTCTGTTTAGGGTCAACTTTCCCATGCTCGATCTTGTACCTTGCAGAGGCACGGACGCGCTCTCGCCGCCTGACTAGCCGGCAAATGGCGCGTACGGGCGTGCTGTCCAGGGTATGTTTTGTCCACACGTCCTTGGTGGCTGCGTTTGCCATGGATTTTTGAATCCCTTGGCACTCAAGCTGATGGTGCAGTTTCCAGTCCTTGATCTGACAGGTCTATAAGGAGGGAAAAAAACAAGCAGTTTGTTAATGCTGATAGATATAGAACAGGCACAAAAGGAAGTCAAGTTCTTTTTTTTTAAAAATGACCACATACTTTGTTGCAGTACCAGACCACTTTGCATCCTGCACATCGCACAAGCTTCCGCTGGCCACCGTTCGGTAGTCCAGATGCGGCCTTGTCGTCCTCTCCTTGCTCCTCGCGCGTATCCTTGAAGCACGCCGAGCACACTTGCGAAAGCGATGCATCGTTGACAACCTGGCAGTACCCGAGCTCCTTAAAGAGCAGTGTTCCAGGCTTCAGTGTCTCCCTGGCAGCCGAGAAGAGTCCTCTACCCTTGGTGGCCGATCCCGTGTCCCGGATCTCGACAAGGCTCGTTGGCGATCCAGCAAATAAAACGGAAGGTGGTGTGAGGGTCGGTACTGGGGATGAAGTTGCAGGTTGCACAACCCTGTTTTGTGCGTCGGACGTGGATCCTTCTTGCGCAAGTGAATCGTGTGACCTTTGTGGGGGTGTAAAATGGGGTTGGTCAGACTGAGCCCGTGGAATCTTCTGGAGGAGTTCGTGTTGTTGTTGTTGTTGTTGCTCGTCGATTTCCTGTTCGGCCTGGTCGAGGAAGCTCAATCGCGCCAGGCCAGGGTAAACCTCTCCCAGGTTCTGTGCATTCTGGGACTCGACGTATGGCAAACTGGTCTTTTTTGTTGACGTAGTGATGGTGGCTGTGTTGTTGGACAGGGTGGGTTCAGGGGCAGTGTCCGAATCTGAGTCCATGTCGCGCGCCTTTGTTCGGTAATTCCGCTTTGCTTTGATGCCGCCTTTGGTGAATGAAGACGAGCCTTGCGCTTGAGTGTCGCCATGGGAATCCTGGGGAGGAAGCATGGGTTGAGGGATGGAGGACGGAGAGAGAGAGAGAGAGAAAGAGAGAGAAAGAGAGAGGCGGGATGTGATGTAAGGATGAGATGAAAAGGAGGGCGAGAGAGAATTGAATGGTTGAAGCTGTGTGTGAGAGAGGGAGGCACGGAGAGAGTGCAATGGCTTGGCGGGGATTCAAAAGGTCGTGTGTGTGGGCAAACAACTTGAGAGGAATGTTATCCTTTGGGGCTCTTCTCTTTGGAAAGGAAAGCAAAGCGTCTGTGTGTGTGCTCGGTGCTCGACGTTCGCAAACACTCACCAAGATTTTTGCGCCAATAGTAAATCAGTAGTATGCGGGCATAATAAAAAAGACCAGAGAGCATTGGGCGCGTTGTTGAAGGTGTACTTTTTAATAATGAAACGTGGTATATGGTAAATGGTATAAACTTAGATCAAGGCGTACCCAAGAGCAGCGGTAAGGCCCATGGTCCAGGCTGCGACCTGGGTCATGGCACCGGCATTGTTCTGCTCCTTAGCAGCAGTGGTGGTGGTGGTCGTAGTAGCGGCAGCAGAGGCGGTCATGGTAGCAATCGTGGCGGTGGCGGTGGTCGATGTGCCAGCAATCGACGGCAAAATGGATCCCTCAAGGTAAGGCTTCTCACCAACACACTCTTCCATCGACACAAAGCGGTATCCCTTCTTCAAAATCGAGTCAATCACACGGTCCGCCAAATGCTCGACCGAGAACTTGTGGATCTCGTGCTGGAGCAGGATGAATGAGTCCTTGGCCGGATCCGACTCGTTCAGAATCACCTTGGTGATCTCGGTCATCGAACTCTCGGTTGCCTTCAGGGGATCCTTTTCGTTCATGAAGCGCCAATCGTTGGTGTCGACGTTCCAGTGTGAGATGACGAGGCCAAGCTCGGTCATGACCTTGGTGCACAGGGGGCCGCAGCGACCCTCGGGGGCACGCATGTAGCGGGGACGGACTCCCGAGTGCTTGAACATGGCATCGGAGGTGGTCGACATCTCCTTCTTCATTTCGTCCACAGTCATGTTGTCGAGGTTGCCGTGAGAGTAGGTGTGCGAAGCCAACTGATGGCCTCCGGCAAGAATCTTCTTCAAAGCACCGGCCTGAGCGGCATTTTGGTCGATCATTGTCCCACTAGAAAGAAGGAGCACGTGAGGTGTGAGCAATTGTTGTAAGGGTAGGTCCAGGTGATGGAGAGTCTATTTCGATGTTCCGCAATGGACTTACAGAACGAAGAATGTGGCGGTGACGTTCTTCTTGGCCATGATAGCAAGAAGTTGGTCGTTGAACATACCAGGACCATCGTCAATGGTCCAGGCGACAACACCGGGCTTGATGCAGGTGTCAATCTTGTTGGGATCATCAGGGGCTGCTGCAACCGCGACTGACGCGAGGAACAATGCCGAGCAGGAGAGGAACGTGGAAATCTTCATGGTAGGAGGATGAGAGTTGGGTGGATGGGAGGTGAAAAAGGTCGTCGTTGATTGTCAAGAAAGAGAAGATAAAAAAAAGAAGCAATCCAATGGGCACCAGCTCTTTCTTATAATGGGAGGCAGCATCGCTTTCATGAGCATGAACTTTAAGATGGCGATGAACAAAAGAAGGGTGGTTTCCCCGGGTTTCCAAGTTTTCCAATGGACTTATTTCGGGGTTGATACACAGACAGAGAGGCGAACCAGCTACAGTAACCCAAGCACCTAACTAGTCGGAGGATAGTTGTTGCATAGTGTGTGAGAGAGAGAGTTTGTTTCGTTTCTCTTACCTTCTTTCATGAGGTACTGTAGGACGAGTTGAGTAGAGTTGAGTTTTTGGGTTATAAATAAGCGCATTGGTGCGCCACAATGATGTCAAGACAGCGCTGGGCTGGTTCGGAGCTGCAAACCTGTGATCCAGCGCATCCTTATGTCACTGGTCTCAAACAGGCTGACCAACGCCTTTTCCTGGACCAAGAACAGATGGACCCGACCGTGTTATGTACATCGAATACACGAGTGGTTGGAGCCCATGGTGTTTAAAAACAAAAAGCTACATATGAAACGTCCTGGGGTGAAGGCGGTGGGCAAATCCCAGATGGGGATGAAGTGGAGTTTGGGGAGGAGATTTTGGGCCGCAACATGATGCGCCATGTTTCAGAGTCATTACTCTGCTCCAAAGAACATTCGTCCCTCATTTCGAACGTTTCCGGCTTTCCATGAAGTATATTTGCTGGACAAAAGTAGTGTCTCCACCTCGCGAGTGGTGAGGAGCAAAACGCCAGTTAAAAAACAACTAATTTTCGATGCCATCGAGGCTGCTCACATCAAGGGTTGCACAGAGTCACCAGTGTCCAATGCACACATGAACCGTGCCCTTTATTATTTTATGTAGTATGCAGTGGGCGACTAGAGTTCAAGGGGGATCTAGTTGTCCTCGTCGCTCTCCAGGATCTCGTCTTCCTCGTCTTCCTCCCCCTCGCTTGAATCAATGTCCCTGTACGCAGTGGCTTTGGCCTTGGCTACCCTGGATGCCATTCTAGTGTGGAGCGAAAGACAAATAAACAAAAAAAAAGTCAATAATTCTGATTTTCTCAACCCAACACGTCAAATTTGTCGTTACCAAACAATTACCTTCGTGTCGGTGTTTCCGGGGCTCGCTCCGTCCTGGCCTTCTTGGCCCTCTTTGTTGCACGCGCTGGAGCAGGTGTGCCAGGCTCAGAAACGTCCTCATCGTCTCCAGAGACTGACGCGGATCTGGACCGACGCTTTGCTGCTTGACCAATCTTGCGTTCTTGTGCGGGCCTTGGTTTCCGCTCAGCTTTGCCCCTGTGCTCTCGGGCGTACACCCATCCCGCAGAGAGATAGCTCTTTTTGGAAATCTAGGTTTTTTTTTTTGGAGAGATGCATAAAAAAAGGAGAGACGAGACAAGTTCAGATGACAAAGGTCGTGTCTTTCAATACGCAAGCTCGGCCAAGGTCAGGATAATTCTTTTGTCATTACCTCGGCAGAAACATCGGATGCGGTCAAAGAATACAGTTCTCGGGGGAGGACAACCTGGCCAGGATGGCTGGTCAAGGTCCAATTGTGCGATCGGCTTTTCTCTTGGATAAGATACTGAGCGAGGTCACTCAATGCATAGAGGTTCTATTGACACATAATGCGTTGGTTTCCAGTTTCATACTACCGTTGTCACGAAGTCAAACAAGCTCAACAGTTATTCGTACCTCGTTCGGTTCATGCAGGTTGGAGAACCGAGCCGTCTTCAGAAGCGCCGCAATGTAGTAGATGAGGGAGATGTTCTCCGAGTTTGCCATGGTCTCCAAGTAGAACTCGATGTATCTATTTTAAAAGATAACGCTAATGTTAATGCCCATATTGTTGACGCTCCGAGCCTTACCATCATTCGGGCTCTTACTTGGCCGAGAGGTTGAGATCGTTGATTGAGTGAGCTTCATGTGGACCGGTCGCGTCGTCCTCTGGAAGTCTTGTAGCAAAGTCGGGGTGGTTGGCGAGCAGATGGATCAGTCTGGCTAAAGTTAACTCGTTATGCATCAACTTGTTACCACCTTCCTGACCTCTGGATGTTTGAGCCAAAAAGTCACGAATGATCTTCTTCCACTCCAGCTCAGGTTCATGAGCCGCAAGGAAGAGCACCGCCAGATGACGCGCATGTAGCTCTTTTTTGCGAATATACTTCATTATGCGCTTGGCCAGCCCGTGCCGAACACGGAAAACAGGGTCTTGGATGATCAAGGCAAGGCGACAAAAGTCAAAGACAGACACCATCCTTTCGTACACAGGTCGCATGTTGCACAGCTTGACAACAAAGCGAGCCGCGCTCAACCGTAAGTGGCTCTTGAGGACGTTGCTATTGCAGAAATGTAGACATGGTTAGCTAAGCGGGTTGTGTGTTTGTGTGTGTGTGTGTGGGGGGGGGGGGGGGTATAATTTGATAGGTGCTTAATATTCACCTCGAGTTCTTCTCCTTCACGAGCTCGCCATCTTCAGTGATCAAGGTCCACAACAGCTTGAACAAGGGGCGAGCGGCTTCCTGAGCCGATACTTGGTCACTTGCCAGAACGATCGCTCGGTTCACTAAGACTTTCAGGCCCATAATCTAAAAAGCACGCAAATAGCGGGCGATTAGCGAGTTAGCCCTTTTCCAAATAAAGTGCTGTTCGATGGGTGGTTTCATACCTTTGAGAGAGTGTACTCGTTCAGCTCGCTTGCCTCGACCCAGTCAACTGTGGCATCATACATCGACTATAATCAAAATGAATAAGTTAGGTGAGTTGGCAACACCTTCGTTCTCTCATCTGTAAGTTTCGAACATACTTCTTCTTCTGGGACGTTGGTCATCAACAGTGTCTTCACCACAAACTTCGTGACTGATTCGCTGACAGTTTCAAAAACTTGTGGCGTGTACAGCGCGAGTTGGGACAAAATCGTGAGATCTCTCAGCAGGTGAGGAGAAGTGTCCTCCAGTCTATCAACTGCGGTCTAAACAAGCGATCGTCACCAAGAAGTCAAGAGTAAGTAAAGACATCGCATCGCCGTAGTTCCGGGTTCACATATCTGTCATTCGTTGGCATGTTACCTGTGCAATTTCTTGACACATGTCTTCATTGTCCTTGATACTGGCCAGGACGATGGTAGCATGGGTGGCCTGAAGAATCGTTCCAGCCTCCAGAAAGCTTTGAATCACCTCTTTGGACTGCGAGTCTGCTGGCAGGGATCGCGCAAACTGTTTCGCGAAACCAGCAAGGGTGTGAAGCGTGTCGGACGCTATACAAGTTAATGAATTGGCCATTAGTTTCCTGAATGCTAAAATGTTTGAATCCATTGCAGAGTCGAGATATTGTACCGCCAGTTGCTTCACGATCCCGAAGCAAGGAAATCATTTCGCCCAAATGGTCTTCGAAAATCGAAGGGTAGACCAGCGAGATGGATCTCAGCAACTCTCCAGATTCCTGTCGGTTCTCTGTGACCCCTCCCAAGTTCCTGATCAGCTCAGACACAACTTCCTTGTTGAGTACTGTGAGGCAAATCCTTTGAATGATAACGGAAAACAGTTCCACGGTAGCAGGTGCGATATTTTCCAGTCTTGACAATGTTTCTTTCTGTAATACCAACAAGGGTAAGTTGTCGTTAGAATGAACACTATAGTCGCGGAAGTATTTTTGGGAAAGGAATCATGACTTACTCCAGCTTTACGGATTTCTCTCACAGGGAGGGTCGAGTCCATGCAGTCAGTAATGGACTGACGGAACTTTTCGTCATGCACCTTGGCATATTTGTGCAGCAGCTGAGAGGCCTTGACAGGGTCAGGGAACTGTTCTATTCGCCAGGACCCAGATTCAAAACGTGAGTGGTCAAATCAGACGTGCATGAACACAAAGCACTCCAACCTTATGTGTTGGCCCCTACCAGAAAAAACTTTGAAGAAATCCGAAAGCTTCTTTTCAATAGCCTCTACTTCGGGCTTTCCCGCGGCGTCCTATCGTATATATGGCGCATACCGATTAGATGTGATGCGAAATGGAAGAAGACGTCTCTCAGGATTGCTTGCTTGAAAATGCAACATACCGCTTGCATCTTCAGTAGCCTCATGATTGTGTTCATTGCTGCCCTTGAACTACATAAGAGGAGGGAAAAGATGTCAGTATTTGATAAGGGTAAGCTATGCAGGGTTGCGTGCGTAATACTTACTCCACTCCTCTCCTAAAGATCGATAACAGTCCTGTTCGTCCTTTGTCATCCAACATTGCAAAAGTGACGATCAGTCGCTGCGCTCGGGCGGCCACTGTGCCATGTGGCGGAAGGATTGTTGTGTAAACGGCGTTCTCGACGTATGTTCTATAAGGCCAATCATTGAAAGCAATGTAAGTGATCAGAGTTTACGTGAATATAAGGTAGTCTGGTACTGCATTGGAAAAAAAAAAAAACTTACTGAATCTCGGGATCAAGCACGTAAAGCGCGTGAAAGATAGCGGAGGGCATCCATGCAAACTGGGACAAGCTTGCCTGCGTGCCGTTTTCACTAGAAAAATAGCAGCATTTGCCAAGAGAAACGCTGTTAGTTTATCTTTAAACGGAGCACTCGACGACCATTTTCGCGACACCACTTACATCTCTGGATACGCCTGGTTGAAGAGGACTGACAGGGACGTGATGGCTTCCTTGATCACAGATTTCTAATCACATAAAGTACAAGACCATTGAAGTGTCAATACACCTCCACCAAGTCAAAGGTCGCCATAGGTCATAACCGTCATATACCTTTTTGTCTCTGCAGCGGTGGCCCACTTGAACCAGAGTGTCCTTCTGAACGTGATGAAGACTCGTCTCGTAGTCAAGCTCTCCAATAATCCTGCATGCAACACTGCGGACTTTTTCTTCTGAATCGAGGAACCTTTCGGCAAGACCCTCTACAAGTACAAAGAGTGCCCTTAGTTATGAGTCCCAACCTCAGCAATTTCGCGAATAATTCTGACAGCCATTGTCGTGCTGTACCATTCAGATCCTTTGCAAGAGACGGCTGTGCCTTGATCAGGTTCACCAAGGATTCGAGCCAGATAATTCTGACGGATGGGACTTTGTCATTTCGTCTACACAATGTGTATCACAGGAACATTAGTGCGAGCAGGGTAGTATCAACTTGATCTTTCTTTGAAATGGAAACGCACCTCAGTAGCCATGCCTTCCAGGTAGACTCGTATTGACTTGCCAGCTGCGAGGTCTTTTCGGCAAACATCTGGCCAAGGGACGACACGGCCAGAGAACGAACATTAACATCAGACAGCTTCAGTTCCTCCTCCAGCTGAGGGACGACGTTCAGCAGAAGGACTGGGGCTGCCCTATTCAATTCTACAACAAGCTGGTGAACCGTCTTGAAGTCGCTCAGTTCCTTGGCAGACAGCTCTCCCGATCCAGCGGTCGAGATAATGTCAGAGAAGTACTAGCGATATCAAAACACAGAGGTTTGTAATACAGTTAACAGCTGCCCTTTGCTTTCATGAACTAACGCGCCAGGAACTGTCTGCACACCTGAAAGACGTATCGCTGAAGTTTATCTGCACAGTGATTGCCCAGATCACACGCCAGTCTGTATGCCGCCGGGTTGTCGAGCTAATCAAGATCAAAACATTCATATCAGTGTCAGCTAGTGTAGCGCTGATGTCTGCGAGTTGTCTGTTGTCCTGACCTTGTGTTTGTGCAAAAACTGGGACAGAATGATATCCACGATCTCCTGCGGCAAGCTGCTGGTCTCCATGATCACATGCTCAAGCAGCTCAGACATGCAGATATGAACATTCTTGGCTTGCTGGGGGCTATATCCAAGTTCACAAGGATTCAAAACTTATGAGTGCGACGTTCCCTCCGAACATGGTGTATATCTCACATACGAAAACATGCGTACCGGACATCGTCGAAAATGTTCCTAAAAAGATCCGTCGTAATTTCGTCCGCATTGGGGAGGTCGGTGATCAGAACAATACTCTTGACGACGGAAAGACTCTCCAAAAGATAAAAGTGTTGGTTGTAGTAGGTGTTCTCTGGTGTGGCGATATGTCGAAGCTCATTCACGAACAACCGAAAGATTGTCTACTCGGAGCAAAGATAACACTTTTAGTAGAGCGTTCTGTTCACAGGCCTCGGATCAAAACAAAAAGAAACCAAGTCATACCTTGAGATTCGTTTTGTTGTAGGGTGCATCCGGGGCGTACAGTCGAAGGAGGTCAGCAATGCAGCAGGCGGCATATATCCTGACCCCTTTGTCCTTGTGGTTGACAATCGCTGTATCAACGAGCTCCTTTTTAACCGCAGAAAATGAGTTGGTGTCGATTGTATCCTGTTCCATGCTCTTCAGCTCATTGTGAAGTTCCTAAATGTGTCAGATGTATTCATTGGCATGCCTGTTACTCATCCATCCATAGTTTGGAAATGGTGGCAACAGTCATTCTCGCTGTACCTTGAGCTTTTTGAGCATCTCGCTGGCACTGCCAGTTAGTTTCTGCTTGAACTGCAGCTTTGTTTCGGCAGGAGTGACCATTAGTGCAAAGGAGATGAGGTGAGAGAACTTCGAGATGCGGTGATGGTGATGTGGATTAGGAAGAGGAGGAAGGTAGGGGATGGTGAAGAGCACTTTCAAAATTGAGTGATGGCAAACAAGGGAGAGTGACCACACGCGTTGAAAATGGTGGCGCTTTTCCCATTTGTTTGCTAAGCACAAAGAGGCCAGTCACAAGGGTACAAAAAAAGGCAACGTGCTGCTCACAACACAACCATTCTTCACTACATTCAGCACCAAACAATGGACGAAGCCAAAGTCGAGCCATGGCCAGAAGAGAAATTGTTCACCATCGAGTTCCCTGGCCACATTGCAAACATTGAAAGAGCCAAGGCGGCTCTTGGTGGAGAAAGAGCCATCGCAAACGTATGTTTACACGCCAGGAACATACCTCAAACACGCGCGCTTGAGCCCTGAACAGTCGCCTAACAACACATCGACAAATGGAAAACACACACACACACATAATTCTAGGCATACCTGGGCGGAGCACCGCTGGATCTTCGGTACAGATACTTGGACCCCTTCAGTACACCCATCCAAGGCCAAACCGTGGCAACCAACAACATTCTTCTGAAAGCCACACGGAGATACAAAGTCAAGCGCAAGTCCGGCACCGCTGCCAAAAAGTCACTACCGCCCTACCGAGCGCCCACAGAGGATGACGAGCCCCTGGAAGATGAAGAACCACAGATGCAATACGAATACCTGGGAGCCATCCCCAAGACGGTCCGCTTTTCGGGTCTCGCCGACTACCAACATATCGTGGATCCCAACGACGAGATCTACAAAGTCAAGTCGGACCTGGTGCATATGAACTGTAAGTGACAGCTTGTTTCCCATGAAAGCCGTTGTTTTGACAATACTCTAACGTGATTAACGCCAACTAGACGAGAACCTCATCTCACTCAAGATGGACAACCGCAACCCTACCGAAGACTACAGCTCACTTCAAATCATCCCTCCGATCTACATTTCAAAACTGAACGTTGCACTTCCATACAAGTATGTCCATTTTTGCTCATACACCCATGCGGAGCGATGGTCTTCTTTTCACGATGATATACTAATATTCAACGGGTGTACTGATATCGTATCGCTAGATTCCGACAAAGACGTGAGGAGGAAGAAGTAGAGATTGAGGTACGTATTCAGGATATTAGCAGACGATTTCGCAAGCGTATCTAAGCATTGTGTCACTCGCTAACCCTTTTGTAAGCTTCTCATTAGGCACACGCACAAGCACAAGCACAAGTACAGGCACAGGCACAGGCACAGGCACAAGAGAAGGGCAAGCAAAAGGCAACGGATCCAACGGACTTTGCTATGGACTAGAGTTGTAGCCACATTCAATGGTAATGACAAAAACAAATAATGGGACAAACTCGCATATCCTTCTTGCTCATGGGTTATATCTCTTCGTTTATTCTTATTTCGGCACTGAGTTCTGACCGCTTTGGTCTTGGTTTTGACCCTGTGGGAACAGTGGCGAAAGAAGGTTCAAAATCGTCTGTGGTTGCTGTTGCTGCTGTGGTTGTTGTGGTTGTTGTGGTTGTTGTGGTTGGTACTGAGCCTGTTGGATATTAAAGGATGGGTCCAGCTGCTGTGGGGCACGGAATTGGAACGTTTGAGAAGGCACCGATCCCTGATTGCCCGACATATCACTCTGTTGAAGAGAACTCTGCTGCTGCTGAAGTCTGCGAATCGTTTCCTGTGCCTCTTGGATCTGCTTCTGGTACATGGCTTGCTGCTGTTGCTGTTGGTGGAAGAGTTGTTGTTGCTGCTGCTTCTGTAACAAGAGCTGTTGCTGCAAATTCTGTTGCTGTTGGAACTGTTGTTGCTGACGCTGCTGGAACTCTTGGCTTGGCTGAGGAGTGCCCATCATGTGCTGAAGCTCGCGCTGCTGCTGTTGGTACCATGGAACCGATCCAGTGCCTGCGCTTGGTCCGGGTTGCGATCCCTGCGGCTGGACGCCTGGTCTTTGAAGAATCTTGTATCCGTCGTCCATCTCACCCACAACTGGCCTCTGAGGAAGCGCAATCGGTGTGCGACCTGCGGGTCTTGATTCGGCAGTCTCGGAAGGGTAGAAAGTCATGTTCTTGGATCCCTTGTTGCCTCTGTTCTTCTTCTTCCCTTCCTTTAACATGCGCTTGTGCTCCATTTCCTTTTCGTCATCCGAGAACTCCATCTCCTCCTCGTTCACTTCCTCGTCAAATCTATTGCTGGCGTCGCTTCCCTTCATGGCTTTCAAAGGCTGAGTAAGGATAAAAGAGCTGTGTTCTGGCACAGAGTGCACAGTGCTGCCAAGTGTACAGATAGATGGGATCTCGGATGCTGTGTTGAATCGAATAGAGTACAGTGGTCGTGCCACAGGTCCGAATGTTTCAAAGATCTATCAGCACAAAGTTGGGCATATGTTAGTATGATAAATAAGTCTCCTTGTATAGGTCCAACATCACCCAACAGTATTTGTTATCGTTGACGGCTGATCTTTACCTCTCCCAAAACTTCACGCTGGGCTGGTTGATCGCCCGCCAACTCCTTGGTGACAGCAACAACTGTTCCAGAATCCAAGACACGGATATCGCCACTGCTGTTGGCCTGCACAACAACTACGTTATCGACCATCGCGAACACTGTGCCAATAATCTCTAGCTTGGTATCGGGCCCAATGACAACGTCGGGTTTTGTGACTTCTGGCAGCTGTACAATCTCGTGGGCGGTGTGTAATGTTCCGTTGGTTTCGCCCTCGCCATCCGAGTCATCGTCGTCCATGGCGTCGATAGCTTGGCGGGCTTTTTGGCGCTGCTCGACAGTCATGCCTCCATGTGCCTTCCCAATGTCAGAGTCGGAATCGGAATCAGAGTCAGAATCGGAGGATGCACTGGCAATAAAGATCAATATCGGGGGGAAAAGGAGAAACGATGTTAGTGTCCGCCCGCTTTTCAGCTGCATACTTATCCAGTTACATTGGATCCATCACGGCTGTTAATCTTACGGGCCGTCTTCGTCATCGTCACTCGACTCGAGATCGCTCGATTCATAGCCTCCATTCTTGTCGTCGTTGCCTTCCAAAGCAGCATCCAATCTGTCCTCCACGGTTTCAAGTTTGACAGGTGTTTCTTCCATTGCTTCTTGCTTGGGTGCTTCCTCCATTATTTCTTGCTTGGTAAACGTCTCCGCTGTTTCCTCCTGCTTGAAGAAAGATAATGGCGCATGGGCTGGAGCTATAGTCGACGAGGCTTGCTCCATCGGTGAATCGGCGTGGTTCGCGTGCATTGATGATAGTGCTGCCTCAGCGGCTGTCTCCATGTCAACATCCATATGTGCTGAGGGCAGCTCCTCTTGCTTGATCATGCCTTCGTGGTGTGTGGAGTCCATAGCCATGCGGATATCACCTTGTGGCTCTGATGAGGTGTGGTGTGAGAATGCCTGAGTGTGAGACTGCTGGTTGACGGGAAGTTGGCCATGAGCGCCCTCGTTCGTGGCCATCTGGATATCGTCTTGGAGGGTATGTGTGATATCCATCGCTGTGATCGTGTATATGGGCGGTGGGTGTTGACGAGGGGTGTGTGAAAGCGTGGGTTGGTGAAAGAGAAACAAAACAAAAATCACGCCTACGCTAAGCAGGAAAAAAAAAGAAAAGGAAAGCGAGGGAATCAATAACAACAGTCACACGTGCCTGCTCATGTGCGGACTGTGGAGGTCAGTGCCGATTTAAAAATTTCTCAATTTGTCGCACATGTTCCTGTTCCTGGCAAAGGAGTTTTTTATTTCGTCCTGTCTTGTACGACGTCAATAGAAATGGCTCTTCGATCATTCTTGCTTGGCCTTCACTTCTCCTCTTCCACTTCTTCTTTCCTCACGTCCACTTTTCTCCCTTCTCCAACTCGATACAGTCGACCATAATCGACTTAATTATTTCATGGCCTCTTTCTCGCCCACGTTGCATCCCAACTCCGACCAGGAGTCCCTCAACAGTCGAAAGGGGTTCTATGACGACATAACTGCCCATCCCATCCCTCATCAGCAACATCAACAACAGCCACAAAATGCATTCATGTCCGCCATGGAGATGAGCATCCATCAGCAGCAGCACCAGCTCCAAATGGAATTGCAGCAACAGCAAGAGCAATACGAATACCAGAACCAGCTCTTCCAGCAGCAGCAGTATCTCCAGTCCCAGCAATGGCTTCAGCAACACCCCGAGACCGCCCACTTTCGCCGGCAGCCACAACCTCCTCCTCCTCCACCACCGCAACAGCAGGAGCAACAGCAACAGCAAGACGACCAGGTCCTCTCGCACGCGCATCTGAAGCCGGGTCACAAGGCCACCTTGCTCTCCCACACTCAGACCCTGGAACTCTATCGCCAGAACGCCAAAAAGACCAACGACCCGGAGCTTCAATTTGAGTTTGCTGCCTTCATGATCGATGCCGGCAAACCGCTCGAGAACCTAGAGACGCGCGCCGAACTCTTTGACGAAGCCATGAAGCTGCTGCGAAAGCTGGCCACCACGGGACATGCAGAGTCTCAGCACTACTTGGCTGAGTGCTATGCCTCTGGGTTTGCAAAGGGTAAACCGGACTTTGACAAGGCTTTTCCGCTCTGGGTCCAGGCCTCCAAGCACGGACATCCCGACGCTGCCTACCGAACTGGACGATGTTATGATGAAGGGCTTGGGACTCGCAAGGACAATGCCAGAGCAGTTCAGTTTTACAGGTGTGTTTTGCAACTTTGCTACAACTTGATAGAGTGTTCCTAGCTTCTTGACTTACATGTCTTTTTGATGGCGAATAGAAAAGCGGCTTCGGCAAACCATCCAGGAGCCATGTGGCGGCTAGGTGTCGTGACCCTTTATGGCGAGCTGGGTGTCACGGAATCGCCCAGAGATGGCGTCAAGTGGCTAAAGCGGTCTTCCCAGGCCGCGACTCCAGAATTCCCGTTTGCCCTCTATGAGCTGGCTCAGCTGCACGAACGAGGGATCGAGAACATTGTCTTTGTTGATCCTGAGTACTCGGTGTCGTTGTATTCACAAGCCGCGGAATTAGGACATGCTGCTTCGGCATTTAGACTGGGAGAATGTTGGGAGTATGGTAAACTCGGCTGTAAGCAGGATCCACGCCTTTCGATCCACTACTACACTCTGGCTGCCCAGCAAGAACATCCCGAGGCCAGTTTTGCTCTTGCGGCCTGGTACCTGGTGGGTTCGCCTGGGATCCTGCCCCAGTCAGATGCCGAGGCGTTTATTTGGGCCAAACGGGCCGCAGACCATGGATTACCCAAGGCGTTGTATGCAATGGGCTATTTCACTGAGGCTGGAATTGGCCCTCGCAAGGACATGCAGTTGGCCATTGAGTGGTACAAGAGGGCGGCTCAGGCAGGAGACAAGCGCGCAACACAGCGCCTTGAAGGCGTACCCTTGGCGGGTAAAGACGACAAAGACAAAGACGAGAAGTGTACCATCATGTAGTGATTATCTGATACCCTATTAAAATGATGAGAAATACTTTTTCATTACCTTTGAACGAAAAAAAAACCCCGTGGCGCGATAGCATGGGAATGACCAATGGAACCGTGTGCCTGAGATTGATCACACAGCCGAGGCCACGCAATCGCCGCCAATTTTATTTTTTTTGTTTCCTTCCTTCCAGTTCTTTCGTCTTCTCCTTTAACCATTACTATTCACCCAATTCACCACATCACCCACTCTTCTGAACATCACATCCCTTCACCATCACTGACCCACAGCAGACAAACACATTTCGCTATGCGTGTCTCTATTCTCACTGAAACGGGTGATCTCCATCACTTGGAGTTCGACTCACAAATGGAAATTGAGAACATCAAGGCTCTCCTCGAAGCCGACGTAAGTCTGGCCTCCCACCCTTGTTCATTCTCTCCGCGTCATGCTCGCGCCATGCAAGAGAAAAGTCGCTTACTTTGCTGACACTCTCTCATTTCGTTGCATACTCTCATATACAGTGCAATATCCCAGCTGAGGAGCAGCTTATCTTCCACAACGACAAGGAGCTCCACGACCCGAAATCGACTCTGGAGGCCAACAATGTGGCGCAGGATGATATCCTGACTTTGAGACGCAGAGTCAAGAAGCAGCGGACAGCCGTGGCGTCGATCCCCAGCTCGGCTGGAGGACCCTCCGTCCACCCTGGCCAGATCCACGCCTCCGGCGGCGATCCCCACAACGCGGAACAGATTCGTCAGCATGTCCTGAGTGACCCAGCGTTGCTTCGTCAGCTGCGTGAGGTAACGAGGAAGAAAAGACGTGTTCCCCCAGCACCATATCAGAAGGGATGGCGCAAGCGGGATATGGTTGTTGTCCATTTCCAACTCAAATGTACTCTTTTTGCCTTTTTTTTTTTTTTTGATTTAATAGTCTCAGCCCGAGTTGGCCAATGCCGCCCAGAACGACCCCAACCGGTTCCACGAGATGATTCGAGAGATTGATGTGCAGCGACGCAACGCAGAGCTGGCACGCATGCAACAGATTGTAAGGCGTTTATCCCGTTTTGGCAACAAAAAGGAAAATAGAAGGTCGCATCAGAAGGGGTGGAATAGATTGCAGATGCTCAAGCCTCACTCCTGTATTTCTTGCTCTTGATTTTTTTACTAGAACCAGCTGAATGCTGATCCATTTGATATGGAGGCGCAGGCCAGGATTGAAGAGGCGATTCGACTGGAGAATGTGGCGGCCAACATGGAGGCGGCCATGGAGCATAACCCAGAGGCATTTGGACGAGTCACCATGTTGTATATTGATGTCGAGGTCAATGGCCACCCAGTCAAGGCCTTCGTAGACTCGGGCGCCCAGGCTACCATTAGTACGTTGAACTGGAGATGTATCTTTTTTTTGACACTGGCAGTGTCATCCACATGATCACTCATCAAAGCTAACCTTTTGACTCGTTCATTAGTGAGTCCCGAGTGCGCCGAGGCATGTGGAATCATGAGACTGGTCGACAGGCGATTCGCCGGTATTGCGCGCGGTGTGGGTGTGGCCAAGATCCTGGGACGTGTTCACAGTGCACAGATTCGTGTGGGCAAGGATCTGTTCTTGGCATGCTCTTTCACCATCATGGAGGGCAAGGGCGTTGATCTGCTGTTTGGACTGGACATGTTGAAGCGTCATCAGGCCAGCATCGACTTGAAGAAAGATGCCTTGATTATCAACGGCACCGAGATCCGTTTCTTGTCAGAACACGAACTTCCAAGCAGTGCTAAGGAAACATCGGAATTGACCCCCGACGAGCTGGCAAGTATTGGACAGGCTCCAGCACCTCCTACGGAAACTTCATCTTCGTCATCCTCGTCAGCACCATCGAATCTCCCAGTGGCACCGGCCCCAGCTCCTGTACCTGCGGCAGCACCCGTGGTGGCCGTTGCACCATCGCGACCAACACCGGCGACACCAAGTAAGCTACTCTAAAACAATATTCTACCAAAAGCCATTTTTTTTTTGGAGGACTCGAACTAATTAGTTGATTACCTTTTTCTTTTCTTTCAAGGTTACCCTCCGGCTGATATCAAGACCTTGACCGACTTGGGCGCAAGTCAAGCCGAGGCCATCAACGCATTACAGGCCGCTGAGGGTAATGTCGAGCTGGCTGCCAACATCTTGTTCCAATAGACAAATTGAGGCAACAAATAAATGTTGTGCAATTTTGCTTTTTATTTTCATGAGTTCAGGAAGGAGAGCGATATGTTGAAAACAAGCAAAAAAAAAAAAAAAAAAAAAAAAAAAAGGGGGCGGGGGGATAAAGTATGTACAGATATCGCTTGGTGCAAGACGACTATGAATGGTGGAGCGTAATGAGTTGCTCAGTGAAACGATCCCCACGGATCGCTCTGCAAGGTGTCCGATCCATGGTAAAGCCGCTCAAATTCGAGCAAAGATCTACCAAAATGACACAGCAACAAAAAAAAATCAGTTCACATTTGGTCACTTTCCACGAAACGCCACAGAAACGAGAACACTTACGAAAAGTCGACTGAAGAGACGCCGACAAAGAGCCCCTCCGCATCGGGGGTCAAGCTGATCCCCGAGATGTCGCCAATAAAGTCAATCTTCTGTGCCTTCTTGTAATCCGAGGTGGTGTCGACAATGTGAATGTAGTCGCGTTCCTCTATTTATTCCGTAGCATAGAGATCGAAACGAGTCAAAATTCCTGGCTACATTGCTGAATGCAGCACGTCGAACAGAAAATATGAGAGAACACTCACCAGCCATCACGAGATATCGCCCACAAGCAGAGTACCGCAGCGCGCGGACAGACTCCTTGATATCCGAGGCCAGGACATGCAGTGGTTCAGACATTTTCCGCGTGTCATATATACATGTTGACTGATCGTCACTGCCTGTTGCCAGCATCCGCGAGTCGGGCGACCACGCACACGAGAACGAGAACCGCTGGTGGCCCTTCAAGGTCGCAATCACTTCCTTGGAGTTGACACTGAGAACCTGGCCATCCAGGCCGTCGCCCACAATCGCGATCATATGCGCATCAGGACTCTGAGCAGTGTACTATGAAAGCACGATGTGAATAGGTGTTAGCTTGGGGTTTGTTTCCGATTCCACAAAAAAAAACCAAGTTTCCATGATACTTTGCACCGCATACATTGACAAACCACTCAGTCGGATACTCTGCATAAGTTTCAAGCGAGTTCAGATCCACGCATCGAACAATCGGGTCATTGGTTGAAACGTACGCGTGAGATGCTATGACGTGCGAATATTTGGGAAATGGATGTCACAAACATTTAGCCAACTGTGACAACCTCTGTGTCCATGTTCGTTCCTCATTAACAATCCTCTGTCTCGTTAATTTTACCTCCTGTCCGTGAATGTGACATCTCGATGCTGTTGATCTCCAGATACTCTCCGTTGGTAAAGG
Source organism: Podila verticillata NRRL 6337 (assembly GCA_000739165.1). Classification (NCBI taxonomy): domain Eukaryota; kingdom Fungi; phylum Mortierellomycota; class Mortierellomycetes; order Mortierellales; family Mortierellaceae; genus Podila; species Podila verticillata. Next base: position 3,525,214 of record KN042417.1, on the reverse strand, counting down.
TGCCAAAGACTGGCTTCTGGCAAGTCTGTAAGTTCATGAATGTGAACGAGCCATCCTCACCGCCCACGAGCAAGTTGTGATCCATCGCCGCCATGGTTGTGATTCGGTGGGGAACCCGCGCGTGTGCGTTTCTCAGAGGGCTGCCCAGAATCGTTGTCGAGGTGCGGAGCTGAGGAGACCAATGCTGTATCGAGTTCTCGTCTATTTTGATGGAGGTAAAACGTGAAGATGACATTTTGCTGTTGGTCAGTCCAGATCGTGGATAGACTGATTCCAATACGAAGTGCGTTTGGGCTGCATTGCATCCTACAGAGATAATAGACGTCGTTTTTGCTGGTGGCCGCCACAAGGTTCCGGAGCTGAGGGTGTCGGTGGCTGCAGTGGATATTCGTGTCCGTGTAGCGGAATCTGAAATATTCGTTGTTCGCGTAGTCGAGCGTCTGTCGGTTCTATGAATCGAAAAGAGTAAAAATGAGTACAAAGTACAAAGGAAGTGGACATGATGTGGCATAGATCGCTGAAAAAGAATAATTACCTCTTCCAGTGTCCGAGACCCATGGTAGAACATGTACATGGGTGTGCCAAAACTAGAACCACAATAAGTATGGAATAGATGGAGTGGTTAATAATACCCTATTTCGTTCGTTGCTGAGCCTTTTTTTCTCAGCCAAAGCCAGGGGTCGCACAGATCACTCCAAGTCAAGGCTCGTGCATCCACAGCAAAGTCAGAAGAGAGAAAGAGAGAGACTGTGTGTGTGAGAAAAGGCCCGAGGGCATCGAACGAGGACAAAACATACCGATTTCTGTAGCAGCGATAGGCCTTTCTTCCAAGTTCGCCCTCCCGCCAGGCAACACCTTGCTGCATTTGATGCCCATTCCGGCAAGCGAGGGAGAAAAAGGTATTAGTTCATATGACATGCTGACAGTGACAACATCCTTGGGTCCTCTTTTGGACAGACTGGGATTTCGCACTTGCCATATCTGTTCTATGCTCGGTGACATCTTCTTGCTCGACAATGGTCTGGCGAGAAGTGACAAGGCTTCTGAGGGGGCAGATATGTCTCTTTGGGAACGCCTGAACACAAGGATGTGAAAGGAAGCGAGAGAAAACCGGGGGGTCCCAACCCCGATGGTTGTAGGTCGACAGGTGGAGAGATCGGTTAGTAATCAAAGTACGGATAAATAAGTGCGATTGTTGACGCTTCTTCTCTATTCTTTTCTGTGCTTTCGCAAAGGCACTTTTGCCCAGGCGAGGCCTTAAAAAACAGAACAACACTTACGGGAAAGAGGGGGTGGTCGAAGCTGTCGTCTTCCAGAAGCGCTTGCTCGTTGACCATCTCCTCAATCATGTCATCTATACGTGGGTGGTGTAATAATATCGTATTTGATCAGGCCTTCCGTGACCTATGCAAAGTAACCTTGGACGGTGTAACCCAGCATTGCCCAACGGACAACGCTTGTGGTATTTGACAAGTTCGCATAATAATTTCTCAAAAGGTCTGCGTGAACTTGTGCAACGTGTGAAAAATGGGCGAGATGTTTATCAAGTGTGTTTTTTTTACCGAGCTCTGATATTTCAGTACCCTCCAGCGTTATACTGACAAGGTCAAAGACGGCGTCGTATGACATGATACTCTGCTGTGAGGCTTAGTCCTGTTGCTGGTTAGGTTTGTTGGTTTGTCGGTGGTCTGGTTTGTGAGAGTCTGTTCGTCTGCTTGCTTGGTACTGGACCAGAGTGCTTTTGCGTGAAAAGACTGCTGCTGGTTGTTATGAGCTATAGCTGATATTGGGGATACAAGTGTTGTGGTAAGGAAGAGTAGTAGGTAGTGCTGATAGAGGTTGTAGAGGTGGAATAGCCGTGGGTACTGAGAGTGAGAGTGGGAACGTAGAAAGAGTGAGTACGAGTGTGGCTGGAAAGGAGAAAAGGAAAAAAAGAGGCGAAGTGCACATCGAGTTTGGCGCTTCCAAAAAAAGAGAGTCACACCACCAAATTTTGAGTTCACCACTGGCAGCTCATACTTTTGTTTCGGTGCCCAATTCAATCTCTCTTCCTCCTTCTTGGCATCAATCACCCTCACCAAGCCATTCACACCGCTCCTTGCCATTGGGGGGACCACAAAGGAACCTTGAAGAGACCCCAACATGAATCTCGAACTAATCGGTCCGTCCTGCGCCAGCCCTTTGCATCTTCTAATTATTACACCGTTGTTCTGTTCCCACACCCTGGATTCTTTCTCACCAAGCTTGACTTGATGGTCGCGAAGCTAACATCAATTTCTCAACCCACACCACCCATGCAGACCCATTTGAGCAGGACTTCCCAGAGGTTATCGAGGACACACTGGAGGACGGCCCGGCAGTGACCGTCAAGTTCAATCGCCGAGGAACCTTGCTTGCCGCTGGCTGCTCTGACGGCTCGATCGTCGTCTGGGACTTTGACACTCGTGGTGTCTCACGCTCGCTTATCGGCCATATCAAAACAATCACGAGTTTAAGGTAAGGAACAGAGGATCTATGTACTGCAAACATTGGACAAGTTTTCCGAGACGCGTCAATTGACGGACCGAGCTATTGTGTGCGGTTCTCCTTTTTTTTTTTTTTTTTTTTTGTCTGTTGGTTGCATACAGTCCCTGACATGGAACTATTCTCCTCTCACACTAAATAGTTGGTCCCGGAATGGCCGGTACCTGCTGTCATCGTCAAGGGACTGGAACTGCATCGTGTGGGATCTGCTGACAGGAACTAAGAAACACACTATTCGATTCGATACCCCAGTCCTTAACGCGCAATTTCACCCAAAGAACAAGTAACGTCCCTTTAATATCTGGAATCGCTGAGGACAATTTGTTCCGACTCTGGATCCAACCAACTTGTGCTCATCCTCAGCGTCTTTACTGTTTACCCTTCGATAGCTCGGTATTTGTCGCGGCACTACACCAAGAGAAACCTGTGATTGTCGACTTTTCAGACGGGATCAAGCGACAGCCAATACAGTCCTCCTCTCATGATGGCCCAGGAGATCAGAGCGAGGCTCCGAGCAAAGGTCCAGTCAACTGGACTCTAGTTGTAACATACGACAGACACGGGAAGAGAATATACACTGGATCCAATCGAGGATATATCACTATATATGACGAAGAAACACGGAATGTAAGTAGCACCTACACGACCCCAGATCGTCTATCAGACTGATACCCAAGCTACTCAACTGATTGAGATTTTTCTGATCATTCTACTTAGATCCTCTTCGAGATCCGGCCGACAACAAGCGCGATCAAAAATATTCAATTCAGCAGGAGAGGAAAGTAAGTCCATTGACCATTGGCATCGTATTCATTGCATCATGCCATGATTTTGACCTCGTCGTTTTTTTTGGTATTATTTTTATTGCTTTTCCCCAGGGACTTTGTTGTCAACTCCAACGACAGAGTGATCCGAGTGTTTTCGGTCAAGGACGACGGCCCACCAGAGCAGCTGCACAAGTTTCAGGATTTGGTCAACAGGATACAATGGAACCAATGTTGCCTCAGTAGCGACTCGGACTATGTGATTGGCGGGTCGGCTCATCAGGCAGAACACAACATTTATATCTGGGACAAAGTCGGAGGCAACCTGGTCAAGATCCTGGAAGGACCCAAGGAACCACTCGAAGATGTTGCTGTTAGTTTATGCATAAATATTTTTTTTTCTCGATCTGCTTTCTATCAACTTCAATATCTAACTTTTTTTTTTTTTTTTTTTTTTTTTTTTTTGGCGGACGAAATTAGTGGCACCCAGTACGACCCATCGTCGCTTCTGTCTCGAACTTTGGAACGATACACATCTGGGCGACGAACTACCAAGAGAACTGGAGTGCATTTGCACCGGACTTCAAAGAACTGGAAGAAAATATCGATTATGAGGAAAGGGAAGACGAGTTCGATATTGTAAGTTGAATCTCTCAGGACCTTCATCTCTTTGTCGTTTTATTTAGACGTGTATAATTGATCCGCTCTCTCCAATATGTAGGTCCCGGAAGAAGAAGCCTCCAAACGCAAACATGATGACGAGGACGTGGTGATTGACGTGACAAACATCGAAAAGATCAACCCGTTCAACGACTCGGATAGTGAGGACGAAGAAGAAATGTTCTACCTGCCACTGTTGCCCAGTGACCAGCAGGACGAGAAACTGATGCAGGAAAACAAACGTCAGAATCGTAGGCACCGCCATGAACAGCAACAGCAACAGCAACAGCAACAGCAACAACATGGAACGCCAAAGCATGAGGGTGACCATTTTGTGCAAGATATTACACCCTCGACGAGCATGACCTCTGCCAATGGTAACCACAATGGCCACTCGAGCCATCATCGCCACCACGACGACCCTAGCCGGGACGACGCCCACCATCAACGAATCAGCTCAGGAGGTAAAGAGGACTCGGAGCCTGCAGATGATCGGAAACGTAACCGGGATCGAGAGCACGACCGTGATCGTCGTCTCGACCATGGTCGGGATGAGTACGACACGGATGACCGCCGCGAGAGATCAAAACACAGCAAGCATCGTCGAGGTCGTTTAGAAGCGTACGATGTGGATTCCGAGTCGCAATATGATTCTCATAACGGATACGACGACAGGGACCGGGACCGAGACCGGAACCGGGGGGATCGAGATCGGGACCACCGAGATTTGAACCGTGACCATGACCGTGACCGTGAACGTGAGCGGGATCGGGATCGGGATCGAGACGACCGGAAGAGACTTGACGATACAATACGCACCATCAAGCGGCAAAAATGAATTTTTTTTTCCTTCCCTTTCTCGTCTCTCTTGATGAATTTTTTTATTATTTGTCTATCCAGATGAGGGTGTTGTCGTTGGCTTTTTTGCCTCCTCGTCCTCTTCATCGATCTCTTCCTCCCCTTCATCAATCTTGTCTACATGTCTCGGTGGAAGCTGATGATGATGATGCGCAACTGAGGAATCTACAACTCTTTGCAACGTGGACTCGAGCTCCTTGCGCTCCTTCTCTTGCTCCTGCGCCATCTCGAGCGCAATTTGCTTATCCAGATGGGTGCCTTCGCGCTGGTAGCCCCCAGACTTGACAGTGATCCGCGTAGGCATCTCCCAAGGCGTTGAGCCCACGTAGGTCCTCGCAGAGTAGACATGGGGCGGCTCGAAATCCGCCTGCGCAGATCTGGCCAGCGACTGCGAGAAGGACGACGACGACGACGTAATCGTTGCTATAGTAGCAGTGGTTGTAATAGAGGCGGCGGTGGTTGCTGAGTCCAGCTCATGCTGTCTCTGCTCCAAATCACGGCGATGGTTGATCGATGAAAACTGTTGGCGGTGCTTCCGGAGTCGATCTTCCCGGTCGTCGGCATCGTGTTCTTCCTCCAGCAGCATCAGTGGATCAATAATGACTGTCCCTGGCGCTGTGCCTGGAATGTTCAAGGACGCTTCGGCAAGTGAGCTGGCCAAATTCGACACTGATCCAGAGCGGAGATTTGTCGAGCGGCTAGTCTGAGGTTCGGGAACGTTGTCGTTGCCATAGGCGCGGGACAACCGGCGCTGCAACATAGCTGCCGCAGGTGACGATCCCGGGGGCATCGCCAGCGAGCTGGCAATAGCAGAGGTGCGTGCCGGTGGAGGAGGGATGGCGGGTTGGCGAGCCTGGATTTGGATCGGGAGCGAGGTGCCGAAATAGGTCACAGGCTGCTCTCCATCCTCCAGGTCATCGTTTTCGTCTTCGTCACCCTCATCGTCACCCGGCCCATTCGTGAGCGACTTTTTGTGCTGCTCCAGTCCTCTCTGTCGGCGCAGGTAGTTGGCTCTCAAAGATCCAACAACCATCCCTGACTTTGGAGGCGAGGCCCGACTGATGGAGATATTGATGCTAGACGATCCGTTAGTGCTGGAGCCTTCGCCTCCATTAAGGTCCCTGTCGTCGCTCGTGAAGTCATCATCGCTATCTTCATCAAACCCGTCTTGCTGACCCTCACCATCGAATCCAAGTTCCTCGTCCAGATCGAAAACTACTCCTCCATCCTCTCCATCGTCGTCCTCATCGTCGTTTCCGCTGTAAAAGGTGCTCCTCTCTCCAATAATGTTGGATTCGTCATCTAGAGTTGCACAAGATGAGTATCGAGAAAAATAGTCAGATTACTTCTCTTCCGCCAAGAGGCTCCATGCACATAAATCATGATCGACACACACATACCGTCATCATGGCTAGCAGGCTCAACAATCGACACCGTGTCGACAATCGTGACCCGTTTCTTTGACTTTGGTGCTGGCGAGGTCGAAGCAGCCGAATTGTGCGAAGCCTCCGACGCAACAGATGCATGTGAAGTACTCAAAGCCGAGCGCTCCTGGGTAGGAGCAAGGCCAGCTGAATGAGGAAGTGGCGTGCTCCCAGGTACCAAACTCTGTCGTCGCAAGCTATTTGAAGCCATTCGCTGATCAAACTCTCGGAACTGGTGTGACATGGCCATCTCGGCCACGGCAGACTTTCTCCTGTCTGTAAACGAACCGTGAAGAAGACCATCTCTAGAAACATTGGTCAGTCGGATAGGCAGGGTGCTTGGGCCATCAAAAGGATGTGTGCCATTTTCCAGAGGTGCCGGTTGTAATCCAGGAGAGTGGGAATGGCCCTCTCCAACAGAAAGCGTTGGGGGCGCACTGACGCGGTCCTGGATCTTGGCCCACAAACGCTCCTTTTCCCGCCGAGTGCTGACAATGGATGCTTGCAGAGCAAACTGTTGTTGTGACTTGTAGGCCTCGATCCTGGCTTCAGTTTGCTGCTGCTGGGCAGAAATGTTGGCCTCCAATTCCTTGTCCAAAAGCGTGCGTACTTTCTCGAGATGTGGCTGGTATAAGTGTTGACTCGTGCTGTTGATGTTGGTTGAGATAGTGGAGGTGGCCTCGGTTGGGGAAGGGGAGGAGGGCGCCAACACAAGTCGGAAGGATTTGGAGTAATCGGAATCCTTGAGTAAAGCAGCAATTCCGTCGCTTGTTACAATGGACTCTGAAGGCACCACAATGCCGCTGGAGGGCGAAAATAAAATGGAACTGTTCAAAAAGGCAAGGGAGGTCGGCTCCAGTTGCGCAGTGTTGGATACAGTCGAGAAGGTATATACTTTGTGGTTGCAGTTGTTGCAGTAAACTGTCGTCTGGTCTCCCGATATTGACATTGAGCACAGGATTTTTTGTTCCTATGAAGATACACCAAAGCAATGGCTTTTTTGTTACTATATCGCCTTTGGTGTCTGTTGGTCTAGCGCGAGATCAGATATGTCACAGCGCCATTTTTTTATACGGATCTTTCAAGGCTCACATACCACGGACACGCCTGCAAGTCCGAGCTTGGTTTCGGTTCCTGCAACGGATGGCCCACTGGGCTCGGCAAGGTGCAGCTTCACGTTGAGGCAGGAGCATGCTGCGAGAAGATTTTCCGGGGCCGTGACCGTCATATTGATGCTACTGGTCGAAGGAACAAGTCCGGCTGGACTGGCCATGGTTGTTGCAGAAAATGGGGTTCTTTGGATAAATGTCTAGCGATGCTGGAGAGTGGGGAGACGAATGGAGGAGAGTAGCTCGTACAAGGGAATAGATGAGGAAGTCGCGTTCCGTTCCTGAGAAATTAGTTTTTTTTCTTTGATTGAGGCGGATATTTTTTTTCTTTGGTGTCAAACACATTTGCATCACCATGTTTCGAGGCATGCCTTTCCGCCCCTCACTCAACGTCACCTCCAAAATGCATGGAAATAACGGTGTGCAAATGACGAATGGAAATAACATATCGGTAAACTTTATTCTGACATTTGTTGAGTTAACAACCGCAGGCCTGGAGCGTCTTTTGTGAGTGGTCTGGTGAGTGTGAAGCCTTCAGCCCTGCCGTTGTCTTTGCCACTCACCCCATGCCTACGAATGGAACACGGTTGCTAGGAAGGGACGAACTAACTAGCCAGATGAATATTGCGCAACATATGGTGCAACATATGGTGCAGATGTGCTTTTTTTTTGCTGTCTGTTTTTTAAGGCGGAGCATGTCCTTCTATCTAGAGGGACAGAGCGGACACCCAGACATCCTTTGGACTGATGGGAAGGGGGCCAGGAAGCACGATCGACAGCTATTCGACAACAGGCGAAAAAGGTGGCCAAACCCCGAAAATATGACAACAGCGAGAAGGTGTTGCACAGTGCGTGGGAGGAATTTGGCACCTTCCTTTTTGAGAAAGGATCGTGGCAAAAAGTGCAGCGATCGCATCACTTAGGGGTAAGCATGTCTCTGGGTCGGGGCTGAGTTTGGCACTCACTCACACACACACTCGGAGCAAAGAAATAAAACAAGAAAATTGGGCCTCAGAAAGCTTATTCCTCTCGTTGCTGTTTACACACAGTGAGGAGTGAGTGTTGGGTCACCCAACTCATATGACATCCTCTCCTGTTATACCACGGCAATGGTACCTTGATGAAAACAGAACAGAACAAACATCCAAGAGAGAGAAATTCAATCCCAGGTGCAATACCCACCGAATGGGCACTTCACGTTGGGGCGCTATTTGCATCGTTGCATTTGCAAAACAGCACAAAAGAGTAGAGACCCAATTACTCACTCGCTCCCAGACCAACACGCCATTTCAAGCAAGAGTGGGGCAACATCTTGCCTCCTCATAAGCTACCAACAATGAAAACATATAAAGAAGGTCGGGGGAACCATCTTCTTTTTCCTTTTTCTTCTCCTGTTCCCGGTACTCGCTTTAATACTTCCTCATCCTCACTTCTCTTTTTGCTCTTTGCTGCACCCTAGTGTAAACAAAGCTGCACAGAACATCCCCCCTCGCGCATTTATAGTCTGTCACACCATCCATCCATATCACATCCTACCATGAACCGCGATATCGACGAGACCCCTCGCACATCCTGCGAGGTCCCTTCCTCCCCATTCCCCGAAAAGCTCGCTCCAAAGTCCTCGGCCCCCTCCATTCTCGAAATGTCCCAGTCACCAACCCTGGTCGACATTGCTGACCGCGCCCCCGACGGTGGCATGCGTGCCTGGCTCGTCGTCCTGGGTTCGTTCCTGATCCACAGCTTCTGCTTCGCCCCAACTGAGTACATCTTTGGTATGTTTGAGAACCACTACCTTGAGCTCTACCCTTCTGCCAGCCACGGCTCCATCGCCTTCATTGGTACCATCGGCTCCAGCACCACCTACTTTGCCGGATTTGTCAGCGGAGTTGCTGCCGACAAGTTTGGATACCGTACCACCGCCCTCTTGGGCACAGCCATCATGGCCATCGCTTTGATCCTGGCCTCGTTTGCGTCTCAGGTGTGGCATTTGTACCTCTCCCAGGGCGTCCTGTTTGGTTTTGGCGCCAGTTTGGTGTACTATCCTGGCATCGGTGCTCCGTCCCACTGGTTCGATGCCAAGCGAGGTTTCGCCCTGGGTGTGGCTGTCAGTGGAACTGGCCTCGGTGGTCTCGCCCTGGCACCTGTTACTCAGGCCCTCATGGATGCTGTCGGCGTCGGCTGGACTCTGCGTGCCCTCGCCCTCTTCTGCGTGATTGTCTGGTAAGCACCTTAAGATGCACAAAGGAAGAACATTGAATATCGGTATTTCAACTCACGGCTGCACGCCATTTACCGTGGTTCCAAAATATTCACTCTCCACTTCCATTTTGTTTTCTTTTTTCCCGTTCTTCACCAGCGGCACTGCCAGCTTCTTGATTGTTGAACGCGAGAGCGGTAAGAAGGTCAAGGAGCCCGTCGCCATGACCGATGTCGAGATTGGTGCCATCTCCGAGAAGCTCGCCTCATCTGTTCCCGAAAAGAAGCCCACTGGTCTGGTTGTCGTTAAGGCCTTCTTTGCCGAGCTCAAGGTCTTCAAGGACCCTCAGTTCTTGTCGCTCACCTGTGCTGAGATTGCTGCTTCCATTGGTTTCCTCATCCCCATGTACTACTTCCAGAGTAAGTGTCCATGTATCCCTTCGCAGCACCTAAAATCGAAAGATACAAACTCCTACGCATAGTACTGATACCTGATACCTCGTTCCTTCTTTCTTTTCTATGTCTTGATAGCTTACTCTCTGCACATTGGTCTTACTGCCCAAAATGGCGCCTTGATCGCTGGTATCTCCAGTGGCGCTTCCTGCATCGGCAGAATCGCTCTTGGTTTTGCCGCTGACCGCTTGCCCAAGACCCTTGTCGTCAGCGTTTGTGCCTGGATGACTGCCGGCTCAATCCTCATTGTCTGGACACTCTCAAAATCGTTCGGTGTCTACCTTGTTTTTGCCATCATCTACGGTTTCTTTGCCGGTGGCTACGTCTCGCTCGTACCTCTGGTCGTTTCCGAAACCTTTGGTTCGCACCAGCTCTCTACTGTCATTGGCTTCATGTACGCAGCCAGTGGTGTGGGTATGCTGTCAGGCGCTCCTATTGCAGGTATGATCTTGGACTCGACCAAGCCCAACATCAACTACCTGCCCGTCATCATGACCGCCGGAGGTACTCTGCTCTTGGGCGCTATCTGCGTGACTGCGTGGGTCTTCTTCCGTCGCCAAGACAAGAAGGCCAAGAGGGACATGGTGGTCACGCCCTCGACCGTGTCCACTGCCCCTGCCAGCCACCACTAAATCGATCGACGAGAGAAGAACGATGGAGAACTACCCTTGAACCGTCAAGAGCCCTTTTTGTATAGGCGCCGGTTTTCCCAGGCGAACCCAGTATACCCACATCCTTCAACCCAAACAGCATTTGTCTTTTTTCTTTGTACAGCATTCGTTCAATTCCTCTAATAAATATTTATTTGCCATTCTTCCTCACAAATGCAAGCTTGATCCAAGCGCGTTGACGCTATTTTTCTTAGCACAGCTTTTGTTGGGTGCTACGAGAGCCCTTGTATCATCGGCTTCTTGTTTCAAGAAGACAAACACACTTCCCGAGGTGAGGCCACAACTTCGTGACCAGAATTAGATGCTGCATGCAGATACCCCCGAAAGGGGCATCATGATCTTTTGTCAGGGCACACACATCCATTACTATGTCAAAGAATTATTTCTTTTTTTTTCTTTTTCTATTCGCACTTTGGTCCGAAGACGCATGAATGATCACCACAAGAGTGACAACGTTCGGAATAATGCCTTTTTACAAACGGTAAACTGGGAATGATTCCTGGCCAGAAAAGTATATAAAAAGAACCACGGAGTTCACGCCGAATATTAAGCACACCGCATACGCACACACCGTTCCATCCCTCCCCATTCCTCCGTTTCTTCTCTCCTTCAATCGCTGTCCCTCTATCTCTCTCTCTCTCTCTCTCTCTCTCTCTCTCTCACACACACACACACACGCATCTTTCATTGGTACAATTCTCCTTTCAACCCGGCCAAATTAGTTCTCAACGCAATTTAAAAAAAGGGAACGATGGTGAATAGACATCTGGGTGTAGACCAAATCCTAAAAAGAGACCTCAACCTCAATGGGACCACTACTTCTCTAGATACGTTAGACGTCACACCTTATCTCTCTTCGACACCATCTCCACATCCCTTTCACTCACTCCCAATAGACTATGGTGCAACGGGCGTCGAATCGACATCGCACACGCCACCTCCAACTCATGTTACACATGACACCATCATTCGCTCTGCGCAGGATACTTTAACGACCAACTCTCGACAGCCATACTCTACTCTTTCACCAACACACCAAGACCAATGCATTTACAACAACACCACAAGCGAAAGATCATCCAAAGTCTCTCTCAGTACACTGGCAAATGCAGAATTAAACCAATCCCTCTCAGGATTCAATTTGGATCACGGAGACGGGATCAACCCTGAGAGTGACAACGACTTCGACCTAAAGAATTTCAGGAAAGATCAACGTCACTGCGATGATCATTTGGAATATCAGGACCTGTCTGCGTCACTTCCTTCCTCTTCTTTGCCAATGGACAGAGGCTGGCGCGCATGGTCCGTGGTCGTGGGCTCGGTGCTGATCCAGACTTTCGCCTTTGCGCCCACAGAATTCATATTTGGCGTCTTTGAACAGGAATACTTGCTCATATTCCCCGGCGCAAGCCCCCCTTCGATTGCGTTGATTGGTACCATTGGCACCTCCACCACCTACCTGGTCGGGTTCCTGTCTGCGGTGATGTCTGATCGGTGGGGGTACCGAATTACGTCCTGTGCTGGCACCGGGCTGATGACCCTAGCCCTGATCTTGGCTTCATTTTCTAAGCAGGTAAAAAAAAAAAGATATACAATCCTTCCAGTGTTTCCGTGGATCGATCCTTTTCAACTCACATTCTTCCCGTTGTCCTGCTATGATAGCTTTGGCAGCTGTACTTGTCACAAGGATTACTCTTTGGAATCGGGGCTTCTCTGGTTTACTTTGCAGCTGTATCGGCCCCGTCTCACTGGTTTGGGAAGCGGCGTGGGCTGGCCATGGGGATTGCGGCATCTGGGTCGGGACTCGGTGGATTCTTTCTGGCGCCTCTGACCCAGTATTTGGTTGATCGGGTGGGCGTCTACTGGACACTAAGAGTTCTAGCATTATACAGTCTTGTTGTATGGTAAAACTACCTAACTTTCAAGAGGCAAGTAGATATGGGTAAGCAGCTGTGCACTCAACACTTTTTTTTTTTTTTTTTTTTTTTTTTTTTTTTTTTTTTTTTTTTCAAATCTCGGATAGTGGGGGCGCAAGTATGCTGATGTTTGAACGCGACAAGCAGGCGAGACTCTTGCGCCAAATACAACTGGATGCCAGAAACAACACGACCTCATTGTTCCGCATACCGCAGTTCACAAAGGAGTTTACGTTTGCTCTTCTGATCGCCTCCCAGTTCTTTTTGTCAATGGCGTACTTGACACCCATTTACTTTATGGAGCGTAAGCCAAAATCAATCGTCTTCACGTTTTTTACTGTCCATTTTTGCGCCTCGCAATTAACGACATTTCTTATCCTTCCTTGCATCTTACTGTTATTACTCCACATATAGTCTACGGAACATACATTGGTCTATCCAAACAAACAGGGGCCGCGATCAACGGTTGGTTCAACGGCGCATCCTTTGCGGCCAGGATCCTGTCAGGCTTGCTTGCAGATTTGGTGGCCACGGATATTGTGCTACTGATCTGTATCTGGGTCAACATGCTGTCGATCCTGGTTCTATGGACCTTCTCCCAGGGGTTCCCTATTTACTTGACCTTCGCCATCGTCTACGGCATGTCCTTCTCGGGCACTTCGACCGTCACACCCGTCATGATCGCCAATTACTATGGTAAGGACTACGTAAAAAAAAACAGGCTGCTATATGGATATTCTAATGCCCTATCATGTCTGCGATTGTCCTAGGTCCAGAGCAACTATCAAGCGTACTAGGGATCGTTTATGGATGCTCTTGTGTCGCGCTGTACAGCGGGTCGTTTATCAGTGGACATCTCCTGGACATGAAGACCCCTCATCCCAAATATATGCCTGTTATCATGTATTCGGGAGGAATGTTTGGCGCTGCGGCCCTCTGTGCCACTGCTTGGGTTGCGATAATGCGCCGACGAAAGGCGAACATGATCATAGATCGTCAAACTACATAAAAACAATAAAAAAAAAAATAAAAAATAAAAAAAAAGGAAGATAACTCTTTAGCGCTGTATACGATATCGATCTTATTGGTCTAAATCGATTCCTATGGGATCTGTTTCTATTTCTTTTTCTTTCTTAATGGCATACTCTTGGGTGGTCAGCATGGTCAGCATGGTCAATAATAATAATAGTAATAATAATAATAGTAAGTTGTTGACAGAAGATTGTTGCCTCCCATCTCCGATGCCATGCATTCAGTCTCCTCCTGATTTGCGAGGTACTCGTGCCCTTGTACGCCATGTTTACACTTTACTCTGGCAAAAAAAAAACAGACGTCTCAAAGGCTAAAAAAGCTAAAACTGACAAGGGCATCCAAATGGAGGGTCTTCGTCTTTCACATCCGTGTCGGAGGAAGTGGGACAATGACCTGATCCGGATTGCGGCGCCACTCTCCTTGCAGATTTTAGCACATGGACAGCGGACATTTGGACACTTGGGTACCCAAAGCGGGTATCTTTCAGTTCGGCCGTGGCCGTTGGACCAGTATTCCCATCCTCGCCAACTACTCGTTCTTTTTTCTCAGACGTACCCTTCGTCTTCGCCTTGCGTCCCGCTTTCGCTCTGGTCAGTGCCGTTCAACGCTTACTCTTATTCCAATTCCCATCTTTTTTTTTCTTTCTTTCTCTCTTTCTCTCTTTCTCTCTTTCTCTCTTTTCTCTCCTCGCACACTCGCTTCGCTTTCTTAAATCAACTATCTATAACATGACCAACAATGGGACCACCCCACTTCCAAATGAGACTGAGGACATGTCATTAGCATCCTCGCCAACACTCACCGACGACTCTTACTCCCCTTCTCGCCCTACATTCGGTCGCGCACTCAGCAGCGATCTGACCGTCATCCAGAATACATTGACATTGACAGCGCCAATACCATACCCCATAATATCAACATCTAGCGCCCCCAAAGAAACACATCATACCCTCCAACCACCTCATGCACATGAACACAAACACGAGCACGACCCTGAGCACCATCACATCCACCTCCATGACCTCGTCCCCGAGTCCCCGATCGACGGCGGTCTGAAGGGCTGGCTCGCAGTCCTGGGTTCGTTCCTGATCCACTGCTTCGCCTTTGCACCGACCGAATTCATCTTTGGCATCTTTGAACTGCACTACCACAACGTCTTCCCGGATGCGACCTCATCGTCAATCGCCTTTGTGGGCACGACTGGATCGGCGGTGACCTATATTGCCGGGTTCCTGTCTGGGATCGTTGCAGATCGATTTGGATTCCGGGGCACGGCCCTGTGTGGGACAATCGTGATGACCATCTCGCTTGTTTTGGCATCGTTTTCGACCAAGGTACATCCATACTTGTACATGCAGACACACATACACACACACACACACAAACACAAACAAGTACACAAACGCACACGACCGCTCTTGCACCCTCACCTTCAACCCCACTTGCTTTTCACACACACAACCACCTGTACCAACTGCGATTCCCCCGCAAATCTTTCACTCCTTCACTCATTCTCCGTCTCCTCAACGCCCTTCTCCATTTCCACAGCAGCTATACAGGAACTGCAGTGCCCTCCAAGGTAGCATACCCTCCCCTTCTTCCCCTTCCTCCCCTTTCTCCTCTGTAGTTCCGAGCCCTCTCTCTCCTCCCATGATCAATCAACCACAGACCATGGTCGAATCTTGCTAACTCTAATCCTCTTCTACATGCTTTTGTTGCGCGTTGTGGTTGTGGTTGTGGTTCTGGTTTGCTGTCCGCTCTTTTTACTGAACGCCCATTTGTTCATTTTTTGTTCATTAGATTTGGCACTTGTACATGACCCAGGGCGTGGTAAACAAATACGCACATCGCTGCATCTGTTTTGTGCTTTTTGACCAGCGAGAAGGCTAAACTCTTAGTACGTTTATCCCCATGCACAGCACCGAACTCACACGCTTCTCTCCCCCTTGTCTTTTTCTCACCCGGGGAATCAATAGTTGTTTGGCATAGGTGCAAGCATGATCTATTACCCGGGCGTGGCCGTCCCATCCCAGTACTTTAACCGCCGCCGAGGCCTCGCCATGGGCATCGCGGTCTCGGGCGCAGGCGCGGGTGGGTTTGTGCTGGCCCCGCTGACCAATGCTCTAATTGATCGGGTAGAAGTGTTCTGGACACTGCGGATCCTTGCCCTCATGATCTTTGTGGTCTGGTGAGTGAACGAAAAAAAAAAAAATAGGCACGCCTTATCAGTGTTGTTTATTTTGGTGCGGTGTATCCTCCCACTTCGCGAACCCCCCGCGTTACGTTGCCTGACATGTTGGGGGTTGTAGGTGGTGGATAAATGGTGACAGACGACAAAAACGACGGATATGGAATTAGACGGATGGCATCATATGGCGACTTTGGGGACACAAAGAACCCTGACATTGATTTCTTCTTTTGTGCATCTTTCCTTCATAGCGGCATCGCAAGTTTGCTGATCTCTGAAAGGAAAGAGAACCCCCCTACGTCAACAACGCCATACGATGGCGAGAAAGTGCAGGACCAAGAGCAAGGACACAAAAAAGTGCAGGACCAAGAGCATGGACAAATCATCATCAAGTCTGCACCTATGTCTGACGAGTCGGAGGATGCATCCGTGACTAAGAACGAGATCACCATCACCGCCTCCCAGGAGCAAGGCAAGCAACTTTCCCACGAGGTTCAGAAACCATTCGACAAAGTTCGAGACGGCGACAAGGGAACAGTATTGGATCCAACGACGGAACCCAAGGCCAAGAAGCCGTCCTTCTTCGAGTCCTTTCACGTGCTCAAGGACCCTCGGTTCATGTCGCTGACTCTGGCCGAGTTGACGGCGTCGATTGGGTACCTAATCCCGTACTATTACATGCAGAGTAAGTTCCCATCAGACATGTCACATTCGGGGCTGTTCTTTTTTTTTTTTTTTTTTTTTTTTTTTTCATTTGCTCATCCACATGCAAATGAGGCACAACCCTTGCCTGATGCCATAATTTGAAGCGGAGTATTTGTGGAAAACGGGTGTCCAGGAGGGGACCTGGACATGTGTGTTCGGCCGGGCATTCAATCTTATTTCGCACCTTTTTTCATTTTTTAATTTATTTTTCTTTCTTACTTACTCCTCCTTATTGTACGAATATACAGCCTACGCCGTCTTTATTGGACTCACGCCCGAGCAAGGTGCCCTGATCCTTGGCCTGACCAACGGCGCCGCCTTTGCGGGCCGAATCGTCCTGGGCTTGCTGGCAGACCGGTTCTCGAACAGTGTCATCATGCTCATTAGCACTTGGTCCACCGCCATTTCAGTCGTGGTCTTTTGGTCTATCGCAAAGTCCTTTGCCACGCTCACCATTATGGGCATGAGCTTTGGATTCTTTGTTGGTAAGAAGAAGCTAACAACCACAGCGGCTTTAGTTGTAAGGATGGATAAATATGTAGCAACTGATATCTGACATCTTCTTTGTATTGGGTTGTTTTTGCTATGTAGGTGCTTACGTGTCCCTAGTGCCAGTTGCTGTCGCCGAGTCATTTGGTAAGCTGAGTCTTTTCGTTTTAACGCGTCTAGTGCCCAATACTTCTTTCAAGCTAACTTAGCATTGTCTTTTTTTTTTTCATCTCCAACCAGGCACACAGCAGATTGCGTCCATGATCGGGCTGATGTACGGTGCAGGCGGAATTGCCATGTGGGGCGGATCACCCTTGGCGGGTCATATTCTGGAAATGACCAAGCCCAACCTCTCGTACAAGCCCGTGATTGCCACCGCGGGTGCTTCTCTTGTCCTGGGCGCCATGTGCTGTACCTCTTGGGCCTACTTTCACCGCCGCGCTGTCCAGCGCGCACAAGTATCACGCGTTGATACCTCCCTCACTCTGAGATAGAAAATTTGTGCGCGCATTCTTGCACCCATTAATGAGCTGAATAAAGTTCGTGTCCCCGTGACGACTTTCTTGGTCGATTCGAAGGCTATGCTTTTGAAATTGACATCAGTTCCTGCTTCTTTCATCACTCATCCACTTTCCCATCACTTTTTTTTTCATCCTATACACAATGTCCGACACCGAAGGCGCCAGCAACAGTAAACGAAGCTTCTTTCTCTCTCTCGAGAATACGTGTCAAGGAAGAATGATGCTAAGAGGAGCCCTCACAACTTACTTTTTTTTGTCTCGCTGGCATTGTCACACACACAAAACCCATAGTTGAGCGTTTGATGGCTGCATGCAGAGAGGATGACCTCGACGTTCTCGAGGAGGTCTTGTCGTCCGATGCCAGCAGCTTTGATATCAACCACACCGACGGCCTCGGCAACACGGTCCTTCATATCGCGTAAGCTTTTGTTTTCAGCTTGGACATGGATACAAAAAAAAAAACAAGGACAGCTGAGATTTTGGTCAGGAGTTTTGCCTACAACAATTTGAGCCCTGCGCCTATGATTTCCAATAGTGCCCGCTTCGGCTCCACACAATGCTTGGAGATCCTGCTCTACTATGATGGCATCGAGGTCAACAAGGTCAACCGTCTCGAGGGCGATACTCCCCTGCACAAGGCTGCCGGATACAGTGATCCCGACACTGCGCTGACTATGGTCCAGTTCCTTGTCCAAAAACAAGCCTCACCCAAGAGTACGTGTCTTGTTTAATTTGTTTCCTTGATGATGTGAAAGTTTTCTGTCAAGAAGTGGAAAACTGCAGAACATGAACAGCTTATTTATAACCGAGGGCTGCGAGACCAGCTCCTGAGAGCCATCCATATGGTATGTTGCTAATTATTTCTTGTTCTTTATGCAACTATAATTAGTTTTGAACAAGCTGAAGCAGACCGCAGGAGACGTGGCTCCAAGCGACACCCATAGCAAGGTCAAGGAGTATCTGGAGCAAGTCGTGCTTGCATCTCAATTTGTATGTTGTTCAACTGCGTTTCAATGCTGGACAAGACTGGATACACGTCACTCGTCAGGGGAAAATTTGTTTTTTTTGAGAAAACTAACATGTGAGGCATGTCTATCCTTTGATCACTTTTGTTTTCGCTTAGGATGCACGCGATATCGCTGTTGAGGACTACTCGGATTCTGATGGTGAGCCCAGCGACGAAGAGTAAAAAGCGTGCCCCAAAGAACAGAGCATAATCTACAGAAGGAACTTAATAAAAACACCCATGAATATCAATTACCCCTGCCCTCCTGCACACGTACAACACAACCAGCGCACTGCAAAAGAATTCTTCCAGGGCGAAGGGTCTGGCATAAATTCTCGAGAGAGAGAGAGAGAGACAGTCACAGATCGCGCCATTGCGCCCACGCATCGAAAAAGAGCAATTCCTGGAAACAGAAGAATGATATTCCTTCTTTTTCCATTACCGCCTCTCTCATTCCACTCCACTGAACTCCCACCCCGGCTGCCCCCTTTGTGTTTGCTTCCCTGAGCTTCGAACCCATCCTACACCCCCAACACCCCCCCCCCCCCCCAAACACACTAAAAGAACACAAGAAAAACACAATGTCTGACGATCTTGTCACTCCAGGATACGCCACCCCGATAGCCGGCCAAGCCGTCGGCCCCCTGTCCCTGCACTGGATCAAAGGCCCACCCGTCTCGCTTGAGAACTCCACAGGGACATTCGTGCTCGACTTTTTCGGCACCATGTGCAGCGACTGTGTGGCCAGCATCTCAGATCTCTCGGACCTGGCGGAGCGTCGCAAGGACAAGGATGTCACAGTCGTCGGGGTCCATATCCTCGAGAGACGGAAAACGATCGAAGATCTCGAGGCATTTGTTGCGAAGCAGGTACACAAAAAAGAGAACCGTCGAGACTATTTGATAATGAGGCCTAGCTGTTGACTCCATCATCTCACTTTTGTTGTCTTTTAACCAGGGTGACAAGTTGCGATATAGTCTTGCCAAAGACCTGGACAGATCCGCAGAGAATATCTGGAAGGCGTCAGGATTAGAAGGTAGGAAGTGATACGATCTCCCTCTGTTTGTGGGACACACATTATTAATCAAGATGATCCTGACCATTATTGTTTATTTCTTTCTGCATACATGTATTGTCTCATGTTCTTAGCCATGCCTGGACTGGTGGTCATTCGAGACAGCAAAGTCCTCTGGAGCGGATACGAGATTGCAGATCTGGAAAAGGTGCTCGACGCCATCTGAAATCACCTCTCCCATAGCTCCAAGAAATAAAAAGCGGGCCCGCGTAATTTTCCACGACGCGTGCAATAAGATTGATTACAAGGGCTAGAGAATGTAATTCCGCTCCTTTCTTTTCGTTGCCCACCCCCTTTCGCCTTTTCTTTCTCTTCCCACGTCCCTACTCACTTCTTTTCTTTCTTTCTTACAACTCTCGTCTCTTCACCTCACTCTCACTCTTACAGCACTTCCTCATCCACAGAAATGCAGCTCCTCCACCTCTCCCTCCTCCTCTCCATATCCCTCTCCTCCTTCCCATCCCTCACCCACGCCCAAGACCCCCCACTCCACCAAGACCTCGACCACACCATCCTCCTCCCAGACATCCGCACCTACCGCGAGTTCGACTCGTACGACTACGACTACCCCGAGATCGCCGCCTCTGCCGTCACCCCCTTCTGCAAATCCTTCACCTTCCTCTGCCACCTCCGCTGCCTCCAGCGCGGCGACCCCCGCGACGCCGGCGCCGTCCTCCCAAACACCAACGACGCGCGCGCCGAGATCAGCCGCTGCAATGGGGCGCCGAGCCTGTCGGGCCCGGGATCTAACAGTCTGAAGGTGCTATGCCTCTGCGGCAACGGCGTCGACCTGACCGCCGAGGTCAGCTACGCGCTTGAGGGCGTTGTCGACATCCAGGCCGCAGGCGGGTCCGGGACCGGCGAAGGTGAGGCGGGCCAGATCCGCGAAGTCGCCTATCAGACCGTGACACAAACGCATATAGAGTACAGGACCCGGGTCGTGACACAGACACAGACACAGGTGGTGAATACGTGTTTGCCGGTGCCTGGAGGAGGAGCGCAAGACGGGAAGGCACCACCAGTGGTGAATGGTGTACGCGAGGACGATGGAGAGGATGGAGAGGAAGAAGAGCCATTCGAGGAGATGGAGATGACGATCCGAAACTCGGATATGCCGTATGACGAGTACGTGACTTACGGCGAAGATGAGGACGTGGACCTATACCCAGAATATGAGGACAACTACTTGGGCGACGACGCAGACTTGAGAGACACTGGAGCTGACCTGGTCGATGGGATCGAGTTTGATCTGTTCAGACAAAAAGAGGCGAAAACTCGTGAAGATCTCTGAGAGAACAAGTTTGTCGTAGGGGGGATGTGAAATGAACATAAATAAAATACACGAACCCATTCCTACCTCTCCTATTCTTCTCACACTCGCACACCGACCCAGATATAGTGATGCATCGATAAATCCACATGCATTTGATTCCCTTGGAGATCACACACACCCATGAGAAACGAAGTTTTCGTCCACGAGAAATGATGTCTTGCTAATAGCTAATCCGAATCGTGTCATGTTGTTTGATAATGCTGTTTTTGTTTTGTTTTAATGACTTTGAGAGTACAACACATAGATCTACTTCTCGGTGTAGGTGGTCTTGCCGTTCTTGGTCACAACCTCGATCAGCTTGCCCGAGGTGAAAGGGATAGCCTTTGTAGCCCAGCCGTGAATGGTCCTAAGTCATCAAGAATAGAACAAGTTAGAGACATGAATCACAAAACCTCCCACTTTCTAAACACACAAGGCTCTCTAGCACTTACTCTGCAACCTCCTCGCAGGGAGTCCACGACGAAAAGTCGGCGTTGGGCATACCGGAGCGGTTCATGGGGGTGTCCAATGTGACACTATTGCAGCAAACACATCAAAAGGTAATGATCGATAGTCCAGTGTCCAGGTAGTCATATGTGATCCATGAGCCATAAAAAAACAGTTGAAGAGAGAGAGAGAGAGAGAAAGAGAGAGAGAAAAGAGAAAGGTAGAAGTGTTAGAGAGTTGGACAAACGACCATGACTAATCGCCATTGCCTTTTTTGCTTTTGAACAAACAGAGAACACAACAAACTTAATAGCAAGTTGCGATTGAGGCGCTGTAAAAATACACGTACGGGAGAATAGCGTTGACCTTAGCGGTAGCAGGGAGTCCCGAATCTTCTCCAGCCAAGCTGGCGACCAACTGGTGGACAGCAGCCTTAGCTATGCCGTATCCGATCATGAAGGGGGTGGCCTTCTGGGCGGGGTAAGCGCCAGTCAAGGTCAAAATACCGTCACTATGGAAATAAAACCAAACAACAAAGCTCCTCAGGTTAGGTCTCGTCGAACTACCCAGCTATAAGCGAGTCCCGGGAGTAACAAAATGAATTCTTACGGCTTCAAGGCCTTGGAGGCAAGGTGGGCAGCGACCAAGGAGGAGTGGACAGACTGCTTCCACATCAACTCGGAGGTGGCAAACAGATCTATTTTTCAAAAAGTTACAAAAACTTTGATGAGTAACGACTTCTATTTTTTCATCGCTTTTGAACGAGCTTAGCGCATCATCACCGCAAAAAAGACGTGATGCCAGCCTGTGCATTTATTTGTTTTCCTTACCTGGAGAAGCGGCGTTTCCACCGGCCCATCCGCCAGCAACACAGACAATGGCATCGACCTGGCCGACAACACCGCCCAACACGCGGTTGCCCTGCTCCTCGAGCGAATCGGTTTTCTGGAGCAGAACGTTGGTGGTGGCCTCGGGGTTGGCGGAGAAGTCAATCGAGGTCACGGACTAATCATGGTTATTGTGGGGGGATAAAGTGTTTGTTACTCAAGAAGTTAGTTTCACAGCTCCATATTCTCGAGTTTTTCGCGGCAACGACAAATGCGGTATTCATTACCCACTGCTTCTTGATGAAGGTCGAGACAATGGCGCGGCCAAGGGCACCGGATCCGCCGTAGACAACAATGCTGGAAACCATTTTATATAAGTGAGATTGGTAGAAGGGAGAGATGTGCGGGTGTGGAGGAGGAAATGTGAGTAAAGAAAACAAAGCAATGTGGGAATGAGCTTTCAAGAGCGTGTGAAAAAAAGAGCAACATGCCTGATCTGGGTACATATTACCCTTAAGTCCGGAGAATTTTCTCAACCTTCTCTTACTCCAGCAACCGCCGCCATCCAAACGACCTCACAGGTAGCCATGCCCCATGTCCCATCCATAGAAACAACAATACCATAGTAGGGTGATAGAGAATTATTAATAATATTACTTTTTTTTTTTTATTATTTACAAGGATGGGATAATATACAACTTTGGAGATGAACCCGGGATGAGAGCAGATATGATACAAAGTACAAACAAATTACAGGAAGAAAAAATAAATGGAGAAATAGAGAATCGTGATCCTTAAGATCGAAGTGAGGAAGGCTGGACATCATTGGTGGCCATGGCCAAAGTATGGAGCTGCTCCAGAGCATGGACCAAGCCCACATAGTCGGCGTGCCCCACATCCGTGTGTCGCTTCAAGTCCTTGAGCAACAGGCAGTACCGAGTCACGCGCTGGATCGGCAGAATCAACAAATCTGCCAGACTGAACCGGCTGGTCGTCTCCTTACCACCAATGCAGTTGTGAATAAACCTGTCATAGTCCGTGGATTCGCGCACCTGGAGGCCGTGGCTGCTGTGTGGCTTGGAGCTCATGCGCTTGGACTCGACAGTGTTGCCGCTGCTGTTGGTGGTACCGTCCAGAGGCGAAGTGGGCATGCTGGGAGTCATGTTCAACGAGAACACTGAAGGCAAGCTGCGACGCTTGTCCATGCGAGGACCGCCAGGGATCAACGTAGGGGCAGCAGTTGGCGACATTGTGGGGATATAGACCGAAGTGGTAGCACGCTTCGACTTGAGCAAGGTGCGCAAGGCCTTCATGCCCTTGACATAGGATTGGCCGTACATCAAAAAGATGGAGAGTGGCTCCTTGACGTCCAAAAAAATCATGCCCACGAGACTGTCGTTATCCGACCAGACCTCGTCGCGCACACAGTCCTCGAGGCACTTCACCACCTGGCTAGAGACCTCGATCAGTTCAGAGACATGGGCCAGCAAATGGAATAGAGCATTGCTCCGGGGTATAAATGGCTTTTCAGTCTCCATGGATCGCTCAAGAGGGACCACGAACACCTAATAGTTTTTTGAAAAATAAAGAACTCGTTAGATTTTCCTTGACGAAAGACAATTAGGCGTTCGAGTTGACATTGTGTGATATGCTTACCTCTTGAATGGTCTTCAGGTACTGCAGGTAGTTCAGTTCGGTAGTATAGATCTCCTGCGAGATGAACTTGCGGATCTCCTTGTTGCGAGCGATGGCTTCGGGTGTATCGAACTAGAAAGCAAGAAATAAAACAAAAATTAGTATCAAGCAAAAACACAAAGGTCCCCTGGGAAAGGAAAAAAAAGGAGAGGAACGACAACGGGAGGGGAGTTTGGCACTAGATCCAACATACCTTTGCCTGACGAACAACTTCCAGCTCGCCACCGCCATACGTCATACTCAAGCGGCTCTTGCTCCTGGGCTTGGTTTTGCCGGGGAGCTGCAGCTTGGGCTGGAGCTTGGGCGAGAGACCACTCATGCGGTGGCTCATGTAGTCCTCCTTCTTGGCCTGCTTGGGCTTGGAGTCCTGACGATTGGGAGAAGACGACATCGAGGGGACAGATGCGGTCAAAGAACCGGTCGAGGTGTTGGCGGAGTGAGCGTAGTACGACTGTGGATGAGTGCCGGAACCAGCCTGAGCACTGAACAACAGCGACTGAAGCTCTCTCAAATCGGTCGAGTATCTCGAGTTTTGTTCCTTGTTCTGACGACCAAGGCGGCCAAGACCTTCCCACTCATCGGCGCTGCTATCGATAGCAAACGAGTCCAATGAGCCACAAGTCGAACTGTCGGCCAGAGAGGATGAGCTGGATGAAACACCCTTGTTGTAGAATAGGGGCTCGGGAGGCGCCAGCGCCACATCCGAGGATCCGTTAACGTTGTTGTTGGTAGAGATGTTGGTGTTGTCGGTGTCTTGCTGCCACAATGGGATTCGCTTGCGCATAACGGGTGATCTGAGCGACGTGCTGCGCGAGGCCAGTGCAATCTCTCTAGTGAACTCTTCGGGACTGAGGTTCGAGTTGGAGAGCAAGACCTCAGAGGGTGGACGCTCCTCGTTCACGCGTTGCGCTTTGTTCTCGGAAAACCCGCTCCGACTCTTGAAAAAATTGGTGGAGCGCTTGGGTGACTTTACCTGCAAGTAGGAAGGAGCCTCCAGCTCTTCGGGCGACATCATGAGCTCGGATGGCTCATCCACCAAGTTTTCGACACTCTGTATCGATAGTCTCTGGTCGCGTTCCTTCGAAGAAGGATCAAACAGGTCCTGGAGTCTGGGCCGCTCTTGGGGGTTCTTGGAGCCCCTGAGGAATCCGAGATCGACGACGGTCATCTTTCGGGCCAAACTGCTCAACGAAGTCAACGAGGATGTTCCAGACTCTTTAGATCGTTTGGGCGAAGGCGACAAAGCTGCCTTTGGCAGGGGAGGCTGGGGCTTGTTCAGAGCCTCCATGGAGAACGAAGGCCTCAGACCTTGGACAGGTGTGCTTGGTCGTTCCACATTGGGCGAAGTTGGTCGCTCTGGGAGATGAGATGTCTTTGGTGGAGGTGGTGTAGGTGGTACAACAGTCGGCAAGAAGGATAAGTTGGGGATGCTGAACACCAATTCCTCCTCAACCAAGTTTTGGATCGACAGAGTCGAGAACGAGTTGCCCATAGCAGCGGCTAATGCCAACGCGTCGGAGGAAAGTTCACCATCCACAGCAGTAAACTCCTCGATCATGGCCTCTGAGGGCAATTGACCAAGCCAGGTCGAAACGTCGGGTCCAGACGCGAGGCTCAAGCGCTGGGCAAGGTCCTGGGCCCACCCCTCGTGATCCAGCACGTCCTGGGGGATGTCACAATCGAGAACGGGAGCCTCTGACACAATGACAGACTCGACCGAGCCCTTGGCAGAAGTACGCCAAAACACCTTGCGGATACCGCGTCCAAAGGCAGCCAGAGACGAGCTGCGGGAGACGGAGCCACCATAGCCACTGTCCTTGCGCTCAACCATGACCTCGCTTGTGAGTCTGAGCGAAGTGTCTTGAGAAGAGGCAGATGGGTCTGAAGGGTCTGAAGGGTCTGAAGTGTAAGGATCTGAAGGATCTGAAGGAAATGAAGAGGTCGACGGTGGCAGTGGCTCGTCTTCGAGGAATTGGAGTTGGATTTGAGGCGGATGTGGCCCGAGGACGAAGGTGCTGGGTGTATCTTTGATTGTCCGTGTCCTTGGCTGTGGGCCATTGGGCGAGGTGGTGTCGGCGTCCGAGGGGTTGAGGTAGATGGGATCCCTGCTCAGGGACGGGTTTCTGGATCGGCTGGTGGAGGAGGATGCAGCCGAGATAAAGTAGCAGTACCGGATTTGGGGTTGTGTGGTGACGCTCCCATCCTTGGAGGTGGGTGGAAGTGGGATGGAGGGGAGGCTGGGCTTGAGCGTTGAGGTGGAGGAGGAGGAGGTGTTGGAGAGGGTTGAGCCGGACTTGCCCTGGGCGGATGGAGGAGGAGGGGTATAGGAGCAGGAGACAAAAGCGCTCATTGATGGGGGAAGAATGTGAGAGAGCGTGCGTGTGTGATTGTTTGTCGAGGATACCCACCTTGTTTTTTCGTCTTTGTGAATGAAGAAAAACAAGGGGGAGGATGGAATGGTGGATGGGTTTTGGATGGATTTGAGGAAGAAAAAGAGTGCTTAGGTGGCTCGGACTTCGTTCTAGTCGGTATAGAAAGCATTGCACCAAGGTGAAATAGAACGGTTAGTGTCACGAGCAAACGAGTCAAAAGAGCAAAGAGGTCGATGGTAGGATGATCCATAGGAGCATACAACAGAGAGAACAAGAGAAGATAGTGATGATTGATAGTGTGCAGTTGATGGTAATAACAGGGTGTGTGAACCCAAGATGAGAGAGAGGGAGAGAAGGAGATAAGAGACGGATGTGCCCTGTTCACACACACACACATATCGAGAGAGAGAGAGAGAGAGAGAGAGAGAGAGAGAGAGAGAGAGAGAGAGAGAGAGTCCAGTCCTCCAGTTCTCCAGCTCCACACACATTGAAGGCGCGTTTTCCTCTTTGTCGCTTTGAAAAAGGGGAAGGAGGGAGGCCAGCAAAAGTGAACAATCGGCGAGGACAGCGGCAAGACAGAGAGTGAGTGTGAGAGAGTGTGCGTGTTCAAGGAGCACAGTTGTATGACAGACTTGGATAGGGAACGAACGGGGTGCGCAAACGAGAGATGGGGGAGAGAGGATGGACGAGAGGGATGTGGTGCCTGGGAAGACAGCCACGACAAGCACAGAAAAAGGGAGACGACGAGACACAGAGAGAGAGCAGTAATGTGATTACACCTCCCACCCATGGGACAACGACAACCGTAGGTGGCCACCAAATAGACTCGACTCATCTTGGTCCATCTATTACTGATGATACTGGAACCGGTTCTGTCCTGTTCCTGAATGTGTGTGTGTGTGTGTGTGTGTGTGTCTGTGTGTGTGTGTGTCATGGTGTAGTATGTACAACGTGCATGTGTACAACTGCTACCCTTGTTTTTTTTTGTTTTTCTTCGTCGTCTTCTTTGTCCGTTTCGAGGTTAGAGAGAGCGATACCCGATTGTATTAATAGTTGTGGTTTCTTTCTATGCGTTGCTTTGTTCATTATCTCTTACACACATACGCTCGATGTCTCTATTACATACACTCTGTCTCTCTCTCTCCCATCAAAAATAGATCCTTTTTTTTTCTTGTCTTTCTCGCGACATGCGTGCTTTGTTTGTAGCAAAATTAGCTGGTCCTTGGGAGAGGAACAGTTGGGTTGGGTAGGGGTTGTTCCGTGGACTGGGCTGGACTGGGCAGACCAGGGATGGGCGAAAAAAAGGGACAGGAAGGGGAAAAAAGGCGTTTGTGCGTTGCGGATGGGTGGGTGGGTGCAAGGGTATGTGCAAGGGTACGTGTGTGTGTGTGTGTGTGTGTGTGTGTTTTGTGGAGTAGGACATGTCGAGACAGGGAAAAAGGGCTGTTTGGTTTGTGTGTTGTGTTGCATGTTGGGTTGGGCAGGGTTGGGTGGGTTGGTTTGGATCGCATTTTTGTATCCAATTGATCCTGCGCACTTACCAAAGTATGTGTGTGTGTTAGTGAGAGATAAAAAAGGATAAAAACAAAGTCGAGATTAAGCTTGGAGAATGAAATGATTTAATGATGCCGGGATGATCTGTGAATGCTCTTTTTCTTTTCTTGTTGTTGTTATGACGAGTGAGAGCGTATGAGTGTGGTTGTGGCTGCTGATGGTGTCGATGTTGTTGCTGGAGTGGTATATGGGGGTAAGGTCATTATTCAGCAGACAAAGAAGAAAAAAGAGAGTTGAATTGAATTGAAATGCACAAATTGAAATGATTGATTCGATGAATGTGAGAATGAGGTCGAGTTCAGGAACAAGAGTGAAAAAATAAAGGTGTAAGGGGAGGAGGGGAAGAGGAAGATTAAAGAAGATAAAGATGAAGATAATTATGATGAAGAGAGAAGGTTATGAACCCATTGGGGGGATATGGATGGGGGAAGGAAGAAGAGAAAAAAAGAAAGAAGTAAAAGGTAGGAATGGTGGGTTGCGATAAATAGTGCGATTGTGTGCGATGTGTGTATGATGTGCAAAGCGGGGACAGAGAAACATACTCATTCATTCATGCCCCATTTCAATTCAATGGGAAGGGCGAGAGCCTTTTTTCATTTCCCACATGAATGAGTGTGTGCCTTTGCCCTTGCCCTTGAATTCTCTTCTTTTCTATGTGATGTTCTGGCCTTGAAATGATAAAAAAAAAGTGAGAGGGATGACGAGGACGAGCAACATCTATCACCTACATATACATACTCACAAAGAGACAGACGTGTGGTAAGAGTTAAAAGTAGAGCATCCCGGGACGAGCATTCCTAAAACCATCATTGGGATCTCTGCATCTACGCTATGCCAAGTCTAGCGATGGATTGAAAAGGATGTGCTTTGTCAATTCGCACCGGATGGAACCATTGCCATCAAAGGCCTTTTTGAACGGAAAAGAGATAAAATCATGGACCTCGGTCTCTCGGTCTCTGATCTGTGCGCAACCACCGGGTTTCTGTGATCCCCGACCGTTATCGACCAAAGCATATGAAAGAACAAAGCGCGAAATTACCAGGGTCCCACTCTTTTTCTTCTTTCTTTCATCGACTGATGATGGCATCGTTTTGTCACCTCTCTCGCAGGAAAAGAAGAAACTTGGAACCACTTTAGCCGCTAAACTCCCACATATTTTCATTCCTGCAAAAAAAAAAAAAGCGTTAGTGTAAACAACAAGTGCTCAGGGCGCTATTACGCAACTAAACACCTTCGAGGCATGGAGTGTTGAGCTCAACAGTGCTAGGGTAAACATTTAATTCCCACTACGCACATGTTCATTGAAGGCTGTCTGGTTGACCAAGACCAAAGGGAGAAGGAAAGAAGGAAAATAACAAAGTCAAGTCCTCGTTGGGAGTTGGATAAGAGAAAAAATGCGCCAAAGGACATACTTTTTCTTTCTCAGTCAGTTGTTTGCGCCCATGGCATAAACATCGATTGCCTCCCTTGCACATATTTCCTGCGATTACTTGAGCAAGTACTAAATTCTTATCACAATGAGAAAGTGTGTGAACGCGCATGGATATGAGAACATGTGTGGGCAATGGTACGCGTTATTTGGTCCGCCTTTCCGCCTTGTCCAAATTCTTTTCTTTTTCATTGCCCGTTTGGGATGTCAAGATGATAACAAACAAACACACATACAAACAAGACGCATTGTGGCAAGACTTTGAGAGTTCCTTAGTCCACCCAATGCTTCTTGTAGTTTTCTTCCTCGGGGGAAGAAGTATGCTGTGCTGAGAACAAAATTTCCACCGCAAAAGAAATACACCATGGTCGCACAACGATCCTCCGAACAAATCAAAGAATAAGAGAAGGAAGAAAAAAAAGCAACAGTAGATACAAACACATCACATCCCACTGCAGTCATGCCTCACACCCTTTTTTTTTGTGTGTGGTTTGGTATGGTCTCGCTTGTTTTCATGGTACCAAAATAAATCCCCTCTCTCTTGCACATCGTTGTGTATCTCTGAGGCGTGCTTACCACATCTCGGTCCTTTCTTGCTCCTTTGTCTTTGAACCGCAAAATAAAAGGCGGGGATACAAACACACAAACACAAACAATTATCTTTTGGACATCTGGACCAACATCTCTTATGAAAAGATAGACCCTGCGCTTGTTTGTTGCTGTTGATGTCAACAGGTATCCTCTTGATCGTAAAGAAAAAAAAGACACGATGCCCGAGTAATGTCCTCAATATCATCATCATCGTCACTAACCAACCGGTGGCATTCTTTTCCAGAACATTAATTAATTATTTATGGCCCTGGAGTACGGTGCTTTTTCTCTTTCTTTGTCATCGTCCGTGACTTTGGTTTGTCGTCTCTTCTTTTTGTTTTCTTTTCGGGTAGTGGTCGTCGTTGTCATGGTCTCCATCATCTCGAAAAGAAAACGGAAACAAGAAATATAAATTAAAAAACGTGAGCCATATGAGCAGATTTACTTAGAGTGTACTCGCTCTCTGGGACACACTGCCGTGATGGTTGCCCCTATCTCAGAACCACACCACACGAGTATCACTATTTTCCCGTGCTCATTTTTTTTTTTTTTTTTTTTTTTTTTTTAAAGTGAGCTCTACCCATTTCTTCCTTCCTGTTTATCGGACTGAAAGATAGACATCGCATACACTCAAGAGAGCAGAAGACAAAAAAAAAGAAAAAGAAAAAACGGGAAACCCAAGAAAAAGGACCGAGCTCCAAGCCACAGGGGAGGGGGGGGGAGGGAAACACGCTCAAAGACTGGCGCAATTGCGAGCAACCGCGCGTCGAGACATTTTGGATTCACCAGGGATAATCATCCTACTTGTCATAGAGATGGTCATCTCTATTCTCACTTTTTGATTCCGCGCTCACGCTATTCGCTCGCACTGAAGAAAAATTCTGGTCACGTGACCTAAATTTCCGTCGACCTCCAGAAAATCCTATCGCTCGTTCAAGTGACCCGATGCATTGACCCGATGACCTTTTAGACGTCGCCAATCGCGCGCCAAAGCTAGAACCGTTCGGAAAACTCTGGATTATTCAGCAAACAACCTTATCTCAAGTATATATAGTATTCATAACCGATAACATTTGTTCTGTAGCTCTCAATACACACATTTATTGATCTCAACTTGTTTCTGAACCCTCTGATCTGACCCTACTCTGACTCTGCTCTTCCTCTATCTGACCTGTACACACAGAAGCACAACCCAAGCTTCCTTACATGGTAGCAAAGGAAAAACCCCTTCCACAGCCTCCAGTTAAGCCCAGTATCCTGTCCAAGTTGATCCAAGTATCCAAAATCCGCTATGGCCAAAATTTTTGAGAACACCTTCTTCAAGAATATTCCGCTGTCCACCTTCCATGGTCACCCCAAAGAAAACGTCCTAGATTGGTTGAGTGAAATGGATGAATATCTTGGGGCAGTCAACGCCAATCCTGTCCAAAAAGTCATAGCCACACGCCTCCTGATGAGAGACAATGCCAGACGCTGGCTAAAGCTCTGCCCTGCTGCTCCTGACACTGTTGATCCTTGGGAATTCTTCAAGAGAAATATTCGAAAACGATTTGAAAGCCCCAACCTCAAGTTCTTTGCCAGAACTCGACTCTATGAGTTAAAGCAAAAAGGATCTGTCACCAAGTACATTGCCGATTTCCAAGATATCTGCTCCCAGATCGAAGACATCACTGAACCTGAAGCCTTACAAACCTTTCTAATGGGACTCAAGCCTCAGATCCAAGTCCATTTCGCTGGAAACCCTGCCCTACGAGTTGACCTGAATACTGCTATGCAAGTTGCTGAGAGCCTGGACAAGGTGCAGTATCAGAATCGTAACTTTTTCCATGCCCCATGGTCCCATCCTGCCCCTGAGACCCTACCCGTTGCTGAGCCAATGGATCTCGATAATGTCCAAGTCCACCCAAACACCCAGTCAAGATTCCAGCGCCCCTCGATGATAAACGACGTCAAGCAAAAAGACTTCGCCGAAAATCGATGTTTTTATTGTCATGAACCCGGTCACATGATCAGCGCCTGTCCCACGCGTAACAAGAAGTCATCAAACTCAAGGGCGCATTAAATGCCTCTGGAGATTTGATGTGCCAGTCTGAACCAATTATCTTGACTCCAGAACCATCTGTTCCTGTTACTCCTGCTCCTGAATCCATCAAACCTGTTATTCCGAAATCCACAAAGATCAAGAACCTGCCTACTCAAGCTGAAGAACAAAAGAAAAGGAAGTTGGTTAATGACCAGCAACTCCTTGAACAGTTCCGAGCTAAGCTACACCTGAATTCAATCCAGTTTGAATCTACTCTGAAGACGAAACCTGAACCTGCTCTGAAGACGAAACCTGAACCTGCTCTGAAGACGAAACCTGAACCTGAACTTGAATCTGAACTTGAACCTGAGCCTGAACCTAAGCCTGAATCTGAACCTGACCCAAGATCCGAATCTGCTCTGAACCATGCCTCTGAAGATGTTAAAACTACAACATCTACTTCACTCCTGTTCCTACCAGCCAAGATCAAGAACACTGAAGTCCACTTCTTGATTGACAGTGGTGCCGTCAACAATTTCCTAAGCCAAAATTTGGTCCGCCGACTTGATCTACCAACAAATCAACTGAAGCCCCCAGTCCGAATCTCATTTGCCGATGGCCGCTCGCAGTCAATCCAACGATACTGTGTCGTCCGAGTCTCATTTGATCTGCAATACCAGCCGCTGTTAAAGTTCTATGTCGCCGATATCGTCCATGATGCCTACCTCGGTCAACCCTGGTTAGCCTCTAGGAACATCTCGATTGACTGGTCCTCCGGTGATGTTCAATTGACACCTAACCTTGTCATCCAAGGAATCCGAAAGAAAACAAATCAGTTAAGTCTGATGACAATGACATGTCAATCCAAGAAAGAATCCAAGAACAACAAATACAAACCCCAGATCCTAGATCCCGGATGGAAGTCTTCTAAAAAGTGGGAATGTCATAGAGATGGTCATCTCTATTCTCACTTTTTGATTCCGCGCTCACGCTATTCGCTCGCACTGAAGAAAAATTCTGGTCACGTGACCTAAATTTCCGTCGACCTCCAGAAAATCCTATCGCTCGTTCAAGTGACCCGATGCATTGACCCGATGACCTTTTAGACGTCGCCAATCGCGCGCCAAAGCTAGAACCGTTCGGAAAACTCTGGATTATTCAGCAAACAACCTTATCTCAAGTATATATAGTATTCATAACCGATAACATTTGTTCTGTAGCTCTCAATACACACATTTATTGATCTCAACTTGTTTCTGAACCCTCTGATCTGACCCTACTCTGACTCTGCTCTTCCTCTATCTGACCTGTACACACAGAAGCACAACCCAAGCTTCCTTACACTACTCCAACACCCCCCTGAACCGCCTGCCTCCTTCACACACTTTCACTCGTGCGTGGATGCCAAGGAATGTTCGGAGGGTGTGCGTGAGCCAACCTTGGATCGAGACACGCCAAAATGGATCATGCAAATCTCTCTCTCTAATGCACACTCGAACACGCATGAAGTAAAGAAAGAAAGAAGGAAGGAAACATACACAAACAACCAAACAACAAAGTCCATAAAGGGCAAACAAACCTCCCCTTTCCTCCTCGGAGAAAAGAATACAAACCATGACTGCATTTAAAATTGCACTGCTCTGGCAAGGCCTTCTTTTCCTCCCTCCTTCCATGGTCAATTACCAACGTGCCCTTCTCCGTGATTCCCTGTCATGTTTAATTTGAAAAGTCCTCCGTTTCCCATGAACAGAAAAAACCCCCGTTGAGTGTAAAAATAAAACGGTCGTGTGCGCTGGACTTACTGTAATCGAAAAGATCATGCTGTGGACTTTGAACGCTGATTTCCACCCTTTTAATTGGCGCGCCCTTGCCAACTCAGAAGCACAGCTGTGACAAAAAAAGCGATGTGGCTTGGGAACTTCGGAAGAAGAAAAACAAAATAACACGAGCATGTCCACTTTCCGAAGACTGGCGCTTTCCACCTCGCAAAATATCACGCACCCGATTAGGCGCAACCCCTCCTCACAGTGCATACACACGCTGATAAGGTAGATAGATGGTCAATCTTCTGATCAAAGCATCGTAAACGTCAAAGACACATTTTTTTTTGTAGATATTTTTTATTTTGTTGCTTTTAAAAAGCATAATACAATTACAATGATGGTGTGTAGAAAAAAAAGTGTGCGTATATACAACTAAAGCTCCTTCAATAATGGGGGATGCAAAGAAAGAAAAAACAACAAAGCAAAGAAAAACGCTTTTTCTGTTTAAACAATGTTGTCGAGCTTGGCAAACTTCCAGGCGAAACCGATGGTCACAAAGAACATGCCGACGGCCTGGGCTGCGTACACGTACACAAAGTTGGGGTCGTTGGACCAGATAGCCAAGATCATACCGATCAAAGAACCGAAAGCGTTGGTGGCCAAGAACAGTGACATGACCACAGACTTGAGCTCAGGAGCTGCAGAGCGGAAAGCAAACTCGAGACCAGTGGCCGACGAGAAAATCTCTGAAATACCAATCAAAATGTAGGCGGGCAACTGGGTCCAGATCGAAATGTCGTTGACCATCAGGGTGATGTCTGAGGGGATCACGATCACATGGTTGGGGTCGTGGGGGTCCTTGCCGGTAAAGTTGTAGTAAGGGCCGGAGCGGTACAACATGTGCTGGAGAACAGTGACGTAGACAAAGCAGAAGGTGACGATCGAGAAACCAATGACGATACGGTTGATGGGTCCCAACCTGAAGCCAGCCTTACGGAGAATGGGGAAGACAATCACATCAAGAATAGGAATGAAAATGACAATGACGGCAGAGTTGACAAAGGACAGCTGCTCGGGCTGCAAGAACGAGGGGCGCTGCATGTTGATGGCCATGTTGACAAAGTTATCGTTCATGTTGTTGTACAAAGCCCAGTAGACGGGGTAGACCAAGAAAACCTTGCAGGCGTGATAGGTGCGCTCCAGATCGACGACAAATTTGTTATCCCACTCGAGGGAACCGTCGTTCACCGAGGCGGCAGCCTGGATCCAGTGGGTGCCGGCGGCACGGTTACTGCGGTTCTTGAAGGCATAGATGAGGCAGCGCATGGTCTGACCCAGAATGTTACCCTTGGGGGGGCGGTCGTAGTACTTGGAGCGGCCGAGAGCAAAGATGATGATACCGACCACAAAAACAATAGCGGGGATCATGAAGGCAAGGTCCCAAGCCTTCTTGGAGACGGCAGGAGTGATGGCCTGACCCAACATACCACCAATGTTGATGGCCATGTAGAAGTAACGGAAGACACGCTCGACAGTGATGGCGTGGTTGACGGTAACGTTGGCCTTGGTGGGGTGGGCATAGTCCTCGGCAGGGATCTGCTCAGCAGCAAAGGTGGAGACGTTGGACTTGATACCACCAGTACCCCAGGAGATCATGCAGTAGAGAGCAACAATGAAACCGGGGAGACCGAGTGAGTGCTTGAGCGAGTCGATGGAGGAGACGGTCAAGAGAACAAGACCTCCAGTGTAGAGGATGGCAAAGATCAAGATGGTCTTGAACTTTCCGAGCCACTTGTCGGCGACGATGGCACCAAAGATGGTAGTGATGTAGGAGAAGAAGGAGAAACCACGGGAGATGGCGGTGGCGCTACCCTTGCTGAGCTCCAAGTGGGTAAGCATGTAACGCTGGAACAACATGGAGGCACCATAAAAGGAGAAACGTTCGCACAACTCGGCTATGAGAGAGAGGGACGCGTAAGAGAAGTTTAGTTAGTTATCGATGGAAGTGTCATCGTTCTCGATACTTCAAAATAAAATTTTTTCGTCTGCGTGTGGGAAAAATAATGTGAGAGCAGAAGAGTGGAGATCTATAGCGATCGAAACTGCTAAGCTTTGCTTCGCAAAAGAGAAGAGACAAAGAGAGAGCAGAAAGGACAAACACAAACAAACGGAGTCGAGACATGATCCATGCGCAGGTGTACACAGAAAGGTTTGTGCAACCATCCATCCCTCATTCTATTTCCAAATGTGCGTGTTGTTGCGTGGTGTGTATGGATGTGGTGTGGTGTTGAGATTACTTACTGACGATAATCAACCAGGCAGCAAAGGGAATGGGTCCGGGAACCTGCTCGTTGGAGGCAGGGAGGTCACCGGCATCGACATCCTCAATGACCTCCTTCATGCTCTGGAGCTCGTATTTCTGATCCTTTTCCAAATCAGCCATGATAAAGGAAAAGTCGTTAAATGAAAAAGTTGGAGGGTATGGGGAGGTATGTACCGAGTATTAAGAAAAAAACAAAGAGGTGTGGAGATGAAGATGGGAGGAGAAGAGAGTGAAGAGAATTATTAGGGTGAATGAAGATGAGTAAGAAGGACGGAAATGAAGAAAAGGGTTGGTCGGGTGATGAACGTGGAAATATCAACAAAGAGAAGAAAGGAAAAAAAACGAGGACGAGACCGAATCGAGGCGGTATTTATGTTTGCCGATGTTGGACGACAAAGAGAGTGGGGCTGGCTACCACAGGCTACAAGTATGCCAGGGAGAGAGGCGGTATTGAATGGCGCTTTTTTGTGAGCATAGCGTGGTTCACAGGAGGGATGAAAGGTATGTACCTCCACTTGATTGGATATGGGGAGACCACCAAATGTCCGTTAACAGCCAAAGTACATATGTACAGTCTGTTGTCCGATTCAAAGAAGAATAGATCGATCAATCGATACATACGTTGGAGTATGTTTAGTATTGGAAAGGGGCAGAGTATTCAATGCTTGATAATGTACCCTGACGTAGCCCCATTCTTTTCAGGAAAAAGAAAAAATCTGTGTCGCCCTGTTTGATCCACAATTGCCTGCGTGTCTGTCTGTGTTGCCTGTTGTGTTGCCTGTGTCCTGTGTTGAGTGAGCGTCTTGTCCCCCTCAAACAGACAAGCCTTGGTTGAACATGGCCAATCAGTCCCACAGGGGTTCTCTCCTCATTTCCCAAAACAAGAAAGCCTCACCCTGCTGCAGTTACGAGTGTTACCTCACTGCAACTCACTCACCACTCATACTCACCATTTCCCCCCCACCCCCCCCCCCCCCCCCCCCCCCCCCCACACACACAGACACACACTCACACACAGCAACCAAGATTTGAACCGATCTGACATGAAAAGGACGATGTGAAAAAAGGGAACAAGGGCAGATTGCGAAATCGCCCGGTGCGAGAAAATATCACTCTTTGCCAGGGTACTACCGTTCAGATTTAGAATTAATTATGAAAATGACGTTTTATTTACTTGTTTGTTCGTATCCCTGCCTGTTTGTTTGTTTGTTTGTTTGTTTGTTGACTGTCTGTCTGTCTACCTGGTTGGTTGTGGCCATCGACGATCAACCCTTGGGTTTGACTGTCTGTCTGTCTGTCTTTGCTATCCCCTTCGAGAAAGAAGGTTGAACCTGAAAAAGAGCTCATGTCCACGTTTGACCTGGACAAGACGAGAAAAGTATTGTTGCCTGTCTATATTGGGTTACGATCAAAGCAAGGGAAAATAGAAACAAGGCTAATAGGGCAATTTTGCAACCTATCAAGATGTACAATCTTGGACGTCGTGTGTCGATGGTGTGTGGGTGTGTTTGACATTGGCAGGCTAACTTGGCTATCAAAGACAACAGCAAACACCGTACCTTTGGATCGATTCACTTATCACTCGTCCCAATATCCTAAATAGTTACAGGCCGAAACATAGGAACCATTGTCTTTTGAGGTTACTAAATGCTCAAGAAGCTCAACTGTTCTCCACTGCAAAGTGACCCCACTCAACGTGGGAAAGGAGTTTTTTTTTCTAGACACTTCATTAAAGAGCTTGTTGGAGAGGACAGGACCCCATAACTCTACGAGCGAGTGAGTTTTTTTTTCTCCGCAGAGCAAACGAAGAAGAAGAAGAACCTCAAGGGTTGACGACGAAGGTGCCTACAATACAGCCCCGTAACCCAATCACTCTCCACTCTTCATTCGAATGGCATGGATCGATCCCTTTTACGTATGAACAGGTTTTTTTTGGACTGGCTTGGGCTGGCTTGAACCAGGGGTTTCAAAAGGGCCAAAAGAAATGCAAGATAAGATTCATGTTTCTCCGGATGGACTTGTCGTTGTGTTGCTTCCCCTTGTTCTCCTTTTCTTTCTCTCTCTTTTCTCTTTGGTTCGCATCCGGCCTCTCGGAGCATTTTCCGCTTTTCTTTTCTCTTTTCTGTTTTTGTTCTGTGTCCTTCTTCCTTTGGCCGTTTTCATGCTATTTCACAGTTCCATTATTACAACACCTCGTCATCTTGGAGAAATGGTGTCAGTAATTAAGAGAACATATTGGACGGACAATGAGTTTGCTTGTCATCCAAGATTGGCTACGGACTATTGCAGCATTTGGTTCGGCATCGTGCATCATTATTAACACAAGATCCACGGTTGATTTCTGACATATGAACCCTATTGAACAAAGATAATCACAAAAGCCAGCACGTTTCTCCTGAACGGAGTTTTTGCCACAGCAACAACAAGAAGAACGATAAGTGGAGAGCGAGAGAGACAGAGATGATGGGAGGTGGGTATGAGTCCAGAACAACACGCGAGTCAGGAACACAAGAATGTAGCCCCGGACGATGAAAATAAAACTGCAATAATAACCACTCAGACAGACAGACAGAAAAGACAGACGAATGGGAATCCGTCAATGCAAGAAAAAAAGTGGATGACCGATAGCGGTAGATGAAAATGGGTGTTGGTCGTACTAGTGCGCCCATTTGTCAAGCAGACCAACAGGTCATGCCAGAACCAGAAACCAAAAGAGACCCCATCAAGGACTAGCCATAGTTCTGGCTTAATATGCAGAACCCATCTCCGCTTGCCCAATACAAGATGTCAACCCACTCGGGAACGATTTCCGTCCTATCATTTCCAAGCCTGTGAGTTTCGGACCACACGCTCGCCAGTGGGATGTGGTGTCAAAAAAGAAGGAGCAGGTGGGAGTGCTGACTGAACTTCAATGTCATAGCCACGTTGTTGATCCTGGCTTGCTTATATTTTCTTCGGATGTTTTGTGGTAGTTACGAACGACGTTAGCAGTGTTAAATGCGACGTAATCAAGGGTAGTTGTTTTCATAGACCGCAGGACGCCACTGCGGGAAAGAAGACGTCGATATGCCTCCTGCGTCCAACTCCCCCTTTTTAGGCAATTTTTAGAGAATCAGTAAGCCGCACTTACAGAATGCAAAAGCTTGACGATATAGATCGACGTCCGAGATGTTTGCAACGATCGATGGTTCTCTTTGTGCGACTCAACCGAGGAGAAAGTACATTCTCACGAGCACAGATCAGGGTCAAAGTCGAAGGAATGACAGCGAGATAGGGCGAGATGGGTCAGAGATAGGGCCGAAAATTGGAGAAGACAGGCCTGATTAGACAAGAAATCGCCCTTTTGTTTGTGCAGTCTCTTGTTTTGCACCACTTGGCCCCAGTTGTTTGTTTGGTCTATTGTGCAACAGACACACGGCAAATCCCACGCAACCGGTCTAGACTCTCTCACTCCCTCTCCCTCTTTGTGGAAGAGAGAAAAAAAAACTCAAAGTCAAAAGTGAGAGTGGAACGTCGAGGCAAGCTACCCTTACAAGTCCAAGTGTACCTCATATTTCACGCACATCATATGTAGCGAATAGTACGTATGTATCTCTCAGGGCTAATTTATGAACCACCCAAAAGGTCAAAATCAGGGACAAGAGTACATACATGTCTGTCTATGCCGTAAAAAAGCACCCGAGTTGGCTTCGACACATGCCGATCTGTTGCCTTTCTCTTCCCCCAAAGACATTTTAAAAAAACACTCCCATGTCTCGCATCTTCACTTGGTCGGAATACTCATCCACGCCTCATGCTTAAAACACCTCGCTCTCCATTCACCCATCACCATCCAGCATCCTTTGAGTGAATCGAACCTCGCTCTTCGAGCTCTTGCGCTCTCGAAACCTTTGTTCGGTTACGCTTTCGAGTTGTCTCAAGCAAGCCAAACGAGCTCAGGCATTCGTACTCTACTCACTCACTTTACCACTTTATGGTGGATGAACTTAGCCAAGATGTCTCACGACACCCCTCCAAAAGCCTCCAAAAGCCTCCAAAAGCCTCCAAAAGCCAAACGTTGTCCACAATTTTTCCAAAATGCTTCCTAGACTTCCATTCTAGACATTTTCTCTCGAACAGAAAACATACACCTCTAGGAAAAGGACAGAAGGTGCGAATTCATAGATTCATGTCCTCTTCGCGCACGGATAGACTGTTTACAGATCAATGGATGTTCCGAGCTGTTTGGCATGATATGTTTGTTAGCGATGGTGACCCATGCGAACAAATATTTAGAAGGGAAAGAACCAAGAAAGTTGGAAGGAATAAAAGAAAGGTTGTAAACACTGGCACTGTCCGTCTTTCTGAGTTCCGATGGACCTCACCCATCGATCTACAACAAACAAACATCAACAACTTGGAAGGAACTAGCCTAGGAATATCAGACACAGCGTGCAACATGTGAATTGTATGCATCCTTGAGAAGAACACACAATGGTCTTGCTGCTCATTCCGATTAAACGACGTTGTCATCCGTTTGCACACCATCTTTGGGCCCCATCGAATGTGCTCAATTTCACCTGACAGCGACTATCCACGCCTCTCCGACAAATCAACCCCGTCTGGCTTGGAGATTCGTCCTGAACGATGACCGCGATCTACTACCGACAAATAAAGTAATAAAATCCCCGGACTTGATCTGTTTTTTTTGTTGCAAGGTCGTCCCTGTCATGTGCATATCGTTGCGGACATTTCACCACTCCATTCTCTCCGTCTCTTTCATCTTCCTGCCAAAGATAAGGGGAAGAATGCTATTTCCAGAGAGCCAAAAGGAACAAACATAACACACCATACATTTCACTCCGATCCATCCTCTCCGTTCATTGGGTCTCGCACAACGGAATGAAACGTCCATGGAAGGAGAAGAAAGACAACCGAGATAATCCCGAACAACGAAAACGAAGCGAGTCATACCGTCATTGTGCAGATTTGTGAGATAAGATTAGCTAACAGGGCAACGAAAGAAGAGACCGACTTGTTTTTGTCCCTGTTGCTGGCACCCCTTGCTTCGACTACCAGTTCAAGCCCCGTTTCGGGAGATGTGTGGCTGAGGACTTTAGACAAATCCAGCAAAAGACGTTAAGCTTCTGAGGTGGGGATTTTTGAGTGTTCTCTGCTGCCCTAGTGCGTGTTCACCTTGCTATGACGTGCTGCAGGCAACCAGTTCGTGCAAGAGAAGAGGAATACTTTTGTGCAGCAATTTTACCTTTGTGAAACACATGTGCGTGTCCCTTCATAATGAACAGCCCAAAGCACGCAATTGTCCTCGTTCCCATTGTTATCCCGAGGAAAAGCGTAGCTGAGCTTGCTCGCTGCCGTCGTTACCGACTTGTGGAATAAAACAAAGTTGCGTGTGGAATCTCGTCCAAGCTGCGAGATCTGTCTCACATATCAGAAAAGTGGACATGCGCATGCGGGATGGAGAGCTGTTTGGCATGCAAAGAACAATATGATATGAGTTCACGCCAATACAGATAATGCAGCTTCCCGAAGATCGTTAGTGTGCTTTTTGGCTCGAGAGCAGTCGCACTTTGTGTAACAGAAACACAACGGACAAGAGATGGAGAGGGTGCACAGACAACTTGGAACAACTCAACGTTTAGCGAAAAGGGGTGCCATCCACACCTGTTGTTGCTCGTTATTTGTGTCAGCAATTGTCGACACCAATGAGAAGGAGTAACAACAGACTTGAGAGATACGCATGGTCCAACGACATGCAAGGGCGGGGTAGTCTTGGAGATCATCAAAGATAGAACGATTCCATGTTCCATCTATGGGGGTCTTTTTGTTGTTCCTTTGTTTTCTCCGCCCCTGCCTCAACTCCTTAACCCGTGCAGCAATTCGTGCGAGTGGCCGCGAGGCTGCCAAATGGCGCCATCAACTTGCGAGGTCCCTTACTTGCGATCTGATTGGCTGGCGGGCCTCTCTTTTTGGATGGCGATTCGGCCGTAATTATTATTTTTTCTCGGTAGTGAGACAAGGCCCTTGAGACTTGCCCAAAACGCAGCCAGTTCGAGTCAACGGCCTTCGCTTCGCACTGATAACAGGCACACACAACGGCCAAGGCCATTCGTCCCCCGCAGTCTTACCCTCCATGGCGTGCTTTAGTGCTCCCGCTGCCCGGCACAACCCCTGCATTTGCACCCTGAACAATATATATACTAGAGCCAGATCGACGATCTCTTCTTTCTTTTTTTCGGTACCTTTCTCCTCTTCATCCCTCAACACTCTCCGGAGCCCACTCTTAACTTAAAGCTCACCCCTCGACAACCCTTCGCCCTTCATCCCCATCCCCTCCAACCTTCACTTCTCCACATCTCCACTTCTCTCCTCTTCTTTTCACTCCTTGGATCAAAGCAACAACTTCAACAACCTCGATAACACACCTTAAACCCCTACAGATGACAAAGTTCAGTGAGAAAATGCAGGAGGCTGATGTCGAGAGCATCGCCTCCAGTGGCTCCCTCGAGGGCGACATCTACGCTAACGCCCCCGCCGGTAAGGCCACCAACTTTCAGACCTATGTCAACGTTGTCAGTGTCCTCGCCGGTGCAGGAACCCTCGGCTTGCCTGCCGCTCTGCGGGACGCTGGCTGGCTCGGTCTCCTGATCCTGGCCCTGGCCTGCGCCATGGCCATCTATAGCAACCAGAAATTGATCCAGTGCCTGTACCACGACGGGTAAGTTCTTACCCCTTCCCTCCCCCCCTTTCCGGTGTCGAAAAAGTTGTGACAGCCCTTATTTTGGATCTTAAAACTAATCCATCCTTATCAACAAAAACAATAGTCGTAACCGTCTCCGTGAGTACCCCGATGTCGCCCATGCAGCTTTCGGTATGCCCGGCCGTATCTTGGTCACCTTCTTCTACAACTCCATCGCCCTGGGAGGACCCGTTCTGTACTTGATTTTGACCGGCACCAACATCCACGATTTGGCTTCTTCGGTCGGCAGCACCATCACCCTGAAGCAGTGGATCATGGTCGCCGCCGCTATCATGACCGTCCCCATCATCATCACCAAGACCATGCGTGAAGTTGCCGTATTGTCTATTTTCGGAGCTCTTGCAACGACAATCGTTGTCTTCATTGTCGCTGTTGCAGCCATCGTGGACTCGAAGAACTTTGACACCATCGCTGCGCCCGGCGGCGTTGTCGGCCCAGTCGAGCACGACATTGTCATCCCTCGCCAACTCCCCATCGCTCTCGCCACCTTCGCTTTCTCCTACGGCGGCAACGTCATCTTCCCCCACGTCGAGG
Source organism: Podila verticillata NRRL 6337 (assembly GCA_000739165.1). Taxonomy (NCBI): domain Eukaryota; kingdom Fungi; phylum Mortierellomycota; class Mortierellomycetes; order Mortierellales; family Mortierellaceae; genus Podila; species Podila verticillata. The sequence goes on along the minus strand of KN042417.1, from coordinate 3,481,994 downwards.
AGTCGATGAAGAACAAGCGTGCCTGGAACAAGATCATTTTGTGGGGCATCCTCACCGTCACCGCCCTCTACTTCCTCTGCGCCACCACCGGCTACGCAGTGTACGGACACGGCGTCAAGTCCCCCATTTACCTCAACTTGCCCGGCGGCGTCACCCGCACCATCTCGACCATCATCATCACTCTGCACGTGCTCCTCGCCATCCCCTTGTTCATGACTACCTTCAACTTGCAGGTCGAACGCGCCCTCAAGCTGGAGCACCGCGGGCTGTCCAAGCGTGCCGAGTGGGGCTACCGTGCTATCATCCGCACCTTGTCCATGATCTTGGTTGCCACCATTGCCTTGTTCTTCCCTTACTTTGGCCAGATGATGTCCCTGCTCGGAGCCTTGTCCGACGGCATGTTGACCTTTGTTTTCCCTGTGGTCTTCTACATCAAGTTGTTCGGCATCAAGAAGGTTGGCAAGCTCGAGTTGTTGGCCATGGCCTTTATTGTGGTCATTGGTGTTGCAGGATCTGCAATCGGTACCGTCGACGCCGTCAAGGAGCTGGCCAAGGCCTACCGCGGCGAGTTGGACCACTAAAGGACCAACCTTTCACAACAACACAACATTACGAACACTTCAACAGCGTTCACATACCCTTCAGTAGCATTAGTTCTCAAGCATTTTTTTTTTCTATGTTTCCTTGTTGTTCTCTCTCCCCCATCGGTCATCTCAACATGGCTCGATCATAACCCAAACTGTACAATATCGTTTCTTCCTTAACAAATAAATATTTCTAGACAAGTTCCTCCAAGAAACTCTCTCCATACATTTTTTAATAATTACAAATTTCAATGCTCCATCGCCTGGGAACTCGTCGACGACTCCAAACTCTCAGACGCACCTGAGGCATCTGTCTTGTTCTTCTTGTTCATCCGGTTCTTGCGCTTCTTTTCCCGCTTCTTTTCCCGTTTCCGCTCCTTGCGCTCTTCCTCCGAATCATGACCGTTCGCCGACCTTGATCCATTCGTACTTGAGCCCGAGGAGGAGCCTTCGTCTTCACTCCCGCTGACATCACTGTTATTTGCCGAAGACGGGTTCGACCCCCCACTCATCGAAGAGTCACTGTCCTCGTCCTCCGACGAAGTAATCGCAATCCGCTTCATCCCCTCCGTCTCGTCATCGTCCTCCCCTCCCTCATGCTCCGCATGCACACTCGCAATCTGGCGCTTCTTCTTGTTCTTTTTCTTCTTTTTCGGTTTCATAGACGTTGTCGATCCTGATCCTTGAGCGGTATCCAATGATGCCCCTGTAGTGTTGTTGTCCGACCCTACAACTGCCGTTTTGTTGCTCCCGTTCGCTTGCTTGGCCTTGTTGGCGTTGACCATGGCGTTGATCACCCGCTGTGGCGGAATCAGTTTCCAGTCCATGCTTGGCATCAGGTTCGCCAGCGCCTTCTGGACCTCGGACTCGTGTTCCTGTTCCGTCTTTTCCTTCTCTTCCTCCGCCATGGCGCGACTGTAGACCATGGGCACCCCAAATCCAAGCGAGTTGCTGTCTGTAAGAAAAAAAGGAAACAAAAAAAAAAGATTTGTCAGAAACGTCTATCATGGACAAAAAAAAAAGAGAGAGATAAAGTATCCAAACCCCTTACATCTTGATCCCAGATCAATGCCATCGGTGCCACGGGCAGACACGCCCGGGATCCCGAAATGCCGTTTGGTCATCGGGGCCTCGCTAGGTTGCCTTGCTTGCAGCGGAGCAAACTGGAACCGAAGGTTGGGGTCCATATGACAGAGTGTATCCCGCGTCTGCTCCAAAGTCGCTTCCCGAAGCGTGGGCTTGAAGGTTGCCCACTCGGCGTTATCCTTGAGCAGCTCGGTCCAAAATCCTGGAGTGCTCGATTCGTCGCTCTTGACTGCTTGGTCTTCCACGTCAGACGAGAGTCGGATACAGTTCAGAATTAGGATGATGTAGCCCTTGGTGCCGGTTGGTTGTCCAATGGCCTGGTAGTGCTCGATCAGTCGGTTGACAATGTTTGTCTTTACAAATAACCGGTCGTACACTGTTCGCTGTTCAGAGTATAACGCCACACGGAAGATCTTGTAAAATTGAACATGGAACGCGCTGTTAAAGCTATAAGGTGCATCCACATCCGCATCCAAAAAAAAAAAAAAAAAAAAAAAAAAAAAAAAGTAGGATAGTCGTTAGCATGTGGTTCACGCCTGCGAGAGAGGATACTCTGCCCCACGATAGACACCTTGATGGCAAAACGCTTACCGGAACTGGAAGAAGCTGTCCACAAGGGTTATCCAAAATTGTTCTGGAATGGATTCGAGAAGATCTGGATTTTCCTTGACATCAGTCAAACAGTGGTATATTGAGTCCAAGAGCCACAGACGCCCAACAGTGAATGACGATGGAACACTGTATCCCGGGAGTGAAACTCTGATAACGAGTGGGAGATAAGTGGATCAAAATATGGAGAAGGTGAGCTTCGGGATTCTTTACATCAAAAAGGAAACGCAAAAACAAAAGTGCTGCAAGCCTTACTGTCCTCCTGAGAACTTTGAGCCGATAAACTCTTGGCAAAGCTCGGGTATAAAGCCAGCCAGGTTCTTGCCAAAGTCGTTGGCAATTCTCTCCAGATGAGATTCGACTCGATCATACGACTTTTCCGTGATATAGATGCTGTTGGCAAACATATCCTGAAACGGCATTTGAATGCTGGTTGGGTGGGAGGCAATTATCCAAGTGTGAATATAAAGTTCCGACATAAAAGATGGAGAAAAGGAGAACAGAATATCGTCGTTACCTCCGAACGAGAACCGAATAAATAATCTCGATGCAGCTGTGTCTCTTGTTGGCGTCGTTGGACTGCACTCCGCGCACAAGTCGCTCAGCCCAGATGGGATCGTCCGCCAAGCATAAGAGAAAGATCTTGGCTTCCTTGGCTCTTGTCGCTTCGTCCAGCAAAGACACTACCAGGTCGCCCATGTTGGTGGTTGTGTTCTCCGTCAAAGTGATCATGGCGAGGAGCATCTCCAAAAAGTGACCGGTCTGTAAGGTCCTGTAGTACTCTTGGATTTTCTCCGAAAAGCCGTACGCATAGGTCGGGAACAGAACCTTCATCAGAGCGAGCGCAACAGGTGGCTGGTCCAAAAACGGCAACATCTCAAAGATTAAGGGCGTTCGGGGCTGTCCTGTTTCCGAATCTGCATCCTCAAAAAGTGTCGCCATGGTCTGCAACCTGAACTTCTTTAAGATCGTCTCGAATACTTTGTGGAAATGGTGAAAGTTGCCATTGGATTCTGGGCGGAAGATCTTGAAGAGTTCCTTGACTAATTGGATACCCCAAATGAAAAAGAGGAAAAAACCAAGTCAGTAACTTAAAAATCAAGATTCCGGTTACATGGCGACGTGTTTCGTGGTCCCTCCTTACCGATCATTTGGTGACCATTGCTCAGGATAAACTCGTTGTACATGTCGTTGCGAACAAAAAAGTTCATAGCGGTGTATGACTTTTTCATGAGGTTGAGGTCCGAGTAATCCCTTTTCCTGCGGCAGTGCTCCACGCGCCTCATAAACTTGGATTCTTGGTTCTCGTCCTGGTTCTCGTCCTCGTGGATGTCCTTTGCGATCTCTGGGTCCAGCCGGGTGATCGTTTCGACGACATACGGCACCATTCCTATCAAAAGGGAAAAACACATCCAGGCGAGAGCGAGTTTAATAAACAATCATTTTCCAAACAAAAAGCAGTAGATAGGATCATGTCGAGATGGAGACGCAATCAAGGGCAACAAGAGAAAAGAGCACAGATCAGATCAATGGTGTACTTACCGTTGATCATGAAAACTTGCAATAGCTTATCGTTCAGCTTTGTGTTTTCCATCTCCAAGAATCTGCTCACGATCGGTTTGGCGGCTTCGAGTTTGGTTTCTTCGGCTTGCCTCGATGAGGAAAGGTTGCCTTTGCTGGACTTTGATTTGACTGATTTTTTCGACTTTTTGGTGATCTTTTTGGTGGGTGTGGCCGAGACGACTTTGGACGGGTCAGATGGTGAGGTGGAGAGGGAGGAGGCTCGCTTCTTCTTGAGACGAGGGTTGTTCTTGCTCTTTGGGATGTCGAGACGGCCGTTCTGGTGATGATCAGGCTCCTCCTCGCTATCATCGGTGGTACTGTGCTCTGACTCTTCTTGGTCGTCGTCTTCGTCGTCGTTGCTGTTGGTGGTTGTGTGTTGACGACGGTCGCGCTTGGATGAACCAACGCCTTCCATGTCATGGTCGTCGTCGCTGTTGTTGTCGTCTTCACTACTGTTACTGTTGTCGCTGTGCGCATGAGATTGACGGAAGTTGTTGTTATTGTTGTTGTTGTTGTTGTTGTTGTTGTTGTTGTTGTTGTTGTTGTTATTGTTGTTATTGTTGTTGTTGTTGTTGTTGTTGTTGCTGTTGTGATTGTGATTATTTTTGTTGCCGGAGGACGAAGTCGAGGAATTGGACCCTGTCATGAGATCGGCCTCTTGATCCTCAGAGATGGCGTCTAGGTTGGAGACGTCCATGGGATGTGTTCCGTTGGAGGAGGCAGTGATGATGTTTTCAGGCATGAATTTTTCTATGGTCCATCCTCGAGTCTTGTCCTTTTTGGTGTTGAGCTTTGCCATTAAATAATGAAAAAGAAGGGAATAGCAATGAGAAGAAGAGATTGAAGAAAGGTGAGAGGAATCGATTGGGGGAGCGAAAAAATAAGTTTTTTATCTTTTCCAGCTCACGCTACCCAACCAACCTACTCCCACAAAAAGCACAACACTCGTAAGCCAGTGTGCATTGATTCACGCCCTTCGCACTGACTTTGTGCGCGACAAAAGAGGGCACAACAACAGCAGCTAGATTACTCACCGCCCTCTCCCTGGCTCACTGCCACCCTCACAAACTGGAGCGCAGATGTGGGACAAATGTACACTCGAAACCGCAAATCACATGTTCACCCTCAGCGGGGAAACGCAGAGAACAAAAAAGTGCGTTCACTTCCTCCTTTACCTCTCTCTTTATTCCTTTACTCGCACCGATCGCATTATACCCCTCTCACTCCCCTCCTTCTTCGGACTTGACTACTACACACTCGCAGTCTTTCTTCTTACCTTCCTTCCTTCTTTTCTACTGCACCGTTGCCACACACTCACATAATCAACATGCCCGAAGTGACAAAGAAGCCCACCGTCGTTGAGGAGGACCTGGACGACGACTTTCTCGACGGTACGTGAGTGCAAGTACTCTTCCTGTTATATTCGTCCGAAACAAACATCCCATCCATCCATGCCGGCTCATCGCTCATGCTCTGCTTTGTTGTCATCATCTCGCAATGGACCCATCCAACGCCCCTGAACCCGTCATTCTTGTCTCGACTCTCATTCCTCTGTTTGTTTGTTTGTTTGCGTTCTTCCATCTTCGGTTCTTTGTCCACCGTCTTCAGGTGCCCTCGACGGCTTCACCTCCGCAAAGCCCGCCACCGCCGTCAAGCCTGCCACCACCAAAGCCACCACCTCAGTAACCGATGAGAACGAGGACGAGGGCGAGAACGGCCAGCTGGACGACGAGTTCAAGAACTCACTCGCCGCCGGCATGGAAGAGCTCATGAAGGAGATGAACGGCAACTCAGAGCTGCAAAAGTCGTTCGAGGAGATGTTCAAGGGTCTCGGCGTCGATGGCAAGGCTCCCGTTGAAGCACCTGCGTCGACAGCAGCTCCTGGCGAGAGCTTCCAGGATCGCATCGCAAAGACCATGGGCAAGCTCAAGGAGAGTTCCGACGAGGTTGATGTAAGTTTTTGCTGGCCTTGGCTATGTATTTTACTTTCTTTTTCTTTCTTTTCCCAAAGAAAACCACAATCTCCTCCGTTCGTGATCCCTTAGTCACGGACTCGAAGTAGATCAAACCCAGAAGCAGGATTGAGGGAATTATGTTTTTACGGGACTATGCCTTATTTCATGATTTGCACCTGTTTGCTGTTACGCCCTCAATATCACAGGAAAGACAGGAAGACAAAAGAAAGACGGGAACGTGATAAGTGGGGCGATGGTCGCACACACTCAACAGCTCAACAGCTCAACAGCTCAACAGGAAAAAGAAAGAGAACAATAACGGCCACCGATCGAGTTCCTTTGTTACTTTGATTGGTGCAACCAACTTCATAACTTACCCGCTCTGGGTACAAGGACACAAAACTCTTTTTTTTTTTTTTTTTCTTCGTCCTTCTTTTCTCTTCCTTCTTTTTTCAAACAAAAGGAATGGGAAAGTATGCATGATTGTGTGCACAGGGAATATGGAGCACAAAGGCTTTGGGATGTTTGTGAGCACCTAAAAAGAGTGGGATTTGAAAAATCATGCATGAGGGATAACCGAGTGCTAAATCTTCTTTCTTCTTTACTTTGTAGGCCAAGGTCGCTGAAGACTCTGAGGAGGCTCTGATGGCCGAGATGATGAAGCAGATGGAAGGCATGGCCGAGGGAGGCGACTTCCAGAACGTGCTCGAGGGCATGATGGAGCAATTGATGTCCAAGGACATTCTCTACGAGCCCATGTTCGACTTGCAGCAGAAGGTAAAGGATCTTATGTCTGTGCTATGCTTGGACTTGTTTGAAGGTGTGCCTTTTCACTAACGGGGTTAACTCTTTGCGTATAATACAACCCTCATAGTACCCTCAATGGCTCAAGGATAACAAGGACAAGATCTCTGAATCTGAATACGCCCGCTACGAGAAGCAGTACGGATTTGTCAACGAGATTGTTGCATTCTTTGACAAGCCCGACTTTGACGACAAGAACGAGACCCAGAACAAGAGCATCATTGATCTCATGCAAGGAGTAAGTTGTCAAGCTCTAGGACAGAGGATGCCAAAGGTTGTGCTTGAGCACCTTGTTAATTATTTGTCTTTGTTCTTGCTTGCTAATTAGATGCAAGACTGTGGTCAGCCCCCAGCAGACATCCTGGATGAGCTTGCTCCTGGTTTGGAGATGGGTGCAGATGGCACTCCCAAGATGCCCGATATGCCCGAGTGCAACATGCAGTAGATCAGTTTTTTTTCTTCCTTCACAATACACACATCTTTTCACCAATATATTTCTTCAGGATGATGCATGTTTTCCATCAAACGGGAAGAGAGGGACAGAGAGAGTGACGAGCAACATGAGGCATGAAATTCTTTTTTTTTTGTTTGTTTTCAGTTGAGTAAAAAGTAGTATAGGTATTTCAGCCTTCTCAGGAAGGTACACCCCTTCTGACATGGGAGCGCGCCGCAAAAAAAGGCTCACCCGTGTGGGCGGCAATTACTATAAAAGAGGGGAACGGAGGCGAGGCCACAGAAAGGTATCATCGCGACAACTTATATCTCCCTAGGCCACATCTTTGTGTGGCGGATTGTTAAGGAAAAGCAGAGGGACACGGGGACAGCGCGCATTTATAGTATGATGGAGGGATACACGACTGCTTTTCTGTACATTATGGGGTCTATGTCTGCCATTCTGATTTCGTGTCTGATTGTCTTGCAGTTGAAGCAGTCCTGTCTGAGTTACCCACACAGGAACCTGTGTGTGTGAGATCGGTTCTTTTGTTCATCCACCGAGCCCTGAGTCCTTGCAGTCATAAACCAAATTCATATTGTCATCCAACTCGAGTGATATCATTTGTTGACTTCCAAGTCGATCGTTATTCCCCTGTTCCTCAAAAAGAGGGGGGCACCACACACAGCACACCACAGCACAACAGACATGACATGCTCTCAGGGCTGCACCAGGAGACCCACACCACCCTAACTGCCCTTTGTCGACCCTGTTCCTGCAGATGAACAGCACATCAGTGTCGTGTATGTGTGCCAGTGCGGCCATCTGTTGTCGGTTGGACCCCACAAAGACACAGAAAGACTGGGCCGAAGGTTTGAATTATCGCAAAGACGTCATTACGAACTGCATTTTTTGGTGTGCGGTGGAAGCGTTCCTTTTTTTCGACACAAAAGTAGACTTGCGTTTAGCTCTTTGCTTTTCATCACTCACTCTTCCATCCTCCATCCTCCATCCATCCCATCACTCACCCATCACACACACTCTCATCGACACACTCACACACACTCCCCTCTCTTCTCTCTGTCCCCCCTTCACCTCTCCCGCCGACTCGTCATCGTCGTTGCATTACTTTCCCCTGAGAAGAACCACTCTCTACCCTCATCTACAAAACAGTCATGGTAAAGCGAGGGCCTGTTGAGTTGCATCATTTTGCCCACCAATGCTGAACAAAGGATGACAAGTACATACCGCGACTAAACCACAATGAACATTTCCTATAAACTCGACATAGGCACCTAAGCAGAAAAAGTCCAACGCGCCTCAAAAGGCCAACTTCTTCCAGGAGAGCATCAAAAAAAAGTCGGCTGGAGTGAGCGACATGACCCTGCTGACCAAAGTCCAGAACGAAAACATCAACGAGAACTTGAAGAAGCGCTTTGACAATCAGGAGATCTATGTAAGAAACAACCCAAGTTGGGTCGTATGAAAGAACTTTATTGACGTGGATCGTCTAACCAAGGCTGACCTGCGTTATTGTCCTCTCGGTGTAGACTTATATTGGACATGTATTGATCAGTGTGAACCCCTTCCGTGACTTGGGCATCTACACAGACGAGGTGCTGAAAACTTATCAGGGCAAGAACCGTCTCGAGGTAATGGAGCCAATTGGATATCAATGATCCAGATATGTTGAGCGACAGTGAAAAAAAAGGAGGAATTCTTGAGCTGGAGAAGACCTCCATGGAAGCCGAAGAAAACCTATATGCAGGATGGAGACACGACAATCCTAAATATGAACAAACAAACAGAGCGCAGTAGAGCAGGAAGAACTAAGGCAGAAGCAAGCAACAACGGGCGGAAGCAGTATCCGACAATAAGGCAGTGACAAAAAACACTCCCCGCTCCACCAAACTCAACTCAGGATAGAGAGACACTTTTCTGTTATGTCTTTGTGCGACCCAAATGTGCACTGAGAACTGACGACCTGTTTACCTGTTCATTTATTGCGTTGTAATAGGTGCCACCTCACGTATTCGCCATTGCCGAGAGTGCATACTACACTATGAACGCCTACAAGGAGAACCAGTGTATCATTATCAGTGGTGAATCTGGAGCTGGAAAGACAGGTGCGTTTTTATCTCATTTCAATGGCGCGATAATGGGATTCAAAACACACCACCAGCGAAACTGACCCTAGTTTCTTCATACATTACGCTGTATTCCAATCGAACAGAGGCCGCCAAGAGAGTAAGTGTCTTTTCGCTAGTGACTGGATGATCTTCCCATATATTCGTTGTCCACAACGCAATTATCTTGGTTTCTAACAATGACTTCCTACTTGCGTTTGTAGATCATGCAATATATCGCTACAGTTTCTGGAGGTGAATCGTCGCAGATCAAAGAGATCAAGGACATGGTGCTGGCAACCAACCCACTCTTGGAGTCGTTCGGATGTGCCAAGACATTAAAGAACAACAACTCGAGTCGTCACGTAGGTTCAAACATGTTTGAGAATATACCATGCGCACACAGGAACTTGCCCTAACAATTCTCACTCTATGCGCACTATAGGGAAAATACCTGGAGATTCAGTTCAACGCCCAAGGAGAACCAGTCGGAGCCGTCATCACCAACTATTTGCTGGAGAAGGTACACACGATGGACGCATCACAGGCCTAAGTCTCGCAATGCAAAACGCTGACTCTGTCTCGACTCTCTAATCCCTCCATAGAACCGTGTTGTGGGTCAGATCGAGAATGAGCGAAACTTCCACATCTTTTACCAATACTGCAAGGCTGCTCCCGCCAACTACCAAGGTATGTTGTATTTTTTCTTTGCATTCAGTCTTTTTTTGGTGCTCTTTTTATTCTGAACTTGAGTTTTGACGCATAATATTTTTACTTGTAAAATAATAGAGCAATTTGGAATGACTGGACCAGAGAGCTTCTTGCTCACCAACCGCAGTGGATGCTTGTCTGTCGATGGTATTGATGATGTCCACGACTTCAGCGAAACAATCGTAAGTTGAGAGAACATGGAAGCATGGCATTGGTCCGATACACACGCCTACAGACGCCTGATGCGAGCTTTTCTTATTTGAAACTATAGCAAGCCATGCGTGTCATTGGTCTGTCGCAGCAAGAGCAGGATGAAATCTTCCGCATGTTGGCCACCATCTTGTGGTTGGGCAACGTTCAGTTCTCGGAGAACGCTGAGGGCTACGCCCAGATTACCGACAACGATGGTATGTAGCCAATTGTGTTGCAGACTCTATCTGGGTTACACGACTAACGAACACTATTCTTCTCTCCACGCAATAGTAATTGCTTTTATTGCGTATATCATGGAGGTGGATTCTGAGCTTTTGATCCGCACCTTGACTTCGCGTGTTGTCGAAACCCAGCGAGGAGGTCGTCGTGGATCCATGTACGAGTCTCCTCTCAACACTGTCCAGGCTGCCGCCGTCAGAGATGCTCTGTGCAAAGGAATCTACAACAACCTGTTCGAGTGGATCGTCAGCCGTGTGAACGTTTCTCTCCGCCAGCGTGGAGCCCACGCCTATACCATTGGAGTTTTGGATATTTATGGATTCGAAATCTTCGAGGAGAACTCGTTCGAGCAGCTTTGCATCAACTACGTCAACGAGAAGCTGCAGCAGATCTTCATCGAGCTGACCCTCAAGACAGAGCAGGAGGAGTACGTTCGCGAAAAGATCAAGTGGACCCCTATCGACTTTTTCAACAACAAAATTGTGTGCGATCTCATTGAGGAGAAACGTCCTCCAGGTATCTTTGCTGCCATGAACGATGCCTGCGCTACTGCTCATGCCGACTCGAATGCCGCCGACAACTCTCTGGTCCAGCGTCTCAGTGGATTGTCTTCCAACCCTCATTTCGAGTCTCGCGGCGCCTCGTTCTTGGTCAAGCATTACGCCGGAGATGTCATGTACCAGATCTCGGGTATGACTGACAAGAACAAAGATTTGCTGTCCAAGGATATCTTGACCATGATCGCCTCCACCAACAACGCCTTCCTCTCCAGTCTGTTCCCTGAGCCTGTTGATCTCGACAACAAGAGGCGGCCCCCTACTGCTGGTGACAAGATTAAGAGCTCGGCCGGAGTGCTTGTCCAGAACTTGATGCAGTGCACACCATCCTACATCCGTACCATCAAGCCCAACCAAAATAAGTCTCCCACCGAGTTTGACACCAAGATGGTCCTCCATCAAGTCAAATATCTGGGTTTGTGTGAGAACATTCGTGTCCGTCGTGCAGGTTTTGCTTCTCGTCAGACTTATGAAAAGTTTTTGGAGCGTTTTTACTTGCTGTCGCCCAAGACATCGTATGCTGGAGAGTACACCTGGCAGGGTGACCCACGTTCCGGTGTCGAGCGTATTCTCAAGGATACAAGTGTTTCTGCCGAAGAGTGGCAGATGGGTACAACCAAGATCTTTATCCGTCACCCCGAGACCCTGTTTGCTCTGGAGACCTTGCGCGACCGTTACTGGCACAATATGGCCATTCGTATCCAGCGCGCCTGGAGAAATTACATGAAGTACAGGAACGAGTGTGCCATCCGTATCCAGCGATGCTGGCGCAAGAACAAGGATCAGATCCAATGGCTCCAGCTACGTGATTATGGTCACCAGGTTCTGGCTGGCCGCAAGGAGCGCAGACGTTTCTCTCTTGTAAGCATGCGTCGTTTCCTGGGTGACTACCTAGGAGTGAACAGCAAGGGCGGTCAAGGCCAATTGATCAAACAGGCCATCAACATTTCAGGTATATGCTTGCTTCGGAAGGTATTGAACATGTCGAAGCATGAGGTTTTTAACTAAACCCACCTACCTTTTCTTCTAGATCAAGACTACGTTGTTTTCTCAAGCCGTGTCCAGATGCTGGTCGCTCGCGCTATGAGATCCAGCAAGCCAAGCCCTAGAACTCTTGTTCTCGTAAGTTAAAAGCTTCTCTGAGCTACCACTCTTGAACCTTTTTGAATATCGCATATTGATACTCCACCCTCTGCTACTCTTAGACCGCCACCAACATGTACTTGGTTGTTTCTCAGCTGGTCAACAACGTGCTTTCATTGAAGTTGGAGCGTACCGTCATGCTCAATGCCATCAAAGCTGTCTCTATCTCGAACCTCCGCGACGACTGGATGGTAATGAATAGACGACCCTTACATTGCATTGTTTTGTATAGAAGCAGTTCTTGGATATGTACTGACTTGTCAGTCGACACCATCATCTACTAGGTTTTCTCCGTTGATACCATGAACCCTGAAGAAGGCGATATCGTTCTGGAGTGCACCTTCAAGACTGAATTGATCACTCATCTCCTTCAGCGCTCTGGCGGTCGTATTGGTGTGAATGTTGGACCTCAGTAAGTCGAGCATGTCTTATCGTATGCTGGTACTCAAGTAATCCCATAGTGATGTTGCAACTCACCTTTTGCGTTTTTCTTTTTCCAGGTTCGAATACCCTAAGAAGAAGGGCAAGACTGGTCACATCAAGTTCGTGAAGGATGATCGTGTCAAGACCGAATCCTACAAGAGCCACGTTGTTACAACTCCTAGTGGTGAAGCCGCCAACAGCCCTTCGTGGCCTGTTGCCGAGCGCAAGCCAGTTGCTGCTCGCCCCATTACCTCAGGCAAGTTGATTAAGCGTGGTGGACCCTCGTCATCGAACCAGTCTCAAGGTAGCCGCCGCCCACCTGCAGCTACGACCCCTCGTGTTGTCCCGGTCGTCAATGCGGCTGTGTCCAACCGTGCTTCAGTTCAAGCCCCTGTCCGCTCTCCTACTGTCTCGACTGGATCTTCTTCTGCGCCAGTGAAACGCCAGGCACCTCCACCTCCACCCCCTGCTCCCGCGGCAGAATCGCCTCCACCTGCACCTGCCAAGCCCATGTACAAGGCCATCTACAACTTTGTCTCGGAGGACGCTGGTGAAGTCTCGTTTGTCAAAGATGATGTGATGGACATTCTTGAGAAGGATGAGAACGGCTGGTGGTTGGCCAAGAAGGACGGTAAGGAAGGCTGGGTGCCCAGCAACTACCTGGTCGAAGTTCCAGCCCCCAAACCAACAGCTGCACCGGCTCTTCCTGCCAAGCGTCAGCCTCCACCCCCTCCTGCAGCTGTTGCAGCTCCTAAGCCTGTTTCAGCCAATAGCTCGCCATCGGCACCAAGACACGCAGCTGTCTCGATCAACGGCGAGCGTGCTGCTGTTGCGGCTACCAGCAACACCAATGCTCTGCACGCTGGCTTTGGTGGTCCTGGCAACGTTGGTGGTGTTCCTGGATGGAAGGTTGCTCTGGAGGCCAAGAAGGCTGCTGCTGCCGCTGCAGCTGGTGGTGCTCCTGCGCCTGCTCCTCCTGCTCCCAGTTCGAGCCCCACACCCGCTGCTCGTCGTCCTGGACCGCCCGCTGTTGCGCCCAAGCCTTCTGTGGGACCCAAGCCAACGATCCCTCCTCGTGCGCCCGTCAACTCTTCCGGACCCAAGCCAGCCGTCGCAGCTCGTCCAGCCACGGGCGGCAAATCTCTGCAAGAAATTGTAAGTTCAAGTTCAGCTTTTTGTTGTTGCTTTTTGAGTCAAATCAGCGTATGTCTTCAAACGTACTCATCCATCTGGTTTTTTTTTCTTCTTCCATGATAGCTTGCTGCCCGTCGACAGCAGAATGACGATTAGAGTGGGGGGAGGAAAGGGTTGTAATGTTAATCACTGATACCGTTGTGGAAAACAAGGAGAAAAAAAGAATGAAATAAAAGGGATAGATGGATCTTGTAAGTGCCATGCTCGTTCATCGTTCATCTCCATCTACAGCCTGCCCACGCTGCGTGTGCACCCCTCTGCCCTGACACCCCTCCTTCCTGGCAGACCCTCCGAAAGGTCGTGTGAACGTTTCTTTCCGCATTAGGGTGAAAGATGGGCGGATGGACAGCAGCGGGGGGCCAATTCTTGTTTGTCTTTGTGTTCTCGACCCTGTTTTTGCCTTCTGTTCGGGTGAACTGCCATCTAAAAGAGGGTCGTGCCTCTGTTGTGTGGAAGACAACACCAAAAAAAAATGCCTCCCCTTCCGTTGGTGGGGTCGGCTCAGTCCACTAGCTATCGAGTATCGACAGAAAAGAAAAGCGAGACAGGAAAAACTCCTGGCATTCGACTTGGTGGGCGTTGATCTTGAAAGGTGTTTTTTTTTTTGCATCTGGCCCTGCTCTGTTCAATCTGATAGCTGCTCCATCTGATATGAGAAAAGAAAACAAAAAAATTCGAGCCCCCCTCTAATCTGATCAGCGTTGTTCCGGGTGAAGAGGGAGGTGTGGACGAGCGGGCCATGGACTCGATTGGATAAATCTCCTTTGGCGGTGGTGGTGCAATTGGGTCATCAACAACATGGCGACAGTGGGCATTAAACATAAATACTGGGCGTTCCAAGCAAGTTCCTGTTTTTTTTGTCTTTTCTCCACCTTTCGATCACCTCCGCCCTTCCCTCATTCCTTCCTCCCTCCCTTTACCATATATCTCAAACAGGCATGCTGTTTGTGACAAAAGCCCTCGTTGTGCTGTCCGTGGCGACAGCCGCTGTCCAGGCAGCTGTGGTCACCTATAACTGGAATATCACCTACGTCAACGCCAACGCCGACGGCCTTTTCGAGCGCCGTGTCATTGGTGTCAACGGACAATTCCCGTAGGTGAAAGTACTCTTGCCCTCACTCCTCAAAAGCTATCACCCATGGTGACTAAACATATATTTCTCACCTCTTTCCACCAGGCCACCAGCCATCAACGTCACTTTAAACGACACCTTGGTCATCAATGTCATTAATCAACTCGATGAACCAACTTCCCTGCACGCCCACGGACTCTTCCAGGTTGGAAACAACCAGATGGATGGTCCTTCGATGGTGACCCAGTGCCCCATCCCACCTGGCGCCAGCTTCACTTACAATATCCCTATCAACCAGACTGGCACTTACTGGATCCACGGTCATCACAAAGGCCATTACGTCGATGGTCTTCGCGCACCTTTGATCATCCATAACCCCAACGAGGCGTACCACTACGACGAAGAATACACTCTTACCTTTGCTGGTGTGTATTTTTACATTCTTGATAAATACACATCCAAAGGCCACAATGGGAGGAATTTTTACTAACGTCAACTTTGTTATTAGACTGGTACCATGAAGAGCATGCTGTTCTTCTGCTTCAATATCTCTCCATCTTCAACCCAAGTGGCGCCGAGCCCATCCCAAAATCCGGTTTGATCAACCAGGCCACCGATCAAAAATTCCAATTCGTGCCCGGCAAGACCTACCGCCTGCGCATCATCAACATGTCGGCCCTGGCCATGTTCCACTTCCACATTGACGGACACGACTTCCAGATCATCGAAATCGACGGTGTGGACGTGCAAAGTTTCCCCGTCGCGACCTTCCCAATCGCGGCCGCTCAGCGGTACTCGGTCCTGGTCACAGCCAAGAACTCGACCACCAACAACTATCTCATTCACGGAGATATGGACCCCATGATGTTCGACACGGTCCCCGCGGACTTGCAGATGAACGTCACCGGCACGATTGTCTACAGTGACTCGGCACCCCTGGCCCCTGTGGAAACTTCCGATTGGCCCGATTTTGATGACGCGGTCATTGTCCCCATCACGTCCCAGCCCACCTCTGCACCCAACAATCAGATCGTCCTGAACGCCGCATTCAGTGTCCTGTCCGACTATGTCAACCACGCAACCTTCAACGACGTCACCTACGTGATGCCCAAGGTTCCCTCCTTGTACACAGCCTTGAGCATGGGTAACAACTCTTTGTCCAGCAACCCCGAAGTCTATGGCAAGTACAGCAACCCCATGGTCCTGAACCACAACGACGAGATCGAGATCGTGATCAACAACCTAGACGTTGGCAACCACCCCTTCCATCTCCACGGACACGTCTTCCAGGTTGTCGGCCGTGGTGACGGTGCCTACGATCCCGCCTCAGGTCCTTACCCCTCCTACCTCAACACGACCGAGAACCCCTTGCGACGTGACACAGTCCTCGTGCGAGCGCAGCAAAATGCCGTCATCCGGTTCAAGGCCAACAACCCCGGTGTGTGGTTCTTCCATTGCCATATCGAGTGGCACTTGCAAGCAGGCCTCGCCGTGACCATGATCGAGGCCCCCGAGGCTATGGCCGGAGTCTTGTCCGTAGATCCTAGCCATTTCGATCAGTGCAAGGCCCTGGGCATCCCATACCAGGGCAACGCGGCGGGTAACCCGGGCTTGGATATGACGGGCCAGAACGTCGGCGCTGACGCACTGCCCGGCACATTCACGGCCAAGGGCATCGTGGCGCTGGTGTTCACGATCCTGGCGGCGCTGATGGGTCTGGCGACGGTGATCTGGTATGCGCGCGATGACGAGGCGACGAATTTTAAGAAGGAGGTGAGGAAGAATGAGTCTGAGGAGTAAGAATGAAGTAATAGGGAGTAGATTGATTTTTGTCCAGAAGAATAGAATATCTCGATGGATGCTTGAAATTGTTAAAAGTAACCGTGGCTATTTTGTGTGTTTGTGCGTTTGTGTCTGTCAATCAACAACGCGCCTCATTTGTTTACCCACATGTTCCTCTTGAGCTTGTAATCACTGTGCGACCACTCGTCTTTGCTATCAACGCATTATCCTGACAACATTGCTCTTTCCCTCTCTTTCTCTCTCATATCCTTTGTCTCCGCGAGTAATATCGTTTGACTTACTTACTTTGGGGTACTCGTAGTTGGGCTACGGTCTCCTCTGCCCCTACCAAAGTTCATCGGTTATTGTAATCGTTGCCCACTGCCCTGTTCTTGTTTGTATATTGAATGCGATCGGTCGTATTGGGTTTTGGCTACGGTCATGCGGCAGTCCAACCTGCAGACTTTATCACACACACTCCCCATTGATATCTCCAGTTAGTTTTATTGAATTACGGTGACGTACAACACGCATTCCGAGATAAATGGCACTTAGGTGACGGATGATCCCCAAATACTATCACCAATCACTTCACTCTGCACTGCTTCAGTGAGTCCAAGTCAGTGCCATTTATTTTGATCTTTCCTTGATTTTATTGATGGAATTTGCTTAATTAATGGGATCGACTAAAGTTCTCCAGCCTCACGTACCCAGCTTGCGACTTGTAGTCGGCCGTGACAGCATCCTTAACTGGTAGTCTTATAGAGAAAATGTCGTTGTAGTTGCGCACGGTTATCATCCCATCCCGCAACGATTGCTTGTTCCACTCCATGTAAGATGATGCGTTTAATCCGTCGTTGGGGAGTACCGTTTTACGCGTCTTGTGCAACCTTTTCGTGGAGCTTTTGTACATTTTGAGATTAAGAGGCCAAGAATTATCTGCTACATTGCGCAAAATCGCGGCTAGTACATCATCACCAATGGGAGTTCGATGAAAAGAATATCAGCATTTAGCATTGATGTCGAGGAACTATTCACGTCTTGGTTGTTGTTTGTCTTTCTCTTCTTTTTCCTGTTCCTGCTTGCGTTCTTTGAATCTTTTCTGCGTCTTGACCCAGCTTGAGGTGGCTATTTTTTGAAAAGCGCGTGTAAAAGCAGAAGAATGTTAGCACTAAAAAAAAAAAAGTCTGGTCGTTACTTCTCGCTTGTCTCTTACCTGCTTCCTTTCGCATACGTGTCACATCACCATCCTCCTCTCCCTTCCCCTCTTCTTCCTGAAGAATAGTACTGCCTTGTCCAGCTTCACCTCCTTGTCCACCGCCCGCATCGCGCGCAAGGCTTTCTGCACCTGCGCCACGTCGAGCTGGACCTGGGGCTGTTTAGCTGCATCACTGAACAGGGCATATGTGCTGTTTCGGACGTCAAACATCCACTGACCCCACTTGTTGACGATCTTGACGAGCCTGGACCAGGATGGGCGGCGATGCCAGATGTATTCGTTGGGTGAGAGATGGAATGTGTCTGTGGGCTGGTGGAGGAAGTAATCAGCACCAGTGCGGAGTGGGCTTATGAATGATTTCCAGAGGCATTCGGAGCAGTCGGTGCATTGCATTTAGGCATTGAAAAGTGAAGAAGATGAGAAGGAAAGGGAGAAGGTAATGGGATGAGGAAAATCTATGGGAATTCGAAAAACAAGAAGGGGCAACAAGACGTCTTACGACGTGTTGGTGGCAAACAAAGTTGACACTCAACGGCGGCCATTGAACAGCGGCAGTGTGGGGAACCTTCTGGCTTTCCTGAGGTATATAATTCTGTGGTGGAATACGCAAACGAGGAAACAAACGTTCCTGCGCCTGGATAGGGTCTCCGGCAGCTTTATAGGTCTGCAGTTGGACTCGACACGGACGTCTTGGCACTTCCTTCGCCTTGCGATACACAGACGCATGGTGTGTCTGTGTGACTGCCCTCCTCTCCACCCAAACAGTCGCCGCTTCCCCTTTTTGGGTTCAAAAGGTAAGCTCGATCCGCTCTCTGCGCATCGCATCCTTTCCTTTCCATTCCGTCCGTTTCCCCATCCTTTGCATCCTCATCCTTGCTCGTCTGTCTCCGTACTTGTATTTTTATCCCCATATACCTAAAAAGACAACCTTTGTATCATAATGTCACATACCGGCAACATCGAGGAAGAAGAGACCTTCGCACCCATCTATGCCAACCAGGAAGACTTCAACTCTAGCGACACCGTCTCCTCCTTCCTCTCCAACACCGCATACGACCCCTCTCGCCTCCACCCATTGGCTGGCCTCGGCGGAGGACTGGACTACCTCAGCCTGGATGACGACGTAAGCACACTTGGCACTTCTTCTGGTATCTTGCCCAGCAGAGGATGGTCCGACGATCTGACCTACGGCACTGGTCTGACCTACCTCACAGGTACAAACTGTCTTTCACTTCTAACAACCCGGCACTATCAAGCGACCAAAGTACTAACAAAGAAAACATTCATATATGTATATACCCGGTAATAGGGCTCGGCATGGGAGGTGCCTTCGGGATGTACGAGGGCTTTAAGTCGTCGCCCAGCCCAGCACTCAAGATCCGAGTCAACACCGTTCTCAACTCGATGACCCGCCGTGGGCCCTTCATCGGCAACTCTGCCGGTATCATGGCTTTGATGTACAATGGAATCAACGGAGCCATTTCCCGCGGCCGAGGACAGTATGATCCCATCAACTCTGTAGTTGCTGGAGCAGTGACTGGAGCAGTGTTCAAGTCGACAGGTATTTTTGACAGTAGTTGTCATGCCTTTTTTTTTTTCTCGCAGAGTCGAGTTTGGATCTTACATTATGGATTGCTATTTCCACACTAGCTAACGCACCTTCCCCCCCTTTCGTTCCGCATAGCCGGCCTGCGTGCAGCTGGATCAGCGGGAGGCATTTGCGCAGTGTTGGCTGGCATTTGGGCCTTTGGCAAGGACAAAATTCTGTCATAGTGAACCCTTTTGATCCAATACACTCACTATATTCATCATGACGAAACCCAACCACGAATTTCCAGGACTGCCCTTTTTTTCAAACACACTTTGTGGATGCATCAATTGTTTTTGGCTTTCATTCACACTTTCTCAACTGCTGCGACCCCCCATCACCGAAATACAGAACCCTAGCCAGAAATGTCGAATTCGCAGCATGGCAGCGACGAGGAAGAGGATTACATGTCCGAGGCATTCCTGAACAGCCTCGTTTCTGCAAGCGAAAGCCAAACGACCAAGAAACAGAATATGACCTACTCTGAGCGCAGGCGACAAAAGGAACGGGAGCACCTTGCCAACTTGCCCAAGGCCCTAAAGGAGCGTGAACGCGAGGCCCGCGAAAAGGGACTCGAGACCGAGATTGGCGAAGAGAACAAGGGCATGGCCATGTTGCTCAAGATGGGGTTCAAGTAAAGCCTCCCCTGTTTGCTGTTCTTGCTTTTTTTTTTCCCCGAGTGTTAGATGCCTCTGGAACGTAGATCAGATAAAAAAAGAAGAGAGGGACCCTATACTAATAATTTCTCCTTTGTTTTCTCCCGGCACCTCTCCCAGGAAAGGAGGTACTCTTGGCGCATCGAAACAGGAAGAGAACCTCCCATCAACAACTGAACACCTCACATCACACACCTTGAGCTCGAGATCCGATGTTCTGCGAGCGCCCCTCGCCATCCAGATGAAGCAGGGACGTGGAGGCCTGGGCATGGACACGTTACAGAAACAGAAGGAGCAAGAAGAAGTCGATCGATCCCTGAAGCGCGCACACGAAGCCTTTGATGTCGACTACCGAGGCTCGAAGCGGGATCAGTTCGATCACGACAAGCGATCGCGACAACTGGGCGCGGCACAGGCGATATGTATGCAGTTGGATGTCAAGGAGGCTGCCAAGGAAGGACAGGAGGGCAAAGACACCGAGGAGGACGCTTCAGAACCAGAACGGGAAGATAGAGAGTCTAGGAGGATGGGGCGATCCAACTCTTTTTGGTGGATTGCGGATAGTACACCGGATGATCTTGTTGGGACGAGAATGATGGGACGTGCGGCACCGGCAACTACAGCAACTAAAGGGCGTCGGAACTTTGATCTCAGTGACGATGAAGATGGAGACCCAGAGGATAGAAAGGAAAAGCGCGTCCGCTTGAGCACACCGGACCCGATCTACGAGGAAACGGTTGAGGAAGAAGAGGAGCCAGAAGCACAATGGGGCGAAAGACCGGCCTATGCAGAACTGAGCGTAAGAGTCGTTTCTGTTTGGCTTGTTTCTGCCTGTATTGGCCACCGCCGTTAACTAATCACTTTTTTTATTCCGCTTACATATCTCACATCTAGGTCTATGAAAAACTAGAAAAAGTCGTTCAGTATCTGCGGCAGGAACACTTTTATTGCTTCTGGTGCTCGGCCCAGTACTATGGCCAAAAGGATCTGGAGGAAAACTGTCCAGGAGAGTCCGAGGATGACCACTAATGTCTGCCTTCTTTTTTTTCTTGCGGACACTTTTCCATTTTCATACCAATAACATCCTCATTTGCCGGCATTTTCTGTCTTTTTTTTTTTTTTTTATGTTTTTACTATTGTGACTTTGGCTCTTTATTCCTCACTTTCACTCTCAGAGTCTGATCCATATGCTGCCAGGGCACTCAATGCAGATTTCGCAGGCGCTTGAGATTGTGAAGTTGTGGGCGTTGTGGCAGATGAAGCTTCTGCTGGGGTGGGTGGTGACGTGGTCGATGACGACTGCATTGAAGCCTTGATGCGCTCCTCCAGTGAGGGCTGTGTATTTTCAGAGGCCTGGGCCACGGGGGTCTCGTAGTACTGCAGGCGCGCAGGATCGTATTGCTGTGTCTCGTGGTTGTATCCGTATCCACCGTAGTCATAATAGTATTGGCCATCTGCTCCGACATACAGGGTTGGGGCTGACTCGTCCTGGACTGTCGCACTAGGGTCATATGTTATTTCGGGATCTGTCCTGCTTCGCTTTCCTTGCTTTTGTATCTCCTCTTCTTCTGACCCTGGGAGATGCTGTATTTGATGGACATCAGCTGGGAGTCGTGCCTCAATCGCCTGGCGTGTCATCTCAACCGCTTTCCGCTTGTTCATTGCTTGCGCCTTTGGGTTCGGGTCCTCGGTTGCCCAGCGGATATTGATGACCTATACCAACAGCCAGCCTAATGTCAGTAAAATTGCGCTGTAGCAATCTGTATGCAAAAGAAAAAAGTGACCGGAATAGAGCCTTTACCTCACCATGATCCAGCGATTGGCTAGCCATGGCTTCCTTTGCAAACTCTGCGTTCAGTCGACCCTGGTAGGTCACAAACGCAACGCCCTTTTCGCGTAGGATCTTGACCCGCTCGATTTCGCCCCACTGTTGAAAATGTTTCTGGACGGTGGCCTCCATCGCATGATCAATATGTATCCGTCCCACGTAGAGTGTCTTTGAGTCTGAACGCATGGACCCCACGCCGCCGTGGTCTTGTCTGTGCTCATCAAACCGCTCACGCCCGAAAACGTCCATTCCTGAGTCGACGTGGTCCTTTCGAGTCGGTATCCTGTGCAGCCACGTACAGTCCTCACTAGAGTATGAAGATATGGATCGAGAGTGGTAGAATAAAACAGTCAGATCAGCTGAAAAGTCAACAAAAACAAACAAGGACCGTGAAGAAACCTTGAAGCGACTTTACCCTTTTGGACAGCATCCCTTGGCAAAGAACGCGCAGAAATAGGCATTGGGATTAAAAGAGCCTCGTGTCCTGCCAGAATCCCTCTCTGGATCACAGCGGTAGGCCGCCTTGTCCTTGATGCCCGATCCAGGCTCGTGTCTCTTCCCGCCGCCCCACTTATCGTAGTAGATATTATATGTTTGTCCCGATTCTGCAGCCCGTGAGGCGACCGAGAGTTGTGGGCCTAGGACTTTCTCCTTGGCGATCTGTTTCCGTGCCGGTCGGGAATCCGCTGAGGATGACATTGTGTGTGAGTTTGGTTCGTGGACAACGAATGGAGTTTGCATCATTTGGAATAAATAACTGAAAGATGCTTAAAGTCACATGATTTTATTCGAATCAACTCTTGGTGGTTGGGATAGTGAGTGAAGTTGGGGCGATCCCTGTCGACCAAACTGCTTACTTGCCCTTCTTCTTGTCCTCGATCAAGTCGATGTTGTCCTCGGGTACCTATTATACAGCATAGGGCACAAGCAAAGATGTGTTAGCTACCATCTTAAGTTGAAAGTACTCCTGTCTGTAGAAAAACTCCAAAGAAGAAAAACAAAGGCAAATACGTACAATGGGCCAGTGCTCCAGGATCAGATCGAAAATTTCGTCCGACACATCTCCCTGCACCACAATCTCGTCGTTGCCCTGGTTGTTCTTGGTGACCGACGAACCGCAAGCAAACTTGTTGGCGAACAGCTTGGCAGCCTTCTTGAGATCCACGTCTATTTCATAATGACAGTTGAAACGTCAGCAAAACGAGCTTCCTTTTGATCCAGTTTGTAACATGTCGAATCGTGTTGCGTCTATTACCAAAGTTCTCCAATCCAAAGACACAGGTAACACACTTTCTCTTTGTACGCTCGATTCTCTTGATCAAGACCTTGGATTGCTATTCAAGTTTTGAAATGGGAGAAGAAACAGTATTAGATAAACTATCAAATAGTCAAGCAACCACGATCCTGAGGATCATTCTCGCTAATAAAAAAGGCGCTTGGACTCGTACCATCTTCTTCTGCATCTGCTTCTCAATCTTGGCGGCCTCTACAAATGTTCGAGACAGATCGAAATATATATCGCAGGTCAGTACAAACGAATGTTGGATCGAAAACACAATACCACCGATCAAGGAAAAAAAGAAACTCGAGTGGCAAGTTAGCACTTACCCTTAGCCTTCTTCTTGTCCTCCTCAGGCTGCTCGCCCAAGACGGTGGCTGCAAGCTGATCCTCGAGGGTATTGTACAAAATTTGGTAGGTCACCTTGTCGTTTCTGCTAAGCCATTGTTTGCACCTGTAGTAAAGCAAGGAGTCGAGGGATACAGTGGGTCAGCACTTGTTTTCATTTTCCTTTGGTGTGTAGTCGAGAGATTGTTGTTTTTGTCCAGTAGTCCAGTATGGTAGCTGACATTTCTCATTCCTCCCTCGCGTTCTTGTTGTTGTTGTTTTTAGAGTTGATTCAATTGTGTGGGTGATTTACTTTTCCAGAGTAGGGCCGAACTCGCAGTATTCTGGTGGCAATGAGCAGAAGCCGCAGTAGAGGACTTCGCGAGGCTGGATGTGTCCGCTTGATGGTGCGTCTGGGCTGTCTGACATGGTTGAAAATGAAGTGAGTGAAAGGGAACGAGTTGAATGGCTGATTTTGATTCAGAGCAAGGAAAATAATTTTTTAGCGGTGGTCCCAAAAAAGGGACGAAAGAGAGTTCGAGTGTCTTTTGTGTGCTTGCCTTCGACCAGGAAACACTGCTTTGCTTTGAGCACGACCATTGACGCCATCGCCGCACACACACATACTTGACTCTGCACTGTTTATAGCACCCAGAAGAACCTGCGGGACAAACCATGTTTCTCATCGACATGACACTCTGAGCATCTGTATCTATTCAACGCACAAAGAAGGCACGCGACTTTACAGCTCGACCACTGGGAAAAAGTGGTTCAACACGCACACCTCTGTCCTCTCCGTCAAAGCTGTTGGCCAGTTTGTGTGGGAGTGATATTCCTCATCGTCTTTATAACAGTGAACTCCTCGCAAAAGTGTCGACCCAAAGAGGAGTAAACCCGTGGAGGTTGAGTTTTGAGTTCGCGAGCCATGTTGTGGGATGAAGCCTAAAAAAAAGCAGTCAACTTTTTATTTTTGCAAAAAAGCGAGGTCGTTCGCATGGCATACTACACTTTTACTCAACACTAGACACGCCATGAACAGCCCAGGAGGACCTCCATTCCAGGGTGCGCCACATCCCTATCCCCATGCTCCACCTCCTCACTCCTTCAGAACTATGCCACCACCCCCCGCAAACTGGCTGCCTCCAGGATGGACAGAGCACAAGGCGCCAGACGGGATGCCTTACTACTACAATGCTGCATCAGGAACGAGCTCATGGGTCAAGCCAACACTCACACCACCTGGCCAGCCTGGCATGGGTCCGCCTGGCATGGGACCACCAGGAATGGCACCACCCTTTATGCCACCTTCACACATGATGCAAGGACCACCACCGCCAGGTGTCGTCAACTATCACCAACCTCAACTGTATCCACCAGGCGTTGCCCCTCCAGAGCCTTCTACCGGAGCACAAGACGGTTCAACATCCAAGGGCAAGAAAACCAAGAAGGCCAAGAAAGAAAAGGCGGTCAAAAAGTACAGTTCGAAAAAGATACCGTGCACGACCACCCATTTGTGTGTTTTATTTGATTGATCAAATATCTAACCTCCTACATCTTGATCTGAACAAAATCAACAAAAAAAAAAGGACACAGATCTTGGAAACACCCTGGTTCATTGTCGTAACATCGCTCGACAACACTTTCTTCTACAATAAGGAGACCAAGACCTCGATCTGGATCCCCACTCCGGAGCTCGAGATTGTTTTAGCGAAAATGGGTCAAGCTGAGACGGAGCGACTGAAACTGGAGGCTGAGAAGGCCGCCAAAGAAGCACAGGAACAGGAACGCAAACGACCTCTGGATGCTCGGGAAGGAGCTGCTGATAAGCGTGCCAAACCCGATAATGCCAACACTGGAACAGAGTAAGTGGTTGGCCTCCCGCCTCTCTCAAGCAAAAGCATCCTGGAGAAGAAATAATGATCTGACAAAAAGTTGGCTAACTCCTACTCGCTCCTTAGGATGACAGAAGACGATGTGGCATGGCAATTGGCGCAAATGGAGGGCATGATGGGCGATGAGGACCAGGAAATGGCCAGCCAGGACGAGGACGAGGACGAGGAATCCGACGACGAGGCTGTGCAGGCACGTCTCCGTATGTTGCAGGGCACCAACAGCACTCCTTCACAGCCTGTCTCTCGGCCTTCTGCAGGCATGGAGCTCACGGAAGAAAATGTCCAAGAGCGTGAGATGGCGTTCTTGGATATCATGCGTGATCGGGGTGTGACACCGTTTGATACCTGGGAGAGAGCTCTGACCAAGATTGAGTCGGATCCAAGAATGTACCTGATCCCGGGCACCAAGGAGCAGCAGGCGCTCTTTGAGAGCTATTGTGTGATCCGTGCACAAGAGATCAAAGACGCAAAAGAGAAGGAAAGTGCAAGCAAGAGTAAGGACAAGGACAGCAAGGAGGATCGCAAGTCAAAGGGTTCGACAGTGTCTGCATCAGCATCTTCATCCTCATCCAAGCCGGAGGATGTATACAGGCGGTTGATGGAAGACTACACAACGACCAAATCCACATGGCTCGACTTTATGACCAAGTACAGGACGGATCAGCGGTTCTTGGCACTGAAGCCAGGATCATTGCGTGAATCGATCTTTAGGGCGTACCTCTCGGATCTGAAAAAGGGGAACATCCAACCCAAGGACAAGAAGTCGTCATCCTCGTCCAGCTCTCGTCCGTCATCCTCCAGTTCTCGCCACCATTCATCGTCATCGTCCAGCCGCAAATATAAAGCCACGGACAAGGAGATTGAAGAGTTCTCTAGTCTGTTGAAGGAGACCAAGAAAGATATCCTATACGAGCACAAGCACTCGTCGTCAGTCGAGTGGCGCAAGATCAAGAAGCTGATTGACCGCGATCGCCGGTACGATGCTGTAGGTAGCTCGACGGAGCGTGAGCTGCTGTTTAGAGAATATGCCGATCGGGTTATCCAGAAAAAGGACTGATCCCAGAATAAAATGATGAGATTATGTTTATGCAATGAGGAAGAAAGAATGCCGAAAGAGTGATGGATAATAAATGAAAATGAATGGTGTGTTGTGTGTGGTCTATCTACTTTTTTTTTTTAACCAGTCTTTTGGCGCTTGTTGCCACCCTTCTTGTTTCCTCCAAAGCTAAACTTCTTGAGGGGATCGTTCTTCTTGCCGTTGCCTTGTTTCGCGCCCTTGCGGTTCTGGGGTCCGCCCTTCCGCTTCTTGTACTGAATCAGACCCAACCCTTCGGGCGTGCTGCTCTCGCCAATCTTTTGCGAAGAAACTGCCTGCACCTTGGGCATCATGTACTCGGGAACGTGCTTCATGTGTGCCTGCACACGAGTTGGGTGCAAGGTCTTGTCGTGGCGCAAGAACTCGAGATCTTTGGGCTTGTCTTCGAAATGGGCGCGCAGCTTCTCGGAGTTCAGCATCTCAGCCTTAAGCTCCTTCAGACGCGCCTCACGGATCGAGCCACGGGTCACGGCGCGCATCGCGTCCTCCATACGGTATCTGAATCCGGCCAACTGTTGCATTGGGATGGTATAATTGTTGATGGTGCATCCAGCAGCTATTTGTCACAGAAAAAGAAAAAAAAAGTTAGTGAACCATGTTCCCTTTTTACTCCATGACGTTGAGGACAGCCTGTTATATCCCTTTGGCTTACCAGATTGCTGCTTGACAACACGGTTAAAAACGAGCTCGTCATCACCCAGCATGTGGCTCCATCCTCCTCCTCCCTGAAGCTGGCTGTGTTTAAGCGCCTTCTCCTTTTCCTCTGCTGTGACCACAAAACTCAAACTGGTGCCCATTTGTCCACCACGGGCAGTGCGGCCCACGCGATGTGTATATGACTTGGCAGTGGGTGGGAAATCAAAGTTGACAACGGCAGCCACGTTGACGAAATCGATACCGCGGGAGACACCGTACTCCTGATCCTTCTTGGGGCCAGACTTTTTCTTTTTTGATGGTGCTGATGCTGTGTTCTCGGTAGGTGTTGACTCATGTTTCGTTGACTTCTTTGTACTGCTCTCTCCTGACATCTCGGCCATGGCGGCGGCCTCGTCCTCTTCGTCGTCGGATGCCTTCATCATGGCCTCCATCTCGTCGTCCTCGCCATCCATATCCTCGCCCTCAGAGCCGTCAAACTCCATCTCCAGGTCACCCTCGGGGATGCCATCATCCTCTTCCTCGTCATTCTTCTCCTCAGCATCTTCTTCCTCCTCCTCCTCGTCCTCGTCCTTGTCCTCATCCTCACCCTCCTCAAGTTCCTGAACGGCAGCCTTCTCCTCCTCCTCCTTCTCGCCCTTGAGGCCGCCCTCGTCGGTAGCGATCATATAGTTGTAAACACCCTTGTTGAACTCTTCGACAATGTGCACACGCGAGTTGAGCGGCAGCTCCGAGTTAAGAACCACACTGGGGATCGAGAACTGCTCCAGGAACAGCTTGAGGCGGTAGCAGCGCTCAATGTCATTCACAAAAATGATGCACTTGCCCTTGAGCAGCTTGAGCTTGAGTAGCACATACAAAATCAGGTACTTGTCCGTCTCGCTGCAGATCGTGTAGAGCTGCTTCAGGTTGTCCCAGGTCGAGTCCATGGTCTTGTCCTCCATCTTGAGAATCGCAGGGGACCGCAGCACAAGCTGCTTGAGTGAGTCGACATCGTTGCCCAGGGTGGCACTCATCAGGAAACTCTGGAAAATCTTGGGCAAGAACGTCAGCAGCTCCTTGACATCCTCCTCGTAGTCGTAGTTGCAGACCAGGTCGGCCTCGTCAATGACCAAAGTCTGGAAGTGTGTCTTCAAGTCCACAGCGTTCAGCTTCAACTGGGCAAGAATCCTGGAGGGTGTCGAGACAATGATGTCGGGTTGTGTTGCCAGCAAGGGTCTATTTGTTGTGTTATGTGTATGAATTTGGTTAGCAAGCTTATCTCAAGTATTCTTAAAGGCCAGGCGTTTCTCCGTTATTCAACTTCGACTTACTGCTGGACCTTGTCGTTCTGCTTTCCGGCAATGTTCAAGACACTGACTCCTCTGCCACAGAAAAGCAAGATGTTGTTGGTGAAGGTGGTGACCTGTCCAGCCAATTCGACAGTGGGCACAAGGACCAATCCACGGGTGGCGGTGGCATCTGGCGAGTTGGGAGGGAGAGCCTACATGGAATGAAAAAGAAGCAGTAACATTAGATCAATGCCTCAGACCTTCGAGCCAAGTCACAAGGCTTGGTTAGAGGAAGGGCAGCACAACGAAAAAGGCGAAACACATACATCCTTGGCAGCAAGAATTTTGTGGATCAGGGGCAGCATAAAGGCAGCAGTCTTTCCGCTTCCAGTTCTGGCCTTGGCCAGGATATCCTTTCCAGCGAGGGCGAGTGGGATCGACTTTGCCTGGACGGGGGTGGGCTTTGTGAAGTTGAGTTTGGCGAGACCACGCAACAGACGGTCATCGAGTCCCAAGTCGGCAAAGGTCAAGTTGTCATCGACAGTGTTGGGGGTGATCTCGGCCGCCTCGGTCTCGGAAATGTGTGCCGAGGCGGGTGGGCTGGTGGCGTGTTCCTCTGACATTTGGGTGCGGTAGGGGTGATGGAATGGGGGTGAATGACAAAACGTGCAGCTTTCGCTCTCCCTTCGAGTGAAGGGCCTTCAAAAAAAAGAAAAAAATGGCCATTGTTTGCTGATAAAAACACAGTCACGTCATGTGACACTAGACGACATTTATTGCTCCTAGTCCTCGCCAGCTGGGACTTCCTCTTCAAGGTATCGGATCAACTTGACACGGATCTCAGTAGTATCGTCTCCACGCAGCGTGTCTGTAACAAAGAAGGCATCGACCTGCATCTGGACCATCTCGAGTGAGCCACGCAGCACACCGCACAAGATATTCGAGTACCAAAACTCTTCCACGACAGCCTGGTCTGGCAACTCGACACACTCTGCCAAGGGGTTCTCCTCCAAAACCAGTGAAAACTCGCGCCCGTCGGGTGAAATGTTGGCGACCGCGGGTGTGATGTTCAAGAACATCTTGAATCCAACCTTGGAGACCATCTCTGCCGTCTCGCGGAAATCCTGGCAGCGGCCCACTGATGAGCGCGCCAAAAAGTCTTCAATCAACCGCGTTCCAATGTTGTACCCCCTACAAAGAGATTGGTGTTAAAGAAAAAGGCTCCATTGAGTTGGCTGCCTCTGTATTTTGCCAACGCATCCTGTTTCGCTTTCCGCTGTAGTTTGTGACCAAGTATATCCTTCGCGTGCTTACATCTTTTCGAGCTGCTTGTTGACTTCTGAAAAGTCCTCGTAATCCTTGACCAATTGAGCCACAATTGAGCCATATGTAAGAGTGAAGAGTTCTGCGTTCTACGAGATGGAAGACGTGAACGAGGCGGTTAGCCTATGAGGAATCAGAACAGATAGTAGCCACTTGTCCTTTCGAGATGCAGGCATAGTGCCGAGATGTCGCTTTACTGGCTTGCAGTCACAATTGAGCTGGGTGCTGAGTAGTGGGTGTTAAGCTCAGCGTGTCCAGAACCAAAAAATAAAATAAAAAATAGGGCGCCTGTCCTTGCATCTCCATGCTTGTCATTCCTTTGGTCCAAAGGATACGGATGAACTTAGGCCAATAAGGGTTTGCTTACAATCTTCTCGACCTTGTTCTTCCAGATGTCGTCTCCGAGTGTCTTGTATTGCTTTGCCATGATGTAGGTCGACGAGTATGATGGTTGAAGCTGGCTTGGTATATGAATGAGCGAGGATGGGTTGCGAGGGGGATGATGGCGGGTGTTCTTTCCTCTCGCTTTCAAAAAAAAAAAGGAAGCTCAAACTGATACGCCCCGTAATTGTATCGCTCCATATGGTAGTCTCGCAACCAGACCCTCATTTGAGTGGTGGAAGAATTCGATTCCAACCCTCGTAAAATGAAGGTCTGGTTGCGAGACTACCATTTCATTGATGCTTCGTCGAAAACCTCGAGCTCGCCAGGTACCTCACGCACGGCAACACCGAAATCATACCCATCAAAAACAAACAACATGGATGCCACATATGGTGCACGTGATTGAAACAAGGAAGGAAAGAAGGTGGTCGGGGCAAACATCGAGGAAGAGCCGCTTGTATTCTCTAACGACTACTGTGTGCAAAGCGCGAGCGTTGTTTTGCGCGTTTCGGTGATTAATTATTGTATTGCTCTCATTCAACATGTTTAAACTCTGGGCTGGGTGTTGTAAATGGTGGAACCTGAAGCACCTGCAGTATGCGCAGATGCCACTGCAGGGATGGATGAGGCGTGGTACGTCTCACCGGCTGGCACAGACGTTACCACTACAGGCTCAATCTTCTCAACAACAGTGGTGCGAGTGGGTCCACAGGCAATATGGGTTGAGCTGTGAGCGGCTACGTGTGCACCGCGTGTGCGTCTCCAGCACAAAGCCAAGAGACCAGCAAAAAGGGCTGCGCCAAGGATACCAAGGACAATGCCTGCAATGGAGCCTCTCGATATGTGCTTGCCCTGGGTCGGGATAGGGACTGGTGACTCTGAAGGGCTGATGACGGGCAGGGCAGTGGTGGTAGAGCCATTGCCACCAGTACGGGTAAGGGTGCCGACAGTCGTAGATGAAGGGGGGGTAACAGTCTCGATCACAGAACCTGTGCGAGTAAGTGATCCAGTACCGGAGGGGACAGGAATGGGGATGCCTGTGCGAGAGGCGCGAATACGAGTCGATGTACCACTGATAATACCTGGAGTATCAAAAACCCATGTTGTGGTTCCAGGAAGAATAGTGGTATATCCCACAACCGCAGTGGCCGAAACGATGCGGGTGCTTCCCGAGATGACGGTTGTCTGGCCGCCGTAGTACATAGCTCCATCATAGATGTGAGTGGCGACGGGGCCATTGACTGTCTTGGAGAAAGTAGCTGTACCCTCGCCGGGTCTGTACTGGCTAGAGTCGCCATATGGGTTGGTGAATCCACCACCACAGCGGCGAATGAGGCCCTCGACGTTTTTGGAGTGCTATGTTGTTGTTGTTTTTTTACCGAACATAGAGCGATGCAAGTTAACAACATGTACCTTGATATTATTTTAGAAGCGGTCATGTAGAAAAGCTAAATGTTCGCGAGTGTCGTTACTTCATAGAAACCAACGGTAATGTGACGACACTGGCAGGCAGCATAATAGTCAATGTAGGGCTGGTTGCACTGCTTTTCGTTGCACTCCTTGACGTTCAGGTGTGGGTTGAAGCAAACCACTAATTGCAGAAAACAACAAGAAAACAAAATGTTTAGCCCACAGTGTTGTGGCCATTTTCTCGCTCCCTGTTGATCCACAGAAATTGATCAACTATAAACGTACGTGGAGAGACGTTAAGCTGTCTGCATGAATAACTGACGGTTGGGTTGTCTGGGCAGACGTAAGCAGACGTGGAGACGACAGTGAAGGCTGTGACCAACAAAAGGGATTTCATGATTTATGTGTGGTCCGACGGTGCTACAGCACGTGGTGATGCATCAAGCACGAGAATGTCGGTGACGATGAGGGTTTTTGATGGAAGTGGTGGAAGTGGGACGTGAAAATAACGAAAAGTGATGGATGGGACAAACGATTAGGCTCTGGATGGAAATGGATGGAAATGGATGGAAATAGTGAGTTTAGGAAGGAAAAGAGAAGAGTGAAAGCACACTTGGCACAAACCTCGGAAAAAATTTGGCGATCTGTGTTATGTTAGACGTGTCTAATTGTTTTTTATCTTTTTGTCTTTGCCTGTTTGCATGAAATCGCGCACACTACAGTACGTGATAACAGAGATCTCTACTATAACAGTTTCCCTTTTTTGGCCTGACGCGACTGGCAAATCGTCTCTGCAATTGTGACGCTCAGCAATGCAAACAAAATTCCATATAAATTTTTTTTTCTTGTTCGGCAAAAACGTGTTTCAACCGCGTCATTGAAAAGTGTGTGGTGTGTGGGCTAGTCGCGTTTCTAGTTTGTTTTATTATCATTCGTTACTTAATCAAACCTATCCGTGTGCCTGGCAATGGGTGACGAAGCAAAGCCGGTGGGTAACTTCCGACCTGCTGGTGTGTTGACGAGTGCTTTGGACCTCGGTAGTGCAGGAGAGGGCAGAGAGAAGGGCGAGGTCGGGGATGGAATGTAGCAATACGATTGTGGTGTTGTGTTCCCTGATCCCAGGCCAGCTGTGAATGGGAGAGCTGATGCTGCATTGACATCCAACCGTAGTTGTTTTGAGCGAGCCTGGTTTATTGAACCAGGCGAGTATGGCGCGACTATAGGCGACGACGTTATCGATGTTAGTCCAGCTGGCAGAGGAGGCACGTCGGGAATACGCACCAAAGAGGTTGGAGTTGAAGGTGTTATCACTGGCATGGTCATTGATCGAAGATCCTGTATCGATCGTTTCTTGTGGAGTATCGAGTGCTGGCTTGGATGACTTGAAGAGCTTTGTATACTTTTGGTGGATAACTGAGTTCCCGATCTTGAAACGTAGCTATTTCTGTCTACCTGTCCTTTTTGAAGCTCATGCGTGTCCATGTTTGCTATCGTCATGTCCTGAGGCACTTTGTCGCCAATATTCTCCATTTCGATTTCGATAGAGGACTCGGTCTCAGTACTCCTTTGGGACTGGCCTAACTGGATCGCGCACGTTTCGAGTGGCGCAAAGGTTGAGCTTTGGGGTGGTGAGGCCGGCGTCGAGTGCGGTGAGGGGTCGTTGGAGAAGGTCAGTGGCCTCGGAGGAATGTAATGGGCTCCATTGAAGTTGGTCGGTATTCGGATCAAATTGACTCGGGGCTCGGACGACAAGGCCATCGGGAGTTTCACGTCGAGGGAAGGATTACCGCAGCTGTCCTTGTCCTTGTTTTCGTACTTTTCATCTCCGTCCGCGAGGCGCTGGCTCTTGGACGCCCAGCTCAACGACGATGTGATGCCGAGCAGGGTAGTGCGTATCAGACAGCCAACAATGGCGAGTCCAACGATGCCTCCGGCGACTATGAGGACAATCATCAGGGGTGTCAACGTGAGCTTTGTCCGCTGGAACCCAAAGGGATCATCGCCGAAGTCGATGGCCTGGTTGACCGCTGCAGGAAGTGGCTTTCTGACGGCGGTGATGTTGACACACGAGTTGAGGGCCAAGTCGCAATTGCCAGCATAGCAAGGCATCTCTTCCGAGCAGTAGTTCAGGAGACAGACTCCATCGACACCATACTCGTACTTGCTGCAGGAAGAGACCTTGGGTTTTTCATAGTTGCATCCGGCTGTATACATGCGCACGGGAGATGGTGCCAAGGTGATGTACTGTTGTTTGTTGGGCAGGCATTGACAGACCCGATCGATGCAGGGGAGTCCTGAGGGGCAAGGGTTGCTGTCTGAGCAGAAATGGAAAGATGTGACACAGTGTGTGCTGTTGTAGATGAGTTGTGTCGAGTCGCATCCAGGCGTGGTTAATGGGGCGTCTTCATAGTCAACGTCGAATGGGTCGCGAAGTGGTAGTGATAGCCGAACCATGAGTGTGTGTGGATTAAAGCGAGAGCGATGTGGGTTGGGATGAAGGTGTGGTAATGCAGAGGGGCAGAGGAGAGGAGAAGATGAAAACTGTCAAGATCGAGGAACAAGGAGCAACTCCTTTTTTAATGTTCCAGATGGAGGTGCTGCTGGGCAGCCATCGATTGTCAAACATCTTCTGGTCCCGACTCCGCGGCTAAGAATAAGCAAGAAGCGAAGAGGGGTGTGTGGGTGGCAAAAGGTGAGAGGTCCTCAGCTTTTCTTCGTCTTTGCTTCAACGCGGCGGTTGTTGCACTCGCACAACAAAAGGATTGAGTAGGAGTGAGCTGAGATAGGTGGATGAAAGAAAAAGAAATGGATGATGTCTTTCGATAACGGAATGTGAATGTTCCATGCTCTCAACTATGAGACGCGTCCAAACATTGCCATAGGAGATGGACACTTTGAGGCGAAATGTGGCCACGACAAGGCACATGCCCAGCGGGGGTTGTTTAAACACGCACAACGGCAAGCAACACCAGGACAAAGATGCAAATTTCTTAACCGATGTGCTCCATGAGCTCACGCCTGTCCCATCCAGAGACACCCGCTGGAAGTTGAGGTACCTTTCTGAAGTACCTCTCAATGTAACTTTGTATTCGTTTATCTGTACGGGTGTAAGAGTGTTTGTGCGTGCAGTGTGTGCCAGGATGAACACGATGAGTATGCGTTTGCTGCGTTAGCTGCGAGTCCTTTCTCAGTGGCAGCATTCGCTGTTCTTCTGCACCCTCTCCACTCTCCACTCACACCTCTCACTCTTTGCTGTCTATTCTCTCTCATTCTCTCGTTCCTGTTTGTCATTCGCATTCCAGTTGCTCAGCTCACCCCCACTGCCTGGAAACTCACTCCATTTGTCATTGCAAGAATTGTCTTCTTTTTCATTGTCATTCATCTGCTCCTTTTTAATTCGCTCATCACTACTCCTTCACTTTCGGCACCTTTGCCTCTTCCTCAACAGCAACAACAGTGTTAGCGTCTCCCGTCACTCCTATTGCTCTCTCGAGCTTACCTCATAATTCGAGACAGTTCTTTCTTCGCCGTTTCTGTGAGCGCGGAACAAGTTTGTTGTTTTTGACAACAGACGCAGAGAATACCCC
Organism: Podila verticillata NRRL 6337; assembly: GCA_000739165.1. Taxonomy (NCBI): domain Eukaryota; kingdom Fungi; phylum Mortierellomycota; class Mortierellomycetes; order Mortierellales; family Mortierellaceae; genus Podila; species Podila verticillata. The sequence continues at coordinate 3,447,006 of KN042417.1, read as the reverse complement.
CGCACTTAACAGAACACTGAGACGGGAAGGAAGGAACTAGGGGAGAGCAGACCGTGAACAAAAAAATATACAACGGAGAGATAAAGAACAAAGAAAGCAGAGAACGTTGGTTGTGGTTGATCGTCTACAACGGTATTTTACATCAGGAACGGCCGGTCTATCCGACACCACACTGGAATACCAGAATACCAGATCAGCTCCACTCCCCTTGCAACGAACTCGAATACAGCCACAGGATCAGGATGGCCACACTCGACCGTCCAGAAGCCGAGGCACGGCTCGACCCGCTGATATTAGAGTCTTCACAAAGGACAACCCCCTCAGAATGGACCAGATCAATATCCACAACACGACCTCTCTCACTCTACACCCACAGGGAGCAACATCATCGTCAACAATACCTGCAGCCACAAGCAGCGAGCAGCGATGATGCCATCGCACGCCACACAAATACGTCACAAGCACGGTCCACCCTCTCTGCAAACAATATTGGAAATAATGCCCAGATTTATCCGTTGAGCGCAGCTGCAACGAGTGCGAGTCGGAGCAACGTCGCAGTGGCGATAGGATTGCTTTCGGAAGAGGCCTGTCTCGAGGAACTTTACGGGCCAACAGCAAAGACCGAAGAGGACATTGCCCTACAGGTGGGCCTGGAGCTGGCAGCCAGACGAAAGTCAAGCAGCCATCAGAGCACACAGTCCAGCAACGGTTTGAGCAGCCGGAGTTCTTATCGGGACTTGGAGGGCAACGATGAGGTTGAGGACGATGGCTACTCTGAGCACGACCTGGATGACGAAGAGAAAGACAACTGCTTGTCTGGGATATGTCTGCCCAGCTCCCAGTTTTTCCAGACGAGTGTCATTTGCAGCAACACCATGACTCGCGATGGACTAGGTAAAGGATCCACCAACAGCTCTCTTCTATGAACTGCTTATTTTGAAAGGTCTCGATGCGAAAGTCTTGTTGCAACTGACCAAGAAAACGACTATTCTTCGACTTTACCCTTTTACCTTGTATTGTTGATCCTTCAACTATCCTTCCCTTCATCATGTTGTGCGATGCTTTTGGCTTATGTTTTGTATAAATAGCCAACGAACGCACATTCCTCTCATGGCTAAGCGTGTCCATGTCACTGTGCCTAGTCTCGTTCTCGTTCATCACTCGTGCACTCACCCTCGATTCCGTGACTGACGAATCTGAAGACCGCTCTGCGCAAAAGGACAAGCTGTCGCGATGGATCGGCTACGTCTGCTTTGGATGCGCATTCTTCGCCGCCATCTACAGCTTGCTCAAATACCTCAGGTATACGCCATTGACTGCACTGACGCAAAGAAGCTTGAAATATCGGATCGAAATCGGTGCATCTCTAAACTGGACTTTTTTTATTTGAATAATCATAGAAATATTCAGCGGATCTCGACAAGATACCCCTTCGCCCAGGCTGGTGCATGGACGTTTACCGTCGGGATGATCCTCGGCGTGTTGATCATGGTGGCACTTACCCTTGCCTACACAGAAAATATCTAATCTACTGTCCACTTACCTTCCTTCCACACATCCACCCAACTGAACAGAATGGCAACAAACAACAACATATGTTGGAACTTCTACTCAATGTGGAGTCGCGAAAAGCTTTGTCTAAGTGCCTCCTCTGATGCGCAATTTATTTTTCTTGTCCTTGTTTACTCCCATCAATGTCACAATGCAAGATGTACGTTTGAAAAGAAAGGGAAGGGAAGTAGAACAGCATGCAAAGAAACCCGAGAGGAACAACAAAAGAAACGGACGACAGGCCAGGGGATGAATGCTGTTGGAGAGTACTCCGGACAGACAGACAGATGGACAGACAGACACGCTGTGTTCATGGGCAGCTTTAGCCCACAACATCATCAGCCGATATCTGGCGTCTTTTCTTTTCTTTAGTTGTGCCCACCATCCATCCATCCATGTCATCCATCCCCTTGCTTTCCTTGCTTTCCACTCTACCTTTCTTGCTCCCTTGTGCCTCAGCTCTCCCTTTTTTTCTTTCGTTCGTGGTGTGTGCTTCTTTTGTTTTTATTTTTTTTGTTTTTCTCCTTCATCAATGTGTCACTCTCTCCTCTTCAAACGCAGTAGCCATGGCCACATCCATGTACTACCAACAATTCAACATCATTTGATATCCAGTATCCATGGAACAAAAAAGGATTGGCCTTTGTGCGTAATGTATTATTTCGTGTCGTTTTCTTCCCCCGTTCTCGAATGCCATTCCATCCTTATTCCTCTTGCGTCTTGACCCATCACCCACTCGTTTGTTTGTTTTCTTTGTCCTTTTTTTTGTTGGTTCTTCGATCCGTCTTTTTCTTTTCTTTGCTTCCTTCGTTATCTCATTCTCCACCCATTATCGTCTTTCTTTGTTCCCCTGTGTGCACGCCATATCCATTTTTTCTGGTTCAACCCAACCCAGTCAGATCCAACTGAAGAACCCAAGAACATATCTACCCATCTCTGGCATCAAAAGAATTACGAACAACCATTATCACTTTCCTTTTTCTCTCTCTCTCTCTCTCTCTCGCTCTCCTTCTCTCTCAAACTGAAGAAAACCTCTTGGTCAACAACATTCATTCCTCCTATCAAGACCTCCAACAAATAACCCAGTTCATACCAAAATGGCGTTTTCGTTCAATTCTTCGGCTTATCCTCCCAGCATCAACAGCGACAAAGCCAGCATTATCAGTAAAGACAAGGGCCATCGACGGAGCAGCATGGGTACTGGCAGTGGCAGCATATCGCTGCTCTCTGTCCCGCTCCAGGACCCCTACTACATCGACTTGCAGGCACTCAAGGCGGATCATGTGGCACTCTACGGACAGCTCAAACTGGCACAGCAGGCACTGCACCACTCATACCAAGACTTGATCATCTCACAGGAGCGGTCAAAACGAGCCGAGACAGACACGGGGCGACTCAAGACTCATTTGGATAATCTTCTGTAAGCAACAACTTTCGCACAAGTGTGGTAATTGACGCAACCTGGCATTGGAAGTCTCTGAGTTTTTCTATTATGTTCTGACACTACTAGCTATTCCACTCATGACCGTTTAGCAAAAAGCATGTAGAGCACCACCCGGAGAGACAGGTGTTGGTCCAGCAGCTCGGCAACCTTCAAACACAACTAGACATTGAGCTGAGCTCAAGGAGGGTTCTGGAGCAGGAACATGGATCACTTCAACAAGAGCTCATACGACTTAAACTGGGCCTTTCGCTCCAGGGCAAATCTGCTTCGCAACAGCTACCACATTCACCTCGACGGTCCACAGGCACTTCATCCTCCTCGTCATCGCTTTTCAACTTCAACATGGGATCCTCGCAAGTGCAGCCCATACCGTCACCCACCGCGTCAGTACGCTCGACCTCGTCGTCAACCTTCTCGTCCTTTTTCACCAGCAGTGGTCGGCGCAAGAACAGCACCAGCGATAGGACTTCGATCCGGAGCTTGCGTATTTTTGAAAAGGAGGAGGTTATCATGCAGGAGCCAGAAGACGAAGAGGTCATTGACCTGCAAGGGACTGTCTCGCAACACCAACTCGGCGTTCACTCAGAGACGCTTGGTGTGGGGCTTGCGAGCCCTATACAAAGCTTTCATCGAAACAGTGAGGAGATACCCGTGTCGCTAGAGTCGCCAGGGCTGACTCAGGAGCAACTTGAGATTGAAAAGCGGTTCTATGAACAACTGAAGGAAGACAATGTGGCTATGAAGCTGGAACTCCAGGATCTGAGGCACCGCAATATCGTAGAGAAGAACTCAGTAAGGATTTGGATTTTTTTTTCTGTGTTTTTTGAGTATTTATGGAACGACCGCCACGTATCCGTATCTGATTTCCCTATGCTGACTCCTCCTTCATTTATTATCCCTGCGCACTTTCAACATGAATATGATATATCTCCGTGAAAAATTTTCATTGTGTATTCGCCAGATCAAGAGCTATATGTCTCTATTCGAAAGCGTTCAAAAGAAGCAAACCAACGCTCTGGCGGCAGCGCAAGCCGAGATCGACCTGCTCAAGGCAACCATCGCCGAATCCATGCTCCGGATCGAGTCGCGTGAGTCTCTGCTCCAAACTTTTATCGCAACTGTCCAGAGTCAGGCTGTTGATCTCGAGCAGACCACCTGCGAGATTGGGCGAGAACGAACCAGTCGCGCCAAAGTAGAGCAGGAGATGGCGACATTGCTGGAAGCCAGCCTGCTGATGCTCGAGCGCTGTTTCTCGAATGTGGAGCAGACCAAGCTGCAGCTGATCCGTGTTTTAGACCCTGTGCGCCAGACCGTTCATCTGCTGGAGGTGCCGAGTATTATAGAGGAGTGGGAGCAGTGCGAGAAGGACATTCAAGAGACCATGAACGACCTTGCCAAAACTCTTATTCAACAGCAGGAAAACCAGGAAATCGAGTTGTCCGAAGGGTACGTGGCTGTCGGGCGAAGAGGCAGCGGCACCAGTGACGATTCATTCAAAGCCAAAGTCGCAAGTCGGCGGCATCTCAACAGAAGCCATAACGAGAGCATCAGCAGCATCAACAGTAACAGCAGTCGCGCACTCGACCTTTATCAGCGACGGGGCAGCACCAGCAGTGGAGGCGACAACAAGCTTGGAAACGATGACGACCAGGCGTCCATCTTGGTGCTGAACAACAGTGTGAGCCAGAATGTCTTTGTGTGGCGCAAATCGATGGCGGACAGTTTCCTGGAGGAATGTGTTCAGATGATCGAGGGACTGGCCGCAGAGAAGAGAGAGCTGCAGACGCGGATCATGGAACTGACGCAGGCTATGGCTGACATGGAAGAGAAGCACGACATTGAGAATGCCAAACGAGCACGCGCAATGGAGGAGAGTACAACTGTGGAGGTAAAGGAGCAAGGAGGTGTCGTTGCCGAGGGTAATGCTGGACAAGAGGCTGTGACAGATACTCGGAGCGAGGACACTACAGCTGATATCAAAGACCAGCCTGTAGTAACGGACGTAGTGGAGGAAAAGGAAGTGATCGAGGAAACAGAGAAGGAAGCAGACGAACCCGAGGGAGCGAAGGAAACAGCAGAAGCAGCAGAAGCTGTGGAAACTGTGGAAACTGTGGAAGCAGTGGAGGCAGTGGAGGCAGCGGAAGTAGTGGAAGCAGTGGAAGCAGTGGAGGCAGTGGAGGCAGTGGAAGCAGTGGAGGCAGTGGAAGCAGTGGAAGCAAGGGAGACGGAAGAAATAGAGGAAGCAGAAGATAGCAAACGACAGAAGGATGGTGCTGATCCAGAAGCGGAACCACCAACCGTGGAACTCAGTGCAGAAGCGACAACAGACAAAAAGCGACAGAGGCTCGAGGCAATCTTTGCACGCGTCCTAGCGTTGAGCCAACAGTCTTCTCCCTCGCTTGGTATCAAGGATAAACTGACAGAAGCAATCATGGAGGAAGATGTATTGGCCCTGGATATTACGGTGCATCCTCTGGAACTGGACATTCGGCCCACTGAAGCGATGTTGACTGAAAGCACAGACGCAGAGAACTTGGAATTACTCATTCAGATGATTCGCGAAGAACTCGTCACTGTTCAGCGTGACGAGTCATGTAAGGAAAATCAAACGCAACCAGCGACCGGAAAAGCACCCTCAGCACTACCTATCGCAAGTGACATTGCAGCTTGCGCCGAGAATGACAATTTGCAGGTTCCAGCGAAGGCTGGAAAGAAAGGCGAGAGACCCAGCGCGATTGGTATCTTACATCGTAGCTCCTCACAGTCCTTGTCGACGTTGGCATCGTCGCCTTGCTCGTCCACGTCGGCTTTATCTTCTGCATCATCGGTGTCATCTGGATATTTCTCGACCATGATCGGTGGCTTGTCAACCCCTTCTTCACCAGGCATGGGCATAGGCTTAGACGGCCAATTGCTCGACATGGATGCACTGTGCAAGGATCTGGCTTTCCGCTCGTTCCCAAAGCAACATCAGTGGTCCAAGTCGCGTACCTCTAGCTCCTCTAGAATGGCTGTAGGGTCGAGTTTGCTGCTCTCCTCGGCGTCCCTGATCTCGCTGCCACCACTCCCACCAACTATGCATTCAGCTACTCCAAAGAGCTCATGATTATCTGTTACTATATACCACATTACTTTGCACAAACACCCATACCAAATAATCACCAACAGCAAAATAAAATATTCATGATATTTTGTTTATTCAACAAAGATCCAAAAGTGCAGAAGGGCAAAGCACATTTAGTTCTTGATGTTCTCAATCATGAGAGTAGGGGGGAGAGACTGCTTGAGCTTCTCGGCCTTGGCGGCATCGTTGATGACGAGAGTGTACAAGTAGCGGGAGCAGCGAACCTTGAACTTGGTCTGGCTGCCGTTCTTCTTGATGCGGCCGGCTATTTTATTATTGTTAAATGTACATGTTTGCGGGTTAGTGAATGAATCTCCAACGATCTTGTTGTTTGTCACCACGTTATTATCCTGCTGTGTCCAGTTTCAACGAGATCAAGTCAATCCAGGGCGAAGCAACCGTTCCGGAACAAAATTAATCAAAGTGCTCTCGTCTTCTAATCTCGGCGTTCCGTTCAATTCAAGATATCTCCAGCGTCATCTGTAATACGATGTGGACAAGATCAACGTACACTTGGCGTCCTTTCTGCGGGCAATCTCGAGGAACTGCTTGATGTCTTGGACTTGCTTGGGCTATAAGATTGAATACGCGACAGATTCTGGTTAGAATATGAAGGGGAAAAGCTGCTTCTTCAATCATTCCCTGGTCCCCACGGCGGACGAAATTTTCGGCTCCTGCTTGGTTGGATTCCCATACACACCAGAACACTTAGCCAAGTGCTCCGGTCTTTACGAAGGTCTAACCTCCCATAATCACGATCATAGGTTCCAGATACACAATTTCCTTGCTGTCGTGATATTTCTCATAGAAAAGCGTCTCCTCTCTGGAAATCAAGAAACACTGAATCAGATTGGTCCCATGCTTTAGCGATTAAGTCCGAGTTGTCCGTGCATGTCTCAATCTGGCAGCATCTGACTTAGATGAAGGTCCCATGCTAGAATTTTTTTGGAGTCCAGCATGATTTTGCCATTCCAGACGACGGATACGGCGATGATAGACTCCTTCTCTATGTGATATCCACAGCAATTCCGATCGATGGATAGTTTCAATGTCCCATGCATCCATCGAGCACTTGCCATCTTCGTCTGATAGTCTTGAAAGGAAGGAACCAGCCAATGAGCGTCAGCCTTTGAATCTTGAGGCTGATTTGCCACCAATTTTGAGTCACATGACATATATTGCAATCAGTCTGAAAAACATGGTGCTGAAATTAGCAGATTTCATCCAATCAGGAAGCACCAAACAATCAACCAAGCCCGGCTAGCTCAATCGGTAGAGCGTCAGACTCTTAATCTGAAGGCTGTGGGTTCGACCCCCACGTTGGGCGCTTTCTCTTTTGTTTTGGTTCTATGGGCCATAGCCATGCAGCTTTCTGACCCCATGGTGACAAAACCATCTTTTTGCCATGGTTTCCGCTCGGTTTTCTAGCTTTGTTTGACGTATTCTTTTGTTTTCAGTTCCTCCCTAGTATGATCTTGTTAGAGAGGAGCGAAGAAAGAGTAGAGAGCGGATCAATGCATCGAGTTTGGTTTGGACGACGATGTAGGTAACGAGGAAGGAGGTGTTGAGTTGCGATTGGGAAAGTAGGAGTAAAGGAGAATGCGGGTACATTTCAAGGAGTTGTGCCCGAGGTCTGCATCGCAGGATGTATGACCTGGATAAACATCCCGCTTACTCACGAGGAAAGCGTAGACTTGCACCTTGAGCAACGAAATAGCAGACTTGTGAATAAAGTCTAGTGGGGGCCTGCGAGCCTGTTATTGTTACAAAAGGGGCTGGCGCATGCGACATATTGACGCGTCAATGGATCGCGCTGTGTTTCTCACATCGTTACCGACCTATTTGCAACGAACAACAGTTGGGCGTTAATGTATTTTTAGGGCGTTGGCGCGTGTTGCACTGAGCACTTTTAGGGTTTCAGTGGCCAACCAACGTGGAGAAAGGGATGAAGGAAACCTTTTTCCCATTGTTCTTTTCTTGCTTTTGTTCGTGTGCATCCATCCATCACACAGCCTCACACCACCCATCCTCATCATCACCCTTGTTTCATTCTCATTGGCGCAAGTCGAGGACCGGAGGATACTTCGAGGCCGCTATTCATTCATTCAGAACACAGCCAGAGCAAAACTGACCGACACTTCTAAAGGCGAAAAAGCTCAAGCACAGCAATGCAGGAAATGAAGATTGGCCCGCCGAATGGCAGAGAACATCTCCTCCGCCAGCAATCGGGGCAAAAGATGAAACTGAAGGAGAAGTTTGTCGAGATTTACGACATGTTCTTGAGAGTATGTGAACCTCATGGAAGGAGGTCATTGCCTTTTTTTTTTGTGGACATCAAGACACCTCAGGACCAGCCATTAATTCCTGTGCTGCAGTTTAGCCCTAACGACTCCCTCTATGTCGCCATAGGGACAGGATCCATCGATAGCAAATGGCAAAGATCCCGATGTGTTTTGGGACGAACTGTTCCTCATCAAGGTCAGTGAAGCTCTATCGCCTTTGGAAATCTCGGGAATTGGCTCAGTGGATGTCTGACAAACCTCTTATTCTTCATCCCAACTTCAGGTCAACGCAGACTATCTCTCATCCAGCTTGCGCGAAACGACCGAGGACCAGCTGCTTGCTATCAAGGACGGCATCAACAGCATATTCCTACACGCAGTGCAAACCATGCGCGACCCTCTGCCCCAGCGTCGCCTCCACGCCATGCAGGTAACAAAATGAGAAGAAAATAATTTCTGAGCAATAGATAACCACATCATCTGTGTACTAATCCTTCACTTTCTTCCGTACTCTTTTAGACACTGACTATCGTCCTTGGAGAGATCTTTCGTAAAAAGTTCCACAACTGGAGCTTTGACGTGATCCATCTCTTAGTACGTATGAGCTTGATTGATAACATAATCCACCGTTCTTTGCTCACGTTTCCTGATACCTATTATACTCCTCACTTTTCAATCGCAAGTAGACAGGTCTCTCACACGCGGACCTCGTATTCAGGACATTGGTTCAGGGACTGGCTCAGATTTTGGACAGCGAGGAATCAAGTATGTTAATAACGGACAGCTCTTACAGCCATCACTTGGTCGTCTTCGACATCGAACTGACTTTATCCCTCGCGGTTTCAACCCTACTACATAGTGGAGTTGCGGGTTGTAGCACTGCGACTTGCTATCGCCCTCGTGTGTGGAAACGACAACGTCAACAAGAACAGCTTGAACGAGTACTTCATGCAAAAGGACATCTTTTCATCGGTCGCTAAGGTACTTTCAAATCGTCCAACATTCACTATGCAGCTGGTTGAATGTCAAAGACTCTTTGCTCACATGCAGTTCTCGCCCACTTTTTTCACCTTCACAATAGTTCTTCATGGCCGTCGATTCGGCCGATTTGGCATTCGAGGCGTTGGCATTGTTGGGTTTGCTGGCAAACTACAACAAATACGAGACACAGAACCCGTATCTAGCTCAGTTAACTGCCTTGAACGACGAAACTATTCTTCGAAAAATGGCGCTTGTGATCACTGTCTCTTGTGACAAGATGCGGAGGTAAATACTACACTTTGCCTCAGATGACTTGGACTATACGAGGGCTTTCTAACGAACCATACTATTCTCACCTAGATCCTATATTGCGGTGGCCGATGATGATGAGCTGTCCACTGTGTCCAAGGTGACCAGCGCTTTTTCGTATGTGACAGGAATGCTCTGGAATCCCAAGAGTCAAGACTCATCAGTAACGGATGCTGCGTTTGCTGAGCTGTAAGTAAATGCAACTCTCGAGACATCGTACAGTAGCAGATGTCAAGGAAACTGACCATTTCTCGTCTCAACCCTATCCTTGAAAGGCCCGATGGAAGAGCTACGATTCTCATGGTTATGTACGATTTGCTGTATATGAACAGACCCTTCCGACGCATCTTTTTGAGCTTTTCTACCACAACCAGCGCGCTGGCACAGCTGCAGTTCAGCGATAAGCTACCCGACCCTTCAGCCGATGTCAACGGCAAGGGCGACAAGGAGACAGGACTTGCGATATACTTGTCGTTTGCATCGTATCTCTTTCAGCACAATCGAACACAGCGGACCTCACCTTATACCCATCTGTGCCTGATCACTCTCTTGATCTTGGTGGAGGACCCAACACTGTACCCATGCATCTGCTCCATCCCTCAGTCACAGGACGCATCCCCAGCTATCCACGGACAAGTCAGTGAAACATCAGTAAGACTGTGCCGTCAAAGGCAACCCGTACTCCCAAAAGTGAAGCAGGCTCGACCACTTGGCGCTGTGCTTCTCGATGTAATCCTTGGGTTCCTCAAACACAACATGAAGAAAAAGATGCAGATCGATTCATTCCGGTAAGCTAAGTTCGCATATGTTGCTAGGATTGTGATCGCAGATCACTTGGCAGATCGTATTTACCACTTCAAACTCTCTCTCTGATAGTATCGCCATTTCGATTATTATCTCGCTTGCCAGTCGCTTCAAGTCGCTCCGTGTGCGTCTTTGTAAGTCTCAGGCTTTAAAGAGCTTTGGTATGGCTATGCATCCATTCGATTTTTGAAACTGACTTCTCTACATTCGCTTTTGTTTTATAGCTTATCACTGGGTGGAAATGTGGAATACCTTGCTGGGGCTCGTCAAGTTTTTGCATGCCAACATAAAGGTGTTCCAACACCAACCAGAAGCTCGAGACTTGGTTGCCGAGGTAGGAAACGCGAGAAGAATACTCGTTACTTCACTCCTTGTGTAGTATGCCAGATTACTAACAGTCTTATCACTCCTGTCTATGCCCTTGCTCTCGCTCAGGTTATTGACTTGGTCAACTATTTCGTAACGTACGGCGATCTTATCATGCCCGATCCTGCCAGTCTCTACGCGCTCTATTACGAAATCGTGCGCTCGGGCATCGACGTATTTTCTGAGCTTGCAAAAGAATGTATGTCTGACTTGGATTGTATCGATCACGCAGGCCTAAGCAATGCACGCCATTTGTACTGATATGCTTCATTTTCTCATATCGGACGTCTTAATAGTCACCATTTCTATCCAGCCTCCACTACCTGCACCTCTCCCTCACCACGATTTGACTTCACGTAATCGACTCAACCTGGCTTCGACACCAGCCCCAGCCTCAGCGAGCAGTCCACCAGAGTCCACAATAGGATCACCCCTCCCTGCGTTTTCACACCTGAGCTCTCCACCTGCATCGCCTTACCATCCTTACTCTCGCACAGGATCGCCAGGACCCAACAAGGCACAAAGGAACATTATCATTGATCTGTCTAACATCAACCAAGTGCACACCTTTTTCTTCACTCACCTCTTGGCCTGGCGAGACGCCAATCCCACGCGCAGTCTTGGCCCCGATTTGGTCTCGACTATTATCAAAACACACTACCAGGACCTGGCACTCGTCTCAATCTCACTGGATACCAGTCTGACTTTGAAGCAGAATCAGGGAGGTCTAGGCGGTAAGGGTGCCAATAGCACAGCTGTGGTCTCTGGATCAGGCCCGCACCCTGGCTGGGACGCCTACACGGAAGTGCCTAGCAAGGTCTACTTTTTCCGACAGCTGACTCGCTGGATCGTCGCCGACTTTCGAAGCATCTCGTACGACAAAACCAAACTTCCTTTAGCATAGAGAACGCAAAATCGGTAGTAAAACTTCTTTTTTTTTTCTGGCCCATATCTTGTCACTACTTCAAAATGGCTGAAGCTACTCCGAGCTACTCTCTGCGCTGGAGAGGTTCGCACAGGCCAGAGCAAGGGCTCTATTCTACATCGTACATAGAAGCTCGAGCTACTACGCCAACAGCACCTACAGTCGATTTGTATGGCATTTTTATGTGCAGTATAGCGAGACAAATATTGTTCTTGGTTCACTACTACATTACTGTGGGATAATGGTCATTCTTCACCAAGAACTAAAATCGCCAAACCCACCAGCAACTTTTTTCTTCTTGGGCGCTGATGGCGTCGTAAACGACTCCTCGTCCGCTTTGCTCTCCTTGGCTGTTGTCCCAGAGGCAGAGCTAGAAGAAGCTGTCGAAGAAGAGAGGTACTTTCCAACTGCTCCTCCTACCGTGCCACCGCCAGCGACATCGCGCTTGATCGTGGGACCGAACCAAGTCGAGTGATCCAGGGGGTTCTCTTTCTTGGCCGGGTTCTTCTTGGCCTCCTCCTCATACCCGCGTTTCCGCTCCAGGCGCTCGGTGAAGGTTTGATAAGGGTCGACAAAAACTGTCACGTCTTGCATGATGATTCCTGGTGGCGATACGGGTACATCCGTCTCCTCGTTCGTGGGCACCATCTCTAGTTTGTCGAGCACATCCATGCCTCCGACCACTTTTCCAAAGACTGTGTGCTTGCCATCCAAATGAGTGCAGGGCTTGAACGTGATAAAGCTATTTAAAATTAGTAATTGCGAAACAGGAGAGTGGGTATCGATTCGATTAGTAAACCGTGAGTACAAAGGCAAGTGTAACATAAAGGAAGAAAGGAAGCTTACAATTGGGACGAGTTGGTGCCTGGTCCCTTGTTAGCCATGCTGAGGATACCGCGGGCATTATGTGACAGTTTGGACTTGATCTCGTCCTTGAAGTTTTCTTTCCAATACGACTCGCCTCCTCGCCCCGTACCCGTGGGGTCGCCCCCCTGGAGCATAAAGTTTTTGATCTTACGATGGAACTTGACGTTCTTGTAATATCCCGTCTTGGCCAGCATAATAAAGTTGTAGCATGTCCTCGGTGTCTGTAGAAGGCAGGTATGAAATGTACGTTAGAAACGAAGCAAGGTAACATAGCCACGAAACGATTACTCAGCGGGTAACCTAAATACTGTACCTGGTCGCAAAACAGTTCAATGTTGATCTTGCCAAAATTGGTGATAATACTGCCGTATCCCTTGGCCTTGATTAGTGGGAACATGTACTCTTCGTGCGACATCAGGACGCGATCGTCTGTGGTCGAAACACTGACAGCCGTGGAGGTTAGCGATCCACTGGTTCGTCCCGTAGTATAGGCAGCCGCATTGTACGCCTGCGTCTTTTTGTTGGACATGGCTTCCATAGCCCTGTCGATTGGCCTGCCCTGTGCCTTGGCCTCTTCTTCCTTCTTTTTCTTTTCCACGGCCGCCTTTTCAATCTTTTCCATGTTGAGCTGTGAAAGCACCTTGGCGGTCGATCCCATCTGGTTAATGTTGTTCATAGGATCCCGTTTCTTCCTCTCCTTTTCTATTTTAAAAATCAATAGCATAAAACTAAGTCAGCGGGATATTTTGGCGCTAGAAAATCATCCTTCCTCCTGGTGCTTTTTCGAGCGTCGTTTCCTTACCTTCGTCCTTCGCGACTAGGTCATTCTTGACATAGTGAAAGTTGGCGAGGTTCCTGTTTTCTAGGTTGTGTGGGTCCTGGATGGTGATAATATCCTTGCGGACGAAAGGCTCATCGGTCATGAGATCTTTCCAGAACTTGGCCTTGATGTTCAATCTCTCCACGGCTTCGTACGCAAACACGTTTCCTGAGGGTTTGATGGCGACAATGTGCGAGTTCTCGTTGAACACCTTGAGCGTGATGGGGCAGTAGAATTCATCTAACAAGTTGAGCGCGGACAAAAACAGAGTCGTCTTGTAAGTGTGATATCTTTTTTTTTTTTTTTTTTTTTTTTTTTTTTGGCCGAGATCATACAGATCTGTAATAGCAACGTTGATCCTTTATCTGTACCATTGGCGTTCTTGAAAAAGTTGAGCTTGGTGAGTGTCTTTGCGTCCAGTTTCTCGCCGGTTGCTGGATTGGTGCCAAACTTTTTGAGATATGGGATAATGTTGCTATTGAGTAGAGCCGTAAAAACAGGTGTTAAGGAAACCACTATTGATCAGGCTACAGTGCAACTGTAAAAAACAAGCAAATCCAAGTTAACCGTCCATTGCATCATATAACTTACACCAGATCAAAGATGATACCGTCCTCGGTGCAGACTGGGTGTTCGAATGGCTGAAGGGAGAGAGAGCAGCAGTCGAAGGGAAGTCGACGGAAAATCTGGGCTTGTCTACGTCCTCCTGCACCGCCAAAGGTCATTCCACCCTCTGAGAACTCGTTACTCCACTCAGAGTGGGTAATGTACATTTTGTCTATGGTTAAATGCATGCGTGTCAGCGATCACTCGAAGTGTAGAGCATTGCTGTTCCTGTGCGTACATAGCTTTTTGCTTTTTGCTGGCTGTACCTGTTCCTTTTCCCATGATGTGCTAGAATGGATGGTGCCGAGGATCCGTGACCGTGAGGAGAAAGAGTGAGAAGAGAGATTGATTGACATCGCCCAGTCCCTCTCTCTCTCAGCTTAAATATGCCTGTTACCCCTCCGTAATTGCACACGGCGCTCCAGCCCAGTCTCTCTAATTGATAAAATGAAATTTTTGCTCTCAACTCTTTTTTTTTTTTTTTTTGGAGTGGCCTCTCTACTCTTCATTTTCCTTTTCTTCTGCTTCTTCCTTCTCCTGCTCCTCTTCCTCTTCCTCTTCCTCTTCCTCCCTTCCTCTCTCTTCTCGTTCCTGTCTCATCGTGGCTTCCTTTCTCTGTCTACGTCTCCTCCCCCTTTGCTCGGCTCGACTTACACTGGAGACTCGGAGGACACCAAACATCAGCATAGCATAACATTAATGTCCTAGGGATTGTGTTATTCGTGCTACCACAACACTACCACAACAACATCCAGATATTCATCCACCCACGCTCGCCCTGTTCAACACAGCTATGGAGCAACCCTCAGGTTTGCCTGTACGGCAATGCAATGCAGTACTGCAAGCTGATCAGCCTCTTTAATGAAAATGCTCTTCATTGAGAACTCATTTCATTGATTTCAATTTCCATTCAACGCTACCGTTGTTAGATGACCAACATGCTGGTCTTCAGCTCAGTACTGCTCGTGTTTCTATGCTACTTGGTGCAGCTGTCGTACGAAAACTATTCCAGCATGCTGCTCCATCATCACCACAGCCTCAACCTCAGCCGCTATCAGGACAAGTACGACCAGTATCTTAGCCAGTACCCTCGGCAACGAGGCGTCGGTAAGTCACCAAAAAAAATACAGTGCTGTGCGGGGCATAGACACGGTGCACAACCCTCTTTCACGTTTCCCCACAATCCCACACGGAGATGGAGACACGAGAGTCGCATATATTCGTGTTCTCTCTCTGCGGATAGAGTTTTGTTCAATTTGATTCATTTCATGTTCATACTTTGCTATGGTTTGCAGTTTGCACAATACTCAGCACTTTATTGTCGTTTTTTCTCCGGCCCACTCAGTCCAAACTCAAGAATGAGAGGATTTGTTTGTTGGAAGCGGACGTAGATGTGTTGGGTGCAATGGTATGCGTGTGAAGGTGTGTGGTATGCAGTTAAAACTCCCAGTAATGCGATTCGACATCGGGAAATGTGGCTCGAGTTTGGGATTATGCGAACATCAAGAAAGGCGTTTGAGGCTGAAGGAACGAAGGTCGACTACGCACTTCCCGACTAACACTTTATTTTAATTCCTGTTGTCGCCCTGCACTTTTAGACAAAGCAAGGAAAGAGGCCTTGTAAAGGCAAGAACGATGAAGGAGAGAGCAAGAACAAAGTGCTTTTTTTCTTCTTCATCACTCTCATTCCCCTGCTTTTGTTTCCTTTACTGTCTTTGTTTTTCATACGAATGTGTTCTCGTCCGCTTCACCTCCTTCCTTCCTACTACTGCCTTGTCTCTCTCCGTTGCTTTCTGTTTTTGTCTGTTGAACACAGCTGGTCGGACGAGACGAGCAGAGGCGGAAGCGGGGTACACGCCTCAGGAAAAAGGACAGGGTCCTCTCCTCCACTCAACAGCTGAACTTCATCGTCCACCGCCCTTTTTCTTTTTTTCTTTCTTTTCGTTTCCTTCTTCACGATCAACCAAAGCACGAACAAAGCCGTTCGATCCGTCGTTTGTTGCTTTGATCGTGTGTCTTTCCATCGTCTGTGTATTCTCGCCTTCTTTCCAGCATCTTCGTCTTCTCCACACATTCCCAATCCTTACTCTTTCTTCTCGCTTTGCATATATCGCTCAAAACATTCCCCAGACTTTTTTCTTCTTTTTGTACAGTAATTTCTTATTCCCATGCAACCACATAGCCATCCATTTTTTTAAAAAAAGTAAATAAAACAAACATGTCTCCCCCATCCAAGAAAGCAAGTTGTTGTAGCAACAAGAGAAACATTGGGTCCCTTCATCTTCAGCCTCAAAGGCAACGGGCAATGGCGCAATTTATCCAAAAAAAAGGGCTCATCGTATTCTTCTCTCTCCCACGTGCAGTTGAGGCAAGTCAAGATGGGATGGGGGGAAGCAGTTTCGATCGTACATGAATGGATGGATGCGCGTTCCAGGGGCATGGCCCTTGAAAATGGACCATTGGCACAAAGGATTTTCTGTCCAGTGTCAGTTATTGAACAGCATACGACAATAATGAAAAAAGGAACAATTGATGGTCTTGATCTGTCCTGGATTCTGTCGCTAGTTGGCACTGAACCAGAATGCTAAAGGAAATAAATAAAGAGGTGCATAGATGCATAAGACACACGGAACCCGTGTTTCTTTCAGGCGCTCGCTCTCATTTCAACCTTGCGTGAATAATCCTGGAATCTCGAATGAATCATTGGGCAGCACTTACGAAATACAGAATCATATCTCGTCCCTGTTGTTTTTTGTCTTCGCGTCCAGCTGTATCCTATGGAGGCCCAACGAGCGAAACCTCATTGAACAACGACTTTCTCTTTTCGTTTGGCGTTCGTTTTTTTTATTACAACATACTATGAGAATGGAAGATATACTTACTCAGAGAAGTGAACAAGACGAAGCATGCGAGTGAAAGAGAGATAGAGAGGAATACCAAAGACGATGCGAAAGACAAGAATTAGATATAAGTGACGGCAATCTCGTCATCCTGGGGCCCATTTTTGTTACCAACAGTGTCTTCTCACTCCTCTTTTCCTTTCCTTTCCTTCTCTTTCTTCCCACTTTCCTTACTACTAGTCAAAAAGAAGGGTGCATGCCCCTAACAATTTCAATTACTTGCGTCCTAAGTACCCTCGCTCCTCTACCCTCTCCGCTATCCACAAACACCATGTCAAGTCGCATAAACCCTGTTCTGGCACTCTCAATATCTCTCACCGTTCTCCTATTCATTCTCACCAATGCTGTCACTGAAGCTGGATGTCAACACTACAAAGGCGGCGCCAATTGCCCACCAGAAGCACCGTGCTGCAAATCAGGCTGGTGCTCCAATGCGGAATCCTTCTGTTCTCTGGCGCTAGGCTGCCAGCCCGAAAATTCGTTCTCTCTCGACACATGTCTCCCTCTTCCCCAGTGCACCTCGTTCTTTGATGTAAAGAAATCCATCGACATGTCTACCTTTCGTCATTACCCGCAACTAGCAAACGAACGAGGCGCATTAAACAAACTCACAATAGTCTTGTTTTGTTTTCAAAATAGAACTTTGATAGACCAGACACTGTGATCGCGCTGACCAACTTCTCGGGCAACCCTCTGGATGCGCCCTGGACATCAGATTTTATGCCCAATAACGCAAGGATCGAGAATGGCAACCTGGTTCTGACCTTGAAGAAGAACGACGCTCTCAACAAATTCGGGAACCGGCCAGGATTTGGAGCAACGGTGTCCAGCACAAGGTACGTACATCAGGAGGGAACATGTTGAGACCTTTGTTCTTTCTTCTTGGATATTCTGGAACACGTCTTAATGTGTAAATACGTATTTTAGGTGGATGTTGTATGGCACAGTTTCTGCAAGGATCAAGTCTGGATCGCCCAATGGAGGCATCGTTTCCTCGTTTATCTACAGAAACGCCGTGACAGGAGACGAGATCGATTACGAGTGGGTTGGCAAGCAGCCCAACGAAGTCCAAAGCAACTACTATTGGGTAATAGCACTGGCCACTACGACCTCTGTGAGTGACGTATTATCTCAGCGGTACTGACGCCTCTCTCACTATCAATTTTTAGAACACTCCTTCAACAATGGACCCAAAGGACATTGACTACTCCCACTCGCGCCACAAAGATGTCGGTATCAATCTCTCGCAAGAGTACCAAACTTACACGATCGAATGGCTTCCCGACCGCCTCACCTGGTTCGTGAATGGCCAAGTTGTGCGCACTCTCCTCAAGTCAGAAGTCAATGGCACCCAATACCCATCCACACCCAGCCAGATCCAGTTCAGTGTCTGGGACGGCGGTCTCGGCGACCCGGCCACCGTGGAGTGGTCAGGCGGCCCCACACGCTACGAGGATAACCAAGCACCGTACGAGATGTTTGTTGACTTTGTAGACGTCAAGTGTTTTGCACCCGTGGACCCTGCAACAGCGCCATGGCCACCAAAGAACAAGGGCTTCCAAGGCACCGTCAACCCGCTCGCCAAGGACTCTGCTCTGGCCAAAGAAGCTATTGTGCTGGGCGATAACGCACCAACGTTCTCGACGCTTGAGAATGGTGGGTTGCATTGGGGCCGGTTCAATGGTGGCAAGAGCCTGAATCAGAACTATCCGATTATCTCTAAAAAGAAGAACGCAGCTGGTCGTGTGGGCGATAGAGCGCAGTGGGGGCTAGTTTCGATCATATCTACTCTTGCCATCTACATACTTTCCGCGAACTAAGCAACAAAAACAGAAGCATACTGGAGGAAATTTTGCCACAATCTTATTCCTCCTACACACAATCTTTTTGAATATAACACGATTGGAATGCTGTTGGTGTTTTTTTATGCTTATTCTTTTTGATGGATCTTCTATTCTTTTACTCGGCTTCAGGAGTCGATGCTCTGGAAGCATTCTCGTGGTCATCAGGGTGTGCAACCTTGAGAGCAGCAACGAGGCGGGCAGCGCTCTTCTGGGGCATCATCTGTGCAGCCTTCTCCTTGGAGACAACCTCGTTGCCAACAAAGAGTGGCACCTCCGTGATCAGGGGCGATAGGTTCACGTCCATGAAGTGAATGGTGTAGCGGAGGACGTGCGAGATGCGGAGCCAGCCCAGACCGTGCTCAGTGGGGATCAGCTGGTCGTTGTCGAGGCGCACGTCAAACTCGATGGGGGTGTGCCGGCCAAAGTCAAGGTCGCCATCGGTGTTGGGCACGACCACCAGCGAGGAGACGATTCTTGATGCGTTGACCTTGCACGATGCACCGGGGACACCACTAGATGTCGATGACAAAGGGAGAGATACAAGAAGTATAAGTGAAGTGGTGAGTGGTGAGCGGTTTGCTCCATCATCAATGCGCGAATAAAATTAAATAACAAATGGCCAAATTAGGAAGAAACAGGTCAGAGGGATGGATTGTGCCTCAAACACACAACAAATCCCTCTGTTGTATCTGCTCTCCATCGTAGCAGTAAACAACAGCAGAGGGAGGAAACATCTTGGTCTGCTATCCTCCCAGTCGTGTTATAACATACAGCACAGCCATAGCAGCCAGTGTTGTGCCACAGCCATGGTACCCAGTCGGTTGTCTGTCGGAGGAGAGTAGCTATTCCTGTTCACATGTATCGTGATGTACTTTCCACTCGCATCCTCTCGTCTTGCTTGAGCTCATTCACTCTCTTTTTTCACTCTCCACTCTTCACGTTTCGTCACTTGGTCTTCATTCACTCTCTCTCAATGTTCAAATGCGACACATTCCACTGAGCCCAGTCCATGCTAAAATAGATCGCCCCGTTTCCCAACGCAGGGACAAGGGCAAAGACTCAACAGGGAAAAGGAAGGTGGATGATTGATGGTCCGTTTCCTGCCTTTTTCGGCAACTCGCCTCCTTCGACCCTTCGCCCTGCTTCTTCAATTGCAATCAATGCCGTCGCAATAATGCACCTTCATCTTTCTCCTTGACCAAGCCGGACCTAGTCCGCGCAACGCCTTTTTTTTTCTTTCTCTGCGGGGATTGACGCAAGGTTGGAAATAATGCAAGAGACAGAGACGCATGATATCATCTCACTTCCTTGTCCCCTGTGTATCCCGACTCTGTTTTTTGCTGTTGGTGTGTTTGTGTGTTGAGGTTGGTGTGTTTGTGTATCGAGTATGTGATGCAGCTATCCACGATGAAAATGAGAGGCGCCTTCCGTTGTGGCCAAAAACAAAAACCAAAAACCAAAACCAAAATAAAGAGCACTCACGACAACAACCCGGAAAAACAAAAGGGAAATGAACAACAACCACAACCACAACCACAACCAACAAAAAAAACTTACGCATTGGCAATGGGGTGTCCACGCTTGGTGAGGAAATCAATATCCTCGATCTGGATCACGGAACACTCGAGCTCCTTGATCATGTACGACTTGCTGCGAGCCTTGAGCTCAGCCTTGGCCAGAAGCCTATCCTGGCCCAGGACAAGGCGTCCAGGGGTGCTCAGCTTGCTCCGGTACTGACCAGGCTGGTCGACCGAGGTTGTCAACATGTCATCGCCACTGCTGGGGATCGGGCGGCGGAGCACCAGGTCGTGCTTGACCACACGGGTGGACGAGAAAAAGTAGTCGCGGCGGAGAGTGGCGTGGATCTCGTACTTCCAGTCAATGTAAGGTGTGTCCAGCTTGTTGATCAGTGTTGGGGGCAGCTCACCCGAGCGAGGGAGGTCGATCCGGAAGGGGATGTATTGCTCGCCGCTGTCCAGTTTGATGGTGCCTCGGCCCTCGGTGTCGTTGGCCGCGATCAAGTCTACGGTGGTCTCGATCAGATCTTCGCGGGCGAGGGCTTGATCGGCTGTGTCGATGTTAAGCATAGCGCCAACTAAAGGAAAGTGCGTTTGTGTCATGATCGTCAGTAATCGAACACCTGTGCGCATGATGATGTTAGATCAACCTCCTTCTTCCTCTTCCTCTTACTGTGACCATGGACCGCAATGGTGGCGACCTTGAACTGTTCGGCGCGATCCAGTTTGAGAGCGATGGCACCGCTAATCGTCTGAGTGTTGTATTCCTCCATCTCCAATTCGACAATGAAGGGCTGCTCAGTGTCGAGCTCGATATCGAAGCTGTATCCCATGGTTGTAGTTTGGCTGGTGCTGTTGTGAGAGTGGAGAGAATGGGGAGTCGTAAGGTGGAGTTGTAGGCGAAGGTTAGGTGGATGAAAGAGAAAAGTGGAGAAAAGATGGAAAGAAAAGCAAAAAGTGGAAAGAAGATTTGATAAAAAAGAACGAGATCCCACCCAATGCTTATATTTCAGTTCACGAGGTGGCGAGAGCATTTCCTCAGCGACAAGTGGACACAACGGCACACGCTTCCTCATCTTTTGCTCAGAAAGATAACGGAGTCGACACCTCTCCTTCCTTCCTTCCTCCCCTCCTCCTGTGTGTCGTGGCAAAGTGTGAAGGTACACTCACACACCCACACGCCCACACATAGCCCGGTGAACATCGTTCCAAGTCTCAGCCCCGGATCATCTGTCTAATGCTAGCATGCACGCAAGGACAGCACTTTAGCCCAAGTGTGCACACATGGCATCCCACATGGTTCCTCTTGTCGACTCTCCAGGGCATGATGAAGAAAAAGAGGATGATGACATACATGGACATCAAGACTGCCAAGTATGACGAAAGAAGGCACATCGCCTTCCGAGTCCAATGTGTTCTCCGTCGCAGTTTTTTTTTTTTAATATTGTTGTCGGCATCCCCATCCACCCTTGGTTTCAATGAGCACTATCGTCATCCTATTTTTTGCTATTGCAAGGCATTAGGCATCCTTGTTTCCTTGTACAAAAGGCAAAAAAGTATCAACTTTGTTCCTGATCCACTCTGCTTTCTGCTTCGGTCCCTTGTTTAACGGCTCAGTGCATGGTTGCTCATCCGTTTGTCCCTGGCAAGTTGTAACTGTTGTTGTCCAGGGAACAGGGCACGCTAAAAAAGGATAATATCCCGGGCAATACCTTTGTTCATTCCTGAGAGTGAGAGCACGATCTATCCTCGATGCTTTGTCCTTGCCAAATATCCCAGCTGGACAAACCATGTTCCCTGCTCGTTTTGGCAAAGTAAGCGCACATGTGTTGCAGTGGTCGTGTGATCGAGGCAACCATCCCACAGCCAAAAAAAATAAAAAATAAAAAAACATTGGTGAGCGAACACAAGCCAGTCTAACCCGACAACCATCTCACACACGTACACACATGTTTGGGATCGATACACTTCAAAGTACATCTTTCTCATGGGAAGGCTTCAAAATTTGAACGGTTGAGGAAAATAACAACATTTTATTTGATCTGCCATCGGCTCTCCTGCCCATGCCCAATGTTTTGTCCAAGCCACACGATTTAAACGGCGCGGAGAAATGTAAACATCGCGATCCTATTTGAAGAGAAGCTGTTCAAGGCAAAGAAGGACAAGATTAACATCCATCATATTGATTGAGATATGCCGAAGGCAGCAAGGGGAAAGGTCTTTTTTTTTTTTTTTTTTTTCATTCTTGAGTCAGGGTTAAAAAGCTCTGTGAAGAATTCTCAACATGGTCTTTCAGGTGAAGAAATTCGTTGTTTATAAAACATCATCCAAGAAAAGAAAAAAAAGAGAAGCAAAGGCAAAGAGAAGAGTGTCAATCATCGTTCAACTTACCAAGAGTCAGTCGCGTTGGTGGGCATGCCATCCATTGCCAGTTTTCGATTTTGTATTTGATAATAAAAAAAAAGGTAGGAATAAAAAAAGGTTTTTTCTTCTTCCTTACACGGAGAACCACAGAAGAGAAAAACAAGTTGCCTCGTTCTTCTCTCCATAGCGCGAGTGAGCCCCGTTGAGTTACAATCAATCCTCAGTAAAGAGAATCAACCGCAATCGCATAACTGTAACCATGACAAACACTGAGCCAAACAAAATCAGATCATTAAGGAGCTACTTCTCTCAATGAGAGATGATCTCGGCACACACAACGATCAATCTTTTGTGGACAAAGTAATACCAGTGGATTATTGGCGGCACTTTCTGCCGTGAGGTCCGAGGACTTTCCCTAAAGCATTGCAATGATATTTCGGTTGAGGTCTGATCGCGAGATCAGCCTCATCGTAGAACTGTGATGCTTCAATGTGCGATTCTGCGTGTGGTTCTCCGGGGATGTGTAAGGGAAGAAAAAAAAAGTAAAGATTCAAAACAAACAGAAACGAAAAATTTATTGGTATTTCGAAGTCACGTGATTCCACCAATCGAGCGAGAACGCGACTGAACGCGACCTGCCCACAAAAAAGAGTGCGTGAACAACATAAACTGCACGGTGAACAGTGCTTAGTAATGATGTGCTGCAAATCTGAAACGCTTTTCACGGTGTGCTACACAAAGGTGTGTGGCAAAGTAATAAGTGAAAGAGAGTGAAAGAGAGTCAAGTTCAAAGTGCTGAGCCTCGCTCATTTTCTTTGGTGCGCCACCTCAATACTAAAGTCTCAGGGACTTTCTTCCCAATTTCTATTTTAGCTTCTTTCCATTTCATTTGACCGTTGACACACTTTTACACTAACACACACATCACCGAAAATGATGCTCAGCAACCAAGTCCAGCAACCCAAGGATATCGAGGCAAGTCAAGGTTGGCAACACAATCTCAAGGAAGCCAGAGCAAAAGATGCGGAGGGGCATCACAGAATGAAAACAGACCCACCAATCGCCAACTGGTCTCCCACGCCGGTCTCAGACAAATGAATAACATGGTCTGCATACTCAATTTACCACTTTTGTAGGTCACTAATCCTCCAACAGATGGCATCTCAGATCTCTCTTTCTCAAAGACAAGCGACTTACTCGCCGCTGCTTCCTGGAGTAACGAGGTATGTGCTTCTCAAGGATATCTTACTGAAAGGAGGACTTTGTTTTCCTTGTTCATATTCAAGGTCTAACCCACCCTCTTTTTCCCGTACATGTTATAGGTTCGCATCTGGGAAGTCATGGGCGATGGATCGACTGTTGCTAAGGCTATGTATTCACACGACGGACCTGTTCTGACCTGTCAGTGGAGTCCTGTAAGTTATTCTGCTGGGAGCAAAAAACCCGGTCAGGAGAGAGCAGTGTGCTGAACGGTTAATCACTCATGCTATCCCATAACTCTTTTCCTTCAAAAATCTAATAGGATGGATCAAAGTTGGCTTCAGGAGGAGCAGACAGTGCAGGAAAGCTTTTTGATGTGTCGACAGGCCAGGCGACTCAGTTCGCCAAGCATGACCAACCCATCAAGAGCTTGCGCTGGATCGACGGAGCCAACATTGTTGCCACTGGAGGATGGGACAAGATGATCAAGGTGCGAAGGGAAAAGAAAGCGACTCTGTCTCTTGTTATATTGTGGGACTACTACAACCAAGGAAAGGAACTAACTTCAATTTTGTATCATGGAACGGGATGATTATTATTAGTACTGGGATCTTCGCCAGCAAACTCCAATTTCCACAGTGGCGATCAGCGACCGACTCTACTCCATGGATACACACGGATCTCTGTTGGTGGCAGCAACAGCAGACATGTCCATCAATATGTACGACATGAGCAACCCCACAGTGCCCTTCAGAACTATTCAGAGTCCCCTGAAGATGCAGACCCGTGTTGTCTCTTGTTTCACAACTGGTGGCGGATTCGCTGTCGGCAGTATCGAGGGTCGTGTTGCTATCCAGTACTCGGATGTCAAGGACAACCAGTAAGTTGCTTTCTCCGATGCAACTGCTTCGATAGACTTGGATTCACAATTCTAACGGATCTACTTCTTTTAACTTGATAGGGGCAACTTCTCATTCAAGTGCCATCGTGATGGCGCACCAGCAGCTCGCGACTCGTCAGTATATGCAGTGAACGCCATCTCATTCCACCCAATCTACGGCACATTCGCAACAGCTGGCTCGGATGGCGGATTCACCTTCTGGGACAAGGACTCGAAACAGAAGCTCAAGGTCTTCAATAAGCAGAACGGGCCAATCTCAGCCGCTGCCTTCAACCGCAACGGATCTATCTACGCCTACGCTGTCAGCTACGACTGGAGCAAGGGCTACACGGGCGCTTCTGCAGACTTTAAGAACTCGATCATGCTGTGCCCTGTCCTGGAGGCCGATATCAAGCCAAGGAAGAAGTAAAAACAAAGGAAGACAAAAAAAAAAGACGATACCTGCACAGTATTATGGACTGGACAACTCGCAGAAGCAGAAAAAAAAAAGGAACACAAACGCCTCTTATATATCTCGTTGTATTACCCCATGAACTTTTTGTTAGCGTTTTTTCTCTTTTAACAATAAACATAGCTTTACGATTTGCTGGATCCCATTGAGGTGTGGTGTTGGGGTAAATATGTGAATGTATTAACAATGATATGCGGCTTCTTTTCCTTCTCTAATAAAAACGACAAACAACAGGATCTATTTAAGCACTGATCTCCTCCTCCTCCTTCTCCTTCTCCTCGAAAGCGATCAACGACTTGTTCTCTGCAACCATGTCGCCAATGCTGAAGAAGACATCCGAGATAACACCGTCAACGGGCGACTTGATGATGTGCTCCATCTTCATGGCTTCGAGAATAACAAGAGCCTGGCCCTTGACGACCTTGTCGCCGGGTTTGCACATGACCTGCGAGATCTTGCAGGGCATGGGAGTGCGCAAGCTGCCGGCCTTCTCCTCCTTGCCAACAGTCAAGAACTTGGGCTGGGGGACATCCAGAGTAACCTTGCCCTCCTCGGCAAAGACGTGGACCTGATCACCCTCTTGGACAACACTGGTCTTGTACATGCGGTTCTCAATTTCGGCAATCACGCTGCTCTCGCCAGCCAACTTGGCCATGACCTTGTTGAAGGTGGTGGTCTTGTTGGGAGTCTCGACGCGAACGTTGTAGGTGCCATCGCGGTTGAACTCGACACCAACCTTGACATCCTGGTCCTCGAGCTTGAAAGCAAGCTTCTGTTCGCTGGTCTGGTTCAGGCGGAGGCCAGGGTTCAAGGTGAAGGGCGAGGTAGCATCCTTGGCAGCGATGGCAGCCTCCTTGTTGGCCTCCAAATCTCTCAAGACCATCGACAACGAAGCCTGAGCAACGGTAGCGGGGTCCAGAGGAGGAGCGGGCTTGAACATATCACTCTCGTACTTCTTGATGAATCCAGTCTCAACCTCACCAGCAATGAAGGCAGGGTGGGCGGCCAGAGTCTTCAAGAACTCAATGTTGGTGTTGAGGCCAACGACCTCGTACTCGCTCAGGGCCTTGCGGAGGACGCGGAGGGCGGCAGTGCGGTTCTCTGCGTGGACAACCAACTTGGCGATCATGGGATCGTAGTAGACCGAGATCTCGTCACCCTGAACGAAACCAGTCTCAAGACGGACGCTGTCCGAAGCATCAGGGGTTCTGACGTGGAGTAGAGGACCAACATCGGGCAAGAAGTTGTTGCTGGGGTTCTCGGCATAGATACGAGCCTCGAAAGCCCATCCGTTCTTCTTCAAGTCGCCCTGGAGCTTGGGGAGTCTGTTGCCGGCAGCAACCTCCAACTGCCACTGGACAAGATCGGTGTCGGTAATCATCTCAGTGATGGGGTGCTCGACCTGAAGACGAGTGTTCATCTCCATGAAGTAGAACTTCTGGTCGGTGTTGTCCATGATGAATTCGACAGTTCCTGCTCCGACGTAGTTGACAGCCTTGGCAGCGGCGACGGCCTTCTCACCAAGCTCGCGTCTGAGCTCCTCAGAAAGTCCAGGCTAGTAAGACAGACAGCACAGATAATACGTGAGTTAAGATTGAACGATCCCGATTAGAAGACTATCCAAAAAAAAAGGATACATGTGGAGTCAAGAACTTACAGCAGGAGCCTCCTCGAGAATCTTTTGATGTCTGCGCTGGACACTGCAGTCACGCTCAAAGAGGTAGACAGCGTTGCCGAGGGTATCGGCAAAGACCTGGACTTCGACGTGACGAGGGGTAACCAGGTACTTCTCGACCAAGCTATTAAACGAGGCAAAGGAGAGTTTAATATCATCCTCATTTTTTAGTCTTTCCAAAGAAAAAAAAAGTATATCACAATTCACTTACACCTTGTCGTCGCTGAAAGACTTCATGGCCTCGCGTCTAGAGCTCTCCAACATGATTTCAAAGTCCTCAGGGGACTCGACGATACGCATTCCCTTTCCTCCGCCTCCCTTGACGGCCTTAATGAGGACGGGGTATCCGATCTTGGCGGCCTCGGCCTTCAAGAAGGCGTCATCCTGGTTCTCGCCGTGGTAACCGGGAACGACGGGGACCTTGGCAGCCTGCATGATGAACTTGGACTCGCTCTTGGATCCCATGGAGGTCATGGCGCTGGCGGGGGGGCCGATGAAGGTGATGTTCTCCTTGGCAAGGCGGTCAGCAAAGCCGGCGTTCTCTGACAAGAAACCATAACCGGGGTGAATAGCCTACAAGACCGATGGGTGCACAAGATAAATAATAAAAATGGTTAGCTGTCGTACGCAAACAACAACAAAGGGCACAACGCGCAGAACCTCTCTGAACCAAAAGGATTCGACAAGGTACTTGTTGTGCCTGCTACTCTGAAGTGAACAACTGACCAACTGGCCATCGACTCTGTCCAAAAGAGTTGTAACTGTACCTGAGCTCCACTCTTTCTGGCGATCTCAATGATCTTGTCAGCCTTCAGGTAACTCTCTGCAGAGGGGGCTGGTCCAATGTTGTAAGCCTCGTCAGCCTATTAGAGTCAAGCCGAAATTGGGGGATCGGATTTGAAAGGAGTTAGTGAAATTAGACAAGATCCACGACAGTAGGCAGCCCTGCAGGACCGGATCAAAAAATATAAACTTGCCATCTTGACGTGAAGGGCGTTTCTGTCGGCATCACTGAAGACGGCGACAGTCTTGATTCCCAGCTTCTTGGCGGTTCTCATGATACGGCAAGCAATCTCACCACTATTTAGAAGACAAGAGTGATCAATCAGTGTTGAGTTAGCCAACCATCCTCGGCTCTCCTATTTAACTTTCCGCTTCCACCAGTGTGGGAACATTGCTGATCACACGAGTAGACAAGTGAGCAAGTAGGCAATTACCGGTTGGCAATGAGGATCTTGTCGAACAGAGGCTTGCGCTCTAGTAATGAGGTAAGGACAAGTAAACAGTTTGTGGTGAGTGATTGGCAATCCTGCAACCATCGCCTTTTTTTTCGGATTCCTATTTCTCCACACCGTGAAATATGTAAGGTGTGCAGTTTGTGTCAGGTACCAATTTCGGTCGAGTACCAGCGCATTGGCTTCTTGGAGATGGGGTTGATGGTGGTACCCCAGCGGAAGGCCGCTCTGGCAGACATGAAGGTGGCCATGATTTGATGTTGTGAGGGGAGAGAGGGGGGAGGGAGATGGGAATGAAGTCAAGATGGAGGAGAAAAAAAAAAAGAGGGGAAGAGACCCAAAAACCACGAATTTTTCCCACGATTGGTCGCTCGTCACATGACATGGACTTGGAGATGAATTGTAATTGACAGTGCGGGATTAAGGTAAGATATGAATGTAAGAGTGGGACTAGAGAAAACTATTCTTCCTTCTTGGATGCAAAGCCTGACTTGCGTTTGTACTTCTGGTGCTTCTCCTCCACAAAGTAAAACGTCCTGACAGACTTGACCCACTGCTTGGCCAGGACGAGCCACCAGACCACGTTCATGAAAAACATGGTCGTCGTCGTGATCGTGAACTTCTTGCCAATGAGCCATGGCGCTTCGTACCAGGCCACGCCCAGCTTGGCTCCAATAGCGACACCCATCCACCAGTTGCCGAAAATCCGACACCAAAAGTACGTCACCAGTAGTGCCGTGTCCACCACCCGCTTCAGCTGTGAGTTGTAAAAAGTCTGGCCATTGCTCTGCAGTACCCAGCGGTAGTGCAGGATCGGGGTGCTCATGTTCATCAGCGACAACATGCCGATAAAGAACGGGCCAGGGTTGTTCAGCGTGAGGGCGTAGAGATAATAGGCGGATCCCAGGATGACTGCGATGTGGTGGAACATAATAAGATTACTGCCAATGCCGAACGCGACTCGCTGGTAGACCTCAAAGACGGTGTCCTGGGTCAGGTAGCCGAGCTCGAGTCCGACGAGGAAGGGGGTCAGAGGGGTTTTGTAGGTCGAGAGGTCGTTGGAGGACCAGTCCACTGTTGCGAGCAGGTAGATGCCAGTGGTGGTCATGATGGTCGAATGCACCGATGCCACAATTCGGTTCGAGAGATTGTATTGTTTCTCCTTGTCCGCTTGGGGTGGCAAAATGTCTTTGACCCATTGCTGGCAGCGCAGGAATGCAAATAGGAGTGGGTAGAGTGTGAGTCCACCGATGAGCGACAGTGGGATATGTGGTGAGATGATGTCCATGCTTGGCTTGAATGATACGTCGTATCTTCCCCTGGCTGGTTTCCTTATTGTTTATGTAGTTGTCTAGTTTTCTCTAATCGGTCGGTAGTATGGTCCTGTTTGTTGAGTGTCAATGTGAATGAGACTGGTGGAAAATGAATGAGGAAGAAGAGGAAAAGAAAAGGGAATGAGGGAAAAGAGTGAGACTGATATAACGAACAAGGACAAGGGCTGAACAGAGAGAACAAGGACTCCCTTTCTTCTCCAGTCGATGGGGATTGGTGCGCGCAGCGCAGACCTTGTGGTCAGGCCGGTGGTGGATGAGCCGAACGTTGGCAAACGATAAAGAAAATGACATGAACAAGGGGGTCTATGAGAGCGTGTGGAGTGGAGCAGAAACTCAACTCCCCTGTAATAATTACCTTCATCGGTTGAACCACGAACCTTGTGTTCCACAGAGATGTGTGTCCAACTGCAACACCGTTGCGAGCGCAATTGTCCTTAGTCATGGAAATTCTGGAGCATGTGTGTTGGAACCATCATTAGAGATGAATGTGGATACGCATATGTGGGTATGTAGGTGAGGTATGTTCGGACCTATGTCCTGAGATACTTGCACGATACATTCACTCAATTGATTCCTTCAGTACGAGTGCGTACTTGGAAAAAAAAAATTATTCGTGAAAAAACTATAAAGTACGCTAAATGTAACAAGGCACCATGCTCCACTGTCACAGTCGTTACTCGATCTTCTTGGTGGCAGACGCGTCAAACTCTGGAATAGGACCACGCTTCTTAGTGATACCATCATAAATAGTCAAAGCCTACATGGATTGAAGGTGGAGAAAAAATCGTTAGTAACATGCAAGTGTTGATACTTTCCATGGCATGACAACGAAACTGCTCTCCTTACCTGAGCGACCATTCCGGCAGCGTCGTTAGCAGTGGCAGGCAAGATGAGAGTGTTGGTCTCCTTGGCCAACTGGGCAAAGGCATCCACGTACTTGTCGGCAACAGTCAGTGACACGGCGTGGTGTCCACCAGGACTATTGGTAATGGCGTCTGCAATGCGTCGAATACCTTCAGCACTGGCCTGGGCACGGAGGAGAATGGCCTCGGCCTCACCGGTAGCTCTGTTAATTTGTTCCGCCTTGTCGGCTTCGGATTGAAGAATGGTAGACTGCTTGTGACCCTCGGCAACGTTGATGGCAGCCTGGCGAGAACCTAGATACAGCAAGAACAAATAGAAGCATCATGTTAAATGCTTGACTCGGTGTGTTCTTTTCACATTTTCTAATACGTATGCACATTCTCACCTTCAGAGTCCAGAATCTGAGCACGCTTGGTACGCTCTGCAGACACTTGCTGGTGCATACTCTCGACAACCTTGGCTGGGGGGTGAATATCACGGATCTCATAACGCAAACACTTGATGCCCCAGTCAGCTGCCGCACTGTTGATGGCCTCTACAATATTGGCGTTCAAGTGTGCACGCTCAGCAAGGGTACGATCCAGAGTCATTTGGCCAATTTCGGCACGCATCGTTGTCTGGGCCAGCTGTGCAACAGAGAACTCGGCATCTTCAACTCCGTAGGAAGCCTTGTAAGGGTCGACCACGCGGAAGTACAAGACACCATCCAAATCCAGCGTGACGTTGTCTATTGTCGGGAGGCGCCGTGTGGAGGTTTGTGGGTTAGTATTTGCAGAGAATAGCTCAAGCTCGAATGCTACCCGTTTGCCTGCACGACGGAGTTCAGTCTTCACCTTGTGTGATGGCGCTTTGGCTGGGAATCTCAATGGCAACTTCCTTCAAGCTCTTGACATATCGAACGCGGTCGAGGAATGGCATCAAGATCTGGAGACCGGGCTCGAGTGCTCTGTGGAATCGGCCCATGCGCTCAACGATCCAGGATTCTTGCTGGGGTACGAATTTGATGATCTGAACACGATAGAAAAGCAACATGCCCCCTTGGCGCGATGTTTAATTCATATTTTCTGTGGGAAATTGTCTTTGGCTCTCCATTTATGAAAGGTGGCCATACCGTGTTCATGGGAAGGGATCGGCGCGTGTTACCGAGGCTGCCGCCCCAATTTGTGTATCCACCATCGTCGCCAAAGCGGGTGGCATAGGAGCGTCTCAGGACGAGAGCGGAAGGTGTGACGAGGCCCTATATAGCAGCACGAAAGTTGCGAAGGACGAAATACGCGTCTTAGTATGACTGTATAAGGTGTGATAATCCAAAGTATCAAGAAGAATAGGCGGAGTCCACTCGAGTGCGAAATGAACTTTTACCATGCGTGATGTGCCTGCCGCGGCATTGGTGGCAGCGGCGGCCATGAGCGAGAGTTGAGGTGTGCGGGCGATAGTCCGAAGCATTCTGGGGATGGATGACGTTGGTAGTAGAGAAGGAGTAAGGGAGTGGCTATTGGTTGGTTTGGTCGTGTGAAGCGAGGAAGCGAAAGGAGAATAGCGGCAACTTATACACTTGCACTGGGTTCTCGTTCCCCCAGCCCACTCCAGCGGAAAGTGACGTTGCTGCCCGAAATGGAAATTCAAAAACTGGGAGATCTGTCTGCAAGCTGACCACACAACATTTAACGAGAGCGCATCTGACCCTACGCCCAGCCAGCCCCACATCAACACACCACACGCACATACACGCCTACACAATGACTGACAAGTACGAGATCGACCTCAACGTCAGGCCAGGCGAGGATCTTCTGGACGAAGAGATGGCTGGTAATACAGAAGAACGAAATCATCGTTAACAAATCAGCTGCCAGGAGATCTCGACAATCATCCCTGTAGCATGCAGAGCTAGGGACACAGATTAATCCAGATTCACACTGGAATCAAGGACTACAAATGTATATCATGGATGGAGGAGTAACATTTATGGCCAAGATCGCATTGAGTCAAGTCGAATGGCGCAGCCTGATGCTGGCAGTTAGCGTCAGAGGGCCTTCAATGTCAACGATTGTTGGCGCAAGCAACAAGTGTTTCTCTGGAACAAAGCAAAGGCCAGGAACGGGATACCATGCGCGCTCAGGACACGGCCAGCTGATATAAACATACTACCAACAGCACCTACCAACAGCTACTACCAACGCCAACACTGTAGCGAATTCATCGAGGATGCCTGCTAATGATTTGAATATCGATCCTTTTTGCCGTCATCAGAGGCTCCACAGGTCGCCGTCAAGAGAAAGGGTCGCGGTTTCCAAAGCGGAGGTATAACGCAATCTATGCGACACCTTTCATGAACGAAGGCTATCATTATCTGGAGGCGTAGAATTACTCACATTTGCCAACCTCATTTATTCCCTTTTCTAGATCAACGAGGCGATGGAGTCAACAGCAGTGCATTTGATAAGCTCGGCTCTAATGATGATAGCACAACTGGAACTGCTCTGAAGTGTATGCTCCGCCCACCCATCGTGTTTGAACCCAAATGCAAGATGCAGACCATGAAGCAAGAGTCGACAGAGTATACTAAACATTGTCGTGTTTTTTTTATGCCTTTTTTAGCGATCGAGGGCTGGATCGTGTTGATTACAGGAGTGCATGAGGAGGCCACCGAGGAGGACATCAACGACAAGTTTGGCGAGTTTGGCGAAATCAAGAACGTGCACCTCAACTTGGATAGACGCACTGGTTACGTCAAGGTATGCTTTTCCACCTCCCTCTTCATTTTCATTCTCGCTTTTTTTCTTCACCAAAACGTTGCTAACAAACTTTGCTTGATAGGGCTATGCTTTGGTTGAGTACGCTTCCTTCAACGAGGCACAGAACGCCATCAAAGAAATGAATGGAGAAAAGCTGCTAGACCAGACCTTGACCTGCGATTTTGCATTCGTAAAGCCCCAAACTTCGGACGACCGTGGGCGCAGAGGTTTCTCGACTCGGGGCAGAGGCGGTGGACGTCGGTCTGGCCGTTCGAACAGTCCAGGACGCCGCTAATGTATGGATCGGAACTTTATCTGAAGATTAAAGTAGTACGAGGGCGTGCAAATAAAACCAAAGCAAAACTATATAAGCAAAAAATCGAGGGTCTGGCGCCTTAAACGGTTCAAAGTCGTGATGCCTTAGGAACCACGGCTACTTTGGACAAAAAACAAAAAAAGAGAAAGCGCCCAACGTGGGGGTCGAACCCACAGCCTTCAGATTAAGAGTCTGACGCTCTACCGATTGAGCTAGCCGGGCAGAGTACTTTCAAGTTGCTGATGTCTTTGCAAAATCTGATGCATTTTTCAATACTCAGTAACTGAATCAATAAACCCCATTAATATTGCGTGGAATTAACATATCTCGTTCACATTTGGCGACTTTTATTTTTATTTTTATTTTTTTGGGCCCATCCACATCAAAATAATAACGTGAGAGAGCCTTGTTGGATGGTTTTCCTATTCTCATTAATGTTTCTCTCTTGGTGACTACATATATGTTTTTGGTGGCGTTTATTCGGAATTCATATCATCGATATAAAAAGCAGAATAGCGGACTAGACCACCTAGAACAGTGATTTTTGTATTACAAACTTGGGTTCGAATGGTTTTCATATGCTCATTGTCGTTTTCCTAGATTGGTCGCCAAACGTATTTTTTTTTTTTTTGTGTGTGTTCTTGAATGGGTGCTGTGTTAGATGGAAAAGAGTAGAGAAAAAGTCTGCGCGTGAAAAATGTATATACGGAATATGTTAATTCCACTCATTATTAGCAGGATTTAGTGGAAACCAGCTTCTGAGTATTGAAAAATGTGTCAGATTTTGCAAAGACATCAGCAACTTGAAAGCACTCCGCCCGGCTAGCTCAATCGGTAGAGCGTCAGACTCTTAATCTGAAGGCTGTGGGTTCGACCCCCACGTTGGGCGCTTTCTCTTTTTTGTTCCTTGTCCAAGGTAGCCATGGTCATAACTTTCATTTTACTTGGGAACCGTTTGAGGCGCCAGATCTTTTTTTTGGATGTTTTAACATTTTTTTATTGTCCATGTTAATTACTGAACATATCCTTCAAAGTTTCAGCAGCAAGTTCGCGAACACGATTGAACTCATGGTCATTTTCCGTCCTATGTGAGAAGCACGAAACAGAGAGAATATACTTTAGTCCCGTATTTGAGGATGGCTGGAGACACGAGAAACCACTGCCCCTTTGTTTCATCTTACCGTAATGTGAGAAGTGGTTTGAGACATGTGCGTATTGACACGTCTTCTCCTCGTTGCTCCAAAGTGCTAAACGCCTGGATGTACAACGTCATAGGTATCGCCTTTGTGTTGGTGAAAAAACAAGAAAGGGTTACCGTAAGTATCCAAGGTGTGAAAGAACAACGCCATCCACTGCAACGTTCGAGTTTACCTTGAGAATCGTAAACGGCAGAATTCTCGACATTCGAAGATCATCCAGCCCTTCGTCACTAGCCTCCATGGCTGCCTCGAGTAACGATTCCGAGACGTCACCTTGCCGCTCCATGATCTCCGTGACACCCGAAAAGGTGGCCGCAATAGCCTCAGAGCTTGTGCTGATAGCAGGTACCAAGGTATTCCAAATCCGCATGAGCACGGGATCTGACGGCGAGCTATACATCTTGGAGAGAATAACTTGGACAACGGATGGCCAAACTGGAGGTGGTGTTGCGTCTCCCATCTTCTTCAGGACGTTAAAAAGAACTTCTTCCGAAACTCCTTTCGCCGCTGTTCTTTGTGACGTAGAACTACTCGACAACAGCTTCGATCTCGACATCAGATGTGATGGGCTTTTGACGACCTCTCTAGAAGAAACAATTGTGTTGTATCCTCGTGAAACGGAGCTAACGAGAAATAGATGTTGATCAGTTTTCGAATGCGGGAGCGTGAGAGCGCGCGAATATTTCCTCAGCTTACCGAGTGTAGTCGATAAAACAGCAAAGCCCTTCGCCTATCGACCCATCCTGCTTCTGGCTTAGCATGCATTCGATAAGAATCAAAGCTCCTGTTGATCTGATACTTTTATCGGGCGAAGCGAGGTCCGGTCCAAACGTTTGAATAGTACGCACGGGATCTAAAAAAATCAAGAAGTACTGACACAAATTAGAAATCCAAACTTGCTGACCTTGTTCACCATCTGCTCGTTTCGTTTCTCGTACCCAACGATGCCACAATGTGGCTTGCTGTCATTCTCGAGTTCAAATCGCGGTCGTAAAGGAATCCAATCACGAGGTCGGCTAGAGCTGACCTGAAGATATATGGTTAGACCGCCATATCAACAACCAGCTGTCTTTTGGTTATTTATCAGGAGATACAACGTACCTTGCCGCTTCAGCTTCTTGACCCAACGGCAAAGTGAAAAAATCCATGTCGCTCAGCGTCGAAATAACGCCCAGTAAGCTCCTATTCCGGTTGGTTGTCACTTCATCTTGCTTCGATGGGTTCTGAGGGTTAGGAACCGTAAAGCGTCCCATAATATCTGGCAGTAAGTTCGTAGGTCGCGCTAGCATGTACTGAGCGATCACGCCTAAAGTTGCAAAGTCCAACTCGACAGATTGATCAAACAATTTTTTGGTGATAAGAGACCAGACCTGGGCAATTTCGACATTGGTCATCAGTGGAAGGGTCACGTCCCGGACGACGGCCGCAATTTTGTTCCCAACAGGGATACGTTCAGACACCTAGCGGAAACATCAATTGATTGTAAAAAAATAGATATTGAACGAAAAGGATAGGCCGAGCGGTCATCATTCCAATAGTTGTAACGTACGATAAAAGTGGAGTGTGCAAGTATTGTCAGACCCAGCCCATCGTTCTGAAGCACATCATTGATCGGCATGGTTTGTTCGTAGTAGCCCAGATAGATGCCTGTCACAATCAACCTGATGTAAGGAGGAACTGCATCCTATCAAGCCAACGGTAAAATCAGCATCAATATTAGTAAGATGCTGAATATCTTGGAATGCAAAGTACAAGACAGGAGTATTGTTACATTTTTGGCATATTGAATTGCCTGATCCAGCAAAACAGGTGGTGACGAGGACGCCGTCGAGTGTGTAAGAGCAACAGAGATGATATCCCAGATTCGAGTGAATGAGCTCAGGATTTCAAGCCACGTAGAGCCGGTTGTCTTGTTGCCCTGATGCCGGTTGAAACGCGAGATCATTTCTGTAGTATCGCCTAAACTTGCAAATAGTAGACGACCACCTTTGCTGTGCCACTAAGATGGGAGTTGTAAATACGTTTTTTGGGCTTAGTTGAAGGTTGCGGTTGACACGGAGAAAAATTGGAAAACCAAGCTGTCTACTCACCATCTGAACCTCCTTGATCACCTGGCACATGTCGATCATACACATAGAAAATCCCCACCCAAAAGTCGTCTTGTGTCCATCATCTCCATTTTCTCTGGTATCAGAGTCCAGCTCGACAACCAACGCGGGCGTTTTCAGATTCGAACTGGCAGTTTTAATCTCCTGTTGAGCCTGAGTCGACAGGATTCTGGAAAAGGCGACCATGAGATCCAAAGCGAGACATGTCAACCTTGTCATCGATCTGCTTCCATCCTGAGTGGTAGTGCTACATTAAGGACAAAAATCACATGTGTTGGGTCATTAGTCTTACTAGGGATCCGTTCACAAGTAGCATGTGCTGCCGGCTACTCTTACCCGTCATGCAGGATAATATTGGCCAGTTGCGCGTCCCACTGCGTCAATACCTTGGCATCGCGAAAAACAGCCACTGCAGACTCTACTATTAAAACAATAGTTGTGGGAGTCAATGTTTCGTCCTTTTCTATTGATTTCGACGATTGAGCATGATCACATACCTTTCTGATATGTGTCCATTGGACTTTCTCTGCTTTCATCCTCGGAGGCTGCGTGTGGTTTTACACTGTCCACTAAAGCAGCGTTCTTATTGTATGTACCGAAGGCATGTTCAACAGCCAGGAGAGAGGCCAGTTTCTGTCGCTTGTCCGCCTGTGGAGCAAAGTCTTGACTTAGAGAGCGGGCCATCAGATCTCGGAATGGGTACTCCAGCAACAGCCAATCGAGTAGGAGATATGCGATCTTCTTTCCAGAGTCGTCCGACTTTTTCATGATCTATGGTCCACGTCCAAGAGGCGTCGGTGTCAGTGAAGGTGTAATCGATCCAAGATAAAGGTGGTACTGACAAATCCGTACGTTGATTTACCTTGTCGAGCAAGGGACGATACACTTCCTGCATCCTGACTATCGCGTCCGTGCCGTCCTTGAGTGGTGGTCGACCCTCCACCTGTACATGTGTCACCAGGCCGCGCAAAGAATTCGACAGCACATCTAAGTCAAGAGAGATACAAAAAACAAAGAACGTGAATAGCTGCGGGAGGAGTTTTTATTCTCATCTTTATTAAACACAACGATCGCCATAAGTGTATGAAAACACATACTTTCTGCCTCAAGATTCGCCAAAGCTTTCTTCACCGCCGAACGACTCGCTTGGAACAGAACCAGGAAGACGAGTCCGAGGCTTTGCCCTTTGCTGTTGCCAGAGGCTGATACGGCCTCCTTGGGTGCGATCCTCCTCCTATGCTCCTGCTCCAGAAGTAGATCATCCCTGAAACCATGCAGATTCGCCATCGGTCCTAATGTCTGGTTGATGAGTTTGAAATGAAAGGTGGCAAAGGAGCAAATCTTTTAAAAAATATGAAATAAGTCGTCACATGACGATCAAAAATTCGAACGCGTTTTATTCAAGTCTTTTCCTGCCAAGGTTCTTGCGGGTGCTTTTGGCGTCCGAACCAATGATCTTGACTGGCGGAGCAAAACCCAGTCGAGGAGAAGCACTTCCAGATGGTGATCCGGATTGCGTGCCGTTGGAATAGCTGGACGATGCCTCATAGTTGAGGTACGGCACCTTCTTCCATGGAACGCCTGCAACACCTGGAACGGTGGTGTTATCTTCGTTGTGGTCGAGACTAGCGTGGATCGGTAAATGTACAGCACCCTTGACGATTCCATTGCATTTCTGTAACTTGGAGAGAGGGGTCGGTGTGAGGATGTGGAGAGTGCGAGTCGAGGGTTGAATGCTGCGGATGATGGCCAGGCCGTGGCAAGTGGTGTGTTCTGGTGGGGGTGGTGGGTATTGCCCAAGTGGGAAGTAGCTTGGCGGAATGAGTGTGTCTGTTGGCAGATCTGCTGTGGATGCGAATTGAGTTCCAGTGCCTGTTCCTGACAGGTCGTTCTCGATCTCCTCTCTCGTCTCCTTGTCGCCCGTCAACGCTATCAAACTGCCATTGAGGACGTGTAAGATCTGACTAGGTGGGACCTGGTCAAACAAAACCCACACACCCTTGGCCTGTGCCCAGTCCCAACACCATGGCCGGCGAACAACGAGTGCTTGGCTGAAGTCCCACTGGAGAGTCTGACTCGACACAGCCTGCGCCGTGGATCCAGAAGAAATATCCTGTTGCTTTTGATAAAAGTACGAGAGAAGTGCCAGTGCTCGATGATCTGCTGGGTGGTACTTGGTGAATGGTGAAAGGTTGCTCTCGTCGCCAAGGACAACGGCGGCAACATATGAGAAGCCAGGTGGGCGGTCACGTCCCGCAGCACGAGCTTGCTCACGCAGCGTTTCAAAGAATGACTGGGGCAGATTGGAGTCGCCACTGGACGGTGAGTGGAATCCAAAGATGTGAGATGGCGCCGTGTACTCCAAAAGTTGCAGCAGTAGATCGTATCCCATACCCTTGATCCACCCTTGGGTATTAATAATAAGTGGTATATGCTCGTCCTCGTCGTCGTCGCTGTGGTAGTCGTCTTCCTCGTCGTCTGCCCAAGTTCGAGTATGCGAGACCTGTCCATAGTAGGTCTTGACCAGCTCCTTGACACATGAAATGTAATAGTCTGGGTCGTCCCTCGGTGTGCTGTTGCCGACATAGAAAGCACGATAAGGTTGCCTTGGGTGCGTGAATGGGGCACCAAGAGCTGGTGTTTCGATAACATGGAGGGCGACCATCCCGACTGGTGTGAACTCGGACTGACCAATATCGCACTCCAAGAAAGCAACTTTGCGGTATCTAGAAACGAATTCCTTTAACGTTTAACACATATCCGAGAATCAATGATTGCAAAACAACCACAATCCAGATGGGCGGTACCTGTTCAGCATGCGGTTCAGAATCAAACGGGAGAAAGTGGATTTTCCCATCTTCTTGCCGCCACACACGACTGCGACTGGTGGCCTCTTGACACGCGCGCCATTTTCGTCCACTGTTGAGTCCACTAAAGTCTGGATGGCGTCCTGCCAGGTGTTAGGAATCTTGAGCGCCGCAATACTGTCTGTTGGCTCCAGGATCGGGTGAAATCCAGGCACGCTGTTCTCCAGTCGGACTTGATGTTGCTTCTCTTCATCCTCATGGCCTCGAAGTCGTGAAGGTTTTCTAGAGAAAATTCCTTTGAAAAGCGGCACAACCTTTTCGATCCCGAGAATTCCGCATCCAACAGCGGACTGAATGGCCAATACAGTGTCAAAATCGTCGAGATTCAACCGAGTGAGCAAACTCTCGAGCTGAATCCTCAAGACTTCTGGAGTGGTGATAGACCTTTGTTGAACCAGCTTGTTTCTCTCTGAGCCAACCAGAGCGATAGATTCGATAACGGCAAGCGCGTGAGTCCTGGGTGAGATGGATGTGAATATTGAAACAGTAGTGAGGTCCAGTTCCCGTGTGGCGGACTTTGGCTGGTTCTTCTTTGTGCGCCTCTTGTCAGCTGTTCCCGACATGATATATCCGAGTGATGTTGAATGGCCGATCAGTGGAATAATATTGGCGCATCCTTGGAAGACAAGAGTCTAGAAGCATGGTTGTGAACAAGGCACGTCGTTAGTTTCCTGACGACATCAATAGTATTTCAATATCTTTTCAGGACAGTCATAAGTACCTCGCCTCTCTTCATTCCGATCAAAACAATATTAGGGCTGGCAGGGGTTAAGGGATATGCGACGTTGTAACGAGTCGGTTTGAAGGTCGATACTGACTGAGGATCCATGAAGAGTCTAAAGGGAGAACAAAAGCGTTGTGTTAGTCCGAGTGAGGCCATAGATCCGATAGAGCTTACTCAAAGGCCACCTTCAAAAAGGCGACACCTACTTGCGATCTCGCCTCTCGAACTGTGGAGTGGACCCCGAGCTCTTTTTCGACAGCTTGACATCGCTCGCTTCGTCGCCATTGTCCTGGTCTCCGTCGCTGTCGTCACTGTCATCGCTGCTTTCATCGCTGTCGAGAGACTCCTTCTCTTCATCGTCCACATCCAAGTTATCGACCTCAGGACGTTCCTCAATATCAGGAGAGGCGACAACGTCACTTGTCTGCTGTTGAATTTTCCTCCTGGCTGCGATAGCACTCAGTGGTGCTGGTGAAGAGGAGACAGTCGTCGTTGTCGTCACAGCCACTGACACCGAGGAAAACGTCGCTGCTACATGACAGTCAGTGTTTGATCGATAGTGTTAGTTTCCAGCATGATTTTGAAGCATATTCAACAAGGCGCTACGGGCATCGAGGGACGAATGCTGGTGTCCATAGGTCATCGCTGTGTCCCCATCCTATGTCGGACTCTCATGCACTCACCAATCTTTTGCTTCTTTGTTTTTGGAGGCATTTGTTTGAGCGGAATGAAGGAGCCAACAAGAGATGTCCCAAGGAAAATGTTTGTATTGATGTACAGCAGTCACGTCCGATTTTTTTTTTTTTTTTTTTTTTTTTTTTTTTTTGGTGTGCTGAGCACAGAGTCTCTACGCGTGCATGACGACGTGCCGCGGCGCCCCCCCAAACAGAGAACCCTTCGCGTTTGGCCCATTTGGCGAACCCTTCGGTTTCAATCTGGTGATCCACAGGGAAAGTCGGGAAACTGACCCCAGAGCGGTGCACAACAGCCTTGACAAGTGTAAAGGTACCCCCGACACCATCAATCGGCAAAATCTCGGGACTTTGGTCGTCCATGTCGGCCATAGACAGTCGATAAGTGGGTTGCTCGCGTTCGTATCCTTTCGGCAAATGGCATGTTTATCACAGGATATTAGTCAGTTTGATCGTGCAATGTGAAAATCTCGTAGAAGATCAGTATAATGCTCACCTTCATACAGTATGTCGTGTTCATCCAAGACCCGCTGCTCTGCCAGCGACTCAGTCGTTTCGATCCAGTTATTGCGATCGTAAGGTTCAATCTTTGCGGAAGGCCATTTCTGGATTTCTCGGAAGCAGTTGGGCACAATCACGTCCTTGTTGAAGTGCATCAGCTCCAATAACAGTGTGGGCGTGTACTCCACCACGTCCACATCCAGCCAGAGCACCCAGGATTCATCTAGCAAGGCCGTAGTCACAAGTGCATTGCGGCAGCGTGCAAGAGCCTGCCTTCTCAGAGTCTGTCGGTCGTACTCATGTCGGTCTTCGTGGCACTGGGTGGATTTAGACTTTTGCTGGAGCACAGTGATTCTCCTGTAGTCGAAGCTATTGGGGAGTTTCGAGATGTGCTTTTCGAGATCTTGCAGTGTTGGATCCGGGTTCTTGTCAGGTGAAGTCGACACAAGAAACCCCAAAGACAAGAGCTCCTTCGGATAGTCGATCTTTGCCAGTTTGGCGAAATAATGGTCCAGAAACGGCACTGCGTCCATGAGTGGAGTCAGAATCAGGACGTTGTTTGTGGGCGAAGTGTCATTCATGCTGGAAGTTGGAAGGTAAGTGTGGATACTGTCGAGATTGAAGGATTGGAGTTTCAAAAGTTTGGTGAGAGCTGGGCAGGTGTCGTTGTTGCCGTTTTCTGTGTTGTTCTCCACTGGTGGCTGTTGCACTGCGAGCATGTCAGACTCCTCTTCATCGTCCAAGCTGAGATAGGCAACTGCAACCAGCACACTGCAGGTAAACAGAGCAATGAGGATAGCTCCAATTCGTGATACCAGGCGAGGATTCATGTTCGAAGTGGCAAGGAGGGGTTAATATTGAAAAGAAAGAAGCGTTGAATGAACACGTCCAGAGAAAATATTTGGTACCAAGATCACCAATATATCAGCAAAGAGTGTCACGTGACTTTACGTGCTCAAGAGGCATTTTTTTTAAGTTTCGAAAGACCAAGTTGCATCCCTGTCACTTCTCTCTCCACCATTCGCCATCAAACCTCCACCATCACACACAATGCCATGCATTCTCAAGATCAAGGTCATTGGGGCAAGAGACTTGCCTGTCATGGACAAGGCATCGGACCTGACTGACGCATACGTTGAAGTGCGCTTCGCGGACTTCGAGGCGCAGAGGACCACCGTGTGCAGAAAGACATTGAACCCTGTGTGGAACGAGGCAAGTCAGGCATTGAGGTGCAACAACAGAACATCCAAATGCAAAACAGCCAGCACATGGAGTGCTAACAATTCGTTATTTCTTGTCATGGAATGCGTTTGACAAAATACAGGACTTTCGCTTCGAAGTTACCGATGACGCCGACTTGCAGAATGAGCCCTTGGAGCTTAAAGTACTGGACTACGACGCTATCACCGCCAACGACTCTGTCGGCTCTGTCTTTATCGATCTCAACCCACTCTTGCCTGTCAACTCGCCATGGCAAATTGCCGGCTGGTTCCCTATTTATGATACTATTCGCGGCATTCGTGGCGAGGTCAATGTCCAAGTCAAGCTACAATTCTTTGGCGACGTCAACCCGTTCAAGGATTCGTCTGCTGGTATCATGTTCTTTTCGACCACATCCCTGCCGGCAGGATATCAAATTGTGGCCATGCACGGATTTGTTGATGCCATTGTGAACGAGGACGATCCAGAGTACCATTGGAGTGACAGTTTCAGGACACAGCGATCATCTAACGAGGCGCGCCAACGACTGCTTTTCCGGCTCTCTGGACAGTTACGCCGACTGCTGGGAAAAGAGACACTAGACATGGGCGGCAACGCTGTACTA
Organism: Podila verticillata NRRL 6337; assembly: GCA_000739165.1. Lineage (NCBI taxonomy): Eukaryota > Fungi > Mortierellomycota > Mortierellomycetes > Mortierellales > Mortierellaceae > Podila > Podila verticillata. Next base: position 3,403,675 of record KN042417.1, on the reverse strand, counting down.
GGCTATCAGCAGTGTTTTGATCTCGAGAGCGAGGAGCATGCCATCACAGCCAGAGCTGTCGGAACAGCCGTCAAGATTGCCATGGTCGCAAACTCAATACCAGTGGATCGATTTCAGCAGAGCCTTACGATCAACGAACTTCATACAGAGGACATTCTCACCTCAACACTGGACGAACAAGGATCCAGTCCAGTCAATACAGGTTCAGCCGCAGAGACTACTCCCCAGCTATCAACACAGCGGAGACGAGGATCCAGTTTCTCAAGTGACTCGAGCAGCAGCACGGATTCCGCACCGTCGATCGCCAGCGGAGCCAAGAACAGTATCAACAACTACAAGTATCTAGAGCAACAGATCTTTACACTCCACGAGTTTCCGCCAGGAACAGTCTTCAACCTGGGAGGCATTGTTAGTGCGCGGTCCGTCAAGCTGATCGAGAACGATGATGTTGAGACGAGAGACGCATGGTGGGACGAGCTGCGAGACGAGGTCAAATCACATGCCCGTGTGTTGGGGTGCTCACATATCATTGGATACCAAGAACAAGCGACCATCAACGACGAACTCATTGTACTCTCCGCTGTTGGAACGGCTGCCAACCTCGATATGACGGCATTTACGCCTGGTTTCTTCGACACCAACAAAAACCTTTCGCGATCGGGCAGTATCAGCCGGTCGTACGTCGACAACCCCATGGAGAATCTGTCAACTTCGATTGGAGGAGCCAAAGCTAGCTTTCAAAACTCGCTCAAAGAACAGCAGTGGATGGACATGTTGGCGAAGCGCAAAAGCAAACGGAAACAACCCTCAGGTAGAGATTTCGTCCACATGGTAATATTCAACATGGAGCGACAATTAGCTTAACACTATGTTGCTGTTCTCAGCTTGTAGGATGTGCCATATTCCATTCCATAGGAAATCGTCGCCGTTCCCAATGAGTCTTGTCAAGTGTCAAAAGTGCAAAAAGAAGTACGTTCCAGAAATCCTCCTCAGCACTGTCGAACCTCCAGCAGAGCTGGGAGTCGTGGGCCAAAGTGCCTTTGTGGAAGCTCATGTGTGCCGTGCCAAGAAGAGAAAAGACGGCGAATCAAATGCCTCGATTGTCAGCGACGCTATTCCGTTTGTTGAATATGACCTGCACCGCCAGCTGATGTACAAGCTCAAGATCCATGGATTGAATGCTATCTTTGGTCTCCGCTTCCAGATCACAGTCGGTGATTCACTCATTGTTGCCGTTGCCTGTGGTACAGCGATGTATCTATCCGCCTTGCCTACACCACCAGCACTCAGGATCTCGAGAAACTTGGACGTAATTGATGAGGAGGACAAGAAGCTGTTGGAGATGCAGCGCAAGATCATGGAGCTCTCAGAAACCAACCGACAGAATCTGGAAGCAGCCAAGTTGCGCGAGTTTGAAGAAAATCGTGGAGCAGCCGCTGCCATCACCGATGGAACTCAAATAGGACACCAGGACGACGACAGCTCAGGATCCAGCTCAGACTCTGATGATGAGGCCGAGAAGGATAACTATCAAACTAATGTTGTTATTCAGATCGATGACGACGCCGACGAGGATCTCATGGCGGTCTTACTTGATCCTGTTTTTACGGACGGGTTCTTGATCTGCAGCACCGAGACACTGCCGAACCACCCCTACTTTGTGAGCACGGACCCAATGATACCCGACAACGCCCATTTGATCACGACAGTCAAGCAGGGCCACATTAACATGATTTCGCATCACCCTAACCGACAACTTGCGGCCCTCTTCCGCTCGATCTATGAAGATCTTCGCTTCAGACTTTCGTACTTCACTGACTGTGTCCTGGCAGGCATTTCTTACAACATCCAGTTGCCAAGAGCCAACGAGGTCCAGATTCAGTTGACTGCAGTGGCGCTTGGACAGCAACGCCCTGTGGACAGTCTGGAGCCACTAGGAGTGCCGATCACCCTGTCGCCTTGGCGATCGGTCCCAGGATCTGCAGCACTCTCGACGAACCACTCCCGTTCAGAATCAGAAAGCGCAATGTACGGCCTAGCCAAGTCATCACCGGATCCTCGCCGAGTCCCTATGGAGGACTCTATGGTCTTCCAAATGGACGAACAGATCACCGAGTCACCCAGCCAAACACCCGTTTCGTCACTGTCGCTCACACCCGTCAGCACTTTGACCGATATTAATACCCGCATTCAAGTCAAGAACCAGTTGATGTCACAACCCTCGAGTGATACGATTGCTGGTTCAACCTCGGCTACAGCACCAACAACACCGATTAATAGTCGATACACCAGACTGGGCATGACAGATAGTGAACCCATCACGCCCATCGAAAGTCTCGGTCGGTCCCAAGGGTTCCGACCACATGAGCTCAACCCGTCATCAGGATTGCAGAGCTCGAGCCTGGCACCTCCTGCGAGCCCGATTCACAGACCTACTTCGTCCAATGGTAGTTACAACAGCGAAAACCTTCTACCTGCAGCCATGATGAAACCAGGATCTCAATACCGCCGCCACAGTCGCCATCAATCTGTGTCTTCTCTCCTCAGTCGTCCAGGGCATATGGACGAAGCGGTACGCGTGTCGCTTCTTCCCATGATGCCAGCCGACCGGCCGTTTATCGAGATGACGCCACTATCGTTTATCCCAGGTCGGACGCCAACAAGGTACCTGGGAAAGTTGTCACTACACTTTGTCAAAGAGACACATATCTTGCACGACACGACCGTCTCGAGCGGCATGGGCGGGTTTGTGCACGTTTTTTTAATGGAAATCCAGGCGGTGGCTCGATCACATGTGGCAGCACTTGGAGGCGATGCGATTGTTGGTCTGAGGATTGACGAGAGCTTCTTCCAGGAGAGTGTCAAGAACCAAGGGTATGCGCTGATTTCTATCAGTGGCGACGTGGTTGGCTGTGCGTTGACAGAGCAGGGTTCGCTCTCGGACGATGATTCCTCTGATTCTGACCCTGACGACGATGATGACCAGGATCACCGTGGAATGAGGAGGGAGGGTGAGGAGGGCGGTGTTCCTACGCCAGGGCCACTGGATCGGGACGAGAGTGGAGGATACTTTGGAACTCGGGTCGAAGAGCCCATATCAAGAGTGCTGGACAACTCAGAAAGTATCGAGACGATTGATATTCCTACCTCAACACTCACGACAGATGGTGAAAGTCGCCTCGGCGTGTGAGTCTCTAGACCCATTCAGCATTAATTAAAGATGTTTAACGCCAATGACCGAGACTTGCTTTAATTGTATTTGTGTGTTTGCTCTCGTTATGCTAAGAGTTGAAAATTGGTTTGTAGACATACGTTGCGAGCTCGTCACTGGACTCGAGCAAGCGACGGTACACGAGCACGTTGGGGCGGTGTCTCGACTGATTGAAGTGCAAGATGTCTTCTTCGGATAACTTGTCGGACTGGCCAACGCCCACCTCGATCAGTGTTGGCAGCCGCGACTGCAGCTCCTTAAGATCAACCACATCCAAACATGGGTTCTGGAAGATGGAGAATTTCTCGAGCTGGTCCAGCTGGCAGAGATACGACACGAGATTCTATGAAAGTTAAAAAATGGGTGAAGGTGGATTGTCAGGATGGAGTCAAGAAAATAAAAAATAAAAGTGGTGTCTGAAAAATCCGAGAGTGGACACTTACAACAGGAACGTAGGTCTCTGCAATCTTGCCCAGTCTCAGCGCCCGAAGGTTTTCAAATCGAACCACAAGTGTCTGCAGGAACCGAACCTGCGGCTCCCACCCAGCATTCGCCCCACCTCCTCCTCCTGCACCGCCTTGTCTACCACCTCCAGGCTGGTCTCGTCCAGGCTGGTTCTGGAATGGCCGCATGTATTTGTCCATATACTCGAGCACTTCCAGGGAGGGCACCGGGTCCATCTGGTCCGTAAACAAGTCCTGTGTCAAGTTGCGACAATGCCACAGTTTCAACACTCGAAGCTTACTGCAGCGCAGCATGATATCCTGCAGTGTCTCATTGATAATCAGCCGTACATGTTCTAAATGCAGCTCCTCCAGCATCTCGAGGTGCATTGCGATCGCCGAAAACGTGCGGAAAGTAAAGTTGGACCCCCGGATCCCGACTTTGGTCAACCGATCACAGTTGAACAGGGTTGCTACCATGGTTTCGTCCGAGACCTCAATGCAGTCAAACAGTTCCAACGTTCGCAAATGTGGGTATGCAGTCTCGGTCAAGCAGGTCAATGCATCGTCTGTGATCTTGGGCCCGCCCAAGGTCAGATGCTCCAGTCGAAGTTGTACGCGCAGGATCGAGTTGATGGCGTGTGGGTGGATCCCGATACAATTGCGGAACTCGAGTGTTGATAGTCCAGCTGTGGGTTGAAGTAGCAATTGTTGTTGCCTATACTGCTGTTGAGATGAGAGCTGCATATGTCGTTCAAGGATAAACGGGTGCTCCTCCTGATGTGCACCGCTACTGCCATTGTTGTTGTTCCCCTGTCTTTGTTGGTTCTTGTGTATTTGTGAAACGTCTGATTCTGAATGGTTGGACGTGGATATGGACGAGGCAGATGAAGAGGGCGAAGACGATTGTGAAATAAGTGTGGTCGAAGAGGACAATGATGTTGACGATGGCGATGTCGCCAGCGACAAGCCTCCAATTGCACCCGCCAAGGAAGTAAAGGACGGAGGTGGAGAACCAGTCAAGCAACGAGCAAACCCTCCCCGGATCCCTTTGGGTGTCTTGTCCCAGTCGTACATGATTTCCAACAGTTCCACAGTCGTCTCTGAAAGTGCTGCACAGTCGATGAGCCGCCAGGTCCTTATCTTGATGCACCCGGTGGTGATTTGAGCTACCACCACATCTGTCATCAATGGCACTTCAAGCACAAGCGACTCGAGCTCAACACAGGTGGTTGCAATAAACTCAAGAGATTGGTCCGTAAACTTTTCGCCATGGATCTCCAGCTGGCGAAGCTGAGGACTGTGGCGGAGAAGAAACCCGAGCACAGCATCGTCTACAGTGTCTGGGCAGCTCATAAGCCGAAGTTCAGTCAGTCCGCCAAGGCACGGCTTGAGGTAAGCGAGATCTTCCACCGGTGGAAACTCGATCGATCCTAGTGTGAGACTGCGTAGTTGTTTAGAGGCGACAAGGATGGCGAGCAAGTGCTCTGAGAAGGGCAGTTGAATGGTGTGCAGGTCGAGAGCACGGAGCCCGATCCGGCTGGACCGAGCCAAGATCTCGAGATGGTGCAGTGAGAGAAAGCCGGCGACAGCGTGCAGATCGAGGGTGCGGATAAATTGGGCTCGGTGGTAGCTGCGTTTGCCATGGAAGGGGATGCCGTACTCCTTGGGCGGACAGTGGGTCCGATAGGGGGTCGGAAGGATGGCTAGTGACTGGGAAGGAGCCGTTGGTGTGCGGGCGGAGGGGGACATTGAGTGCATGGTCGATGCTCGGCGGACGGAGCGCTCTCGGCTATGGGTGGAGGGGAGGAGGAGCACACGGGCAGGTTGGTCCTGTTCATGACGAAGAGTGTCGAGCAAGAGGCGGAAGGCGAGGAGGGTGTGGCATTGGGGATGGCGCCAGAGCAGGGCCAGTCCTGTGGCAGCCCAGTCCGAGTTGACGAGGCAGCATGCACGCAGGTCGGACTGGGCGAGGGAGGAGAGGGAGAGGATGTGGTGGAGGATGTCCTGGGACGAGAGTGCTGTCGACACTGCGTCCATTTGTGTTGCTGGCTATTTCTGGTTTGTTTTTTCCTTTTGTTGCGAGGGCTGAGTGAGCGAAAAGTGTGTGTGTGTGGATGTACGACAAAGAAAAAGCGACGAATGGGATGAATGGGAGATGCACAGGGTAGAGTGGTGGAAGAGAAGTGGGGTGGAATGACACACAAGAACCCTAAACGTGGAGGCAGAACACAAAAATAAAAGCCGTGCGCTCGAAAAGGCTAGAATGAAACGAGGAGGAGGAGGAGCGAAAGTGGATGGGAAATGTAATGAGGTGAGAGACGAGGGATGAGGAAGCAGGGAAGGAAGGAATGGAGGATGGAGAGTAAACAGGGAAACAAGAAGACAAACAAGACGACAAGAAGAAATAGGTCAGCGACAGTGCAAAGCAGAAAGAGGGGACAAGGTCTGCCTGCATCCTCACCACACTTTCGTTTAAAATACAGGTGCACAGCCCATTCGACGCCGATGCAGTCTAGTCGAGAGCGGGCTTTAAGGTTGGGTTGAGTGAGTATCCCAATGCCCCAATGGTCCACGCTTTCGTATTATCCAATGCATGCTTGTATTGAATGAGGATTGAGACACATGCGCAAGAACACAAACAATAAGGGCGCATCGATCCCAAATGGAAAAGCGAATCAAAGAATCGGATGTGAGCGTAAAATAAAATTGGTTATCGACAAACACAGCGTGCATTTGCTTACTGTACCTGCCTGTTCATTTGCGCAAGTACTCTACAAAGAAAGAAAATACTTGTGTTGCTTGCATCACCAGAAAGAAGCGGACAACAACAAAAGAAACAGAGAGGTGGGGCTTCAAAACCATCCATGCATATACGCCCAAAAATTTCATGCTCAGGTTCAAACTTGTGTTTCCAGCTTCTATAAAGGCCATGTACCTTGCCCAAGGTTCATATGTTCATTTGCCAAGGTGGGAGAGGATCCGAGCAAAAGTGCGCGACATGCTACATCCATCCTTGACACCTCCCCCTTGCTTTCAACAACAAACTCTCCTCTGTGCTACGATACACCTCATTGGCCAAGGTCATTGATTGCAACAGTCAGAATGCAAGTAAACTTGACTTTGGGACAAGTTTCCTGGAAGAAAGCTTTGTCTACCACCCTATCTCGTGTGTTTCCTGTTCTCTCCATCATTGTCTTCAGTATGGATAGCAATTGACCATGGCGGAGGAAATTGCTGCCAACACATATGCCTGGTTCGCATGTCTTTTCCTCTTCTTGCTATCCAGGTCTACCCTACCAACCCGAGATTCGGAGAAGATGCCGCGTTGACTCGTGAGAATCAACAAATCGATCCATGTACCGTGCATCTGCCTAGTTTCTATAGTTCCTGTAGGTTTGAGCATCGGACATACCAATTCAGCCCTGCCGATCTAGATTATCGTCCCTGTTTCAATATTTTCTATTCTTCCTGATGGCAAACAAGAGCCATCGTGGAACAAAACGAACTATACAAGCCTAACACACAGCCTAACAGCACAACCTTGATGACTTGGACATAGACGCAAACATTGTGAAGCGACAGGAAAGGATTTTTTTTCTAGTTTTATTACAAAAGTTCGTATATCTTTCGCTAAGTATGCCCGCACATTTCTACCAAAGTGATTTGTTAGCTCCATTAGTTGACGCGTCGCCAAGTCTTTCAACTCAAAACATTACGACATCTGGGCAGAACACAAAGGACAAAAAAACTCCCACTCACCGCCGCTAATACTCACACTACCGACAAGATCCAGAGCGGAGCAAAAAGAGATTCACCGAGAAAATCTCAATTGTTACACGCCAAGGACCTACATCGGGAAGATGTGGCTATTGGGGGTGTAGGGGGAGTTCTTGGTTGAAAAAGAACTTGAAAAAAACTGTCGCAATGTGCCTAGCGAAGAGACCGCTAGGCTGTGCGATTTATTAAGTTGTTTCATTTTTAAATGCTTGACGGAAGGACAAAGGACCGGAGACAGGGGACCCAAGATTTACTCGTCATCGGCACCCTTGATCTGGCCCTTCTGGGAGACGTAGATACCATCCAAGAACTTACGGATATCCTTGTTCTTGACGGTGGTGGCCTGCTGGATGTTAGCAGCGGACTGGGAGACGTTGCCGAGATCGTTACCAATCAAGGTGATCTCATCCTTCTGGTCCTTGGAGTGGAAGATGGTGACACCCTCCAACATGGGGACCTTCATGACGATCTTCTGACCCAAGAAGTTGCGGATCTCGACCGACTTCTCATCATCGGCAATAATGACGTTGATGGGGAAATGGGCGTAGACGAAACGCATCTTGTACTCGTAACCCTTGGTGACACCGATGATCATGTTGTTGATCAAGGAGCGGATGGTGCGGAGGCAAGCAACGTGCTTGCGCTTGCCGTGCCAGACAACAAGGCGGATACGAGCGGTATCCAGCTTGACAATGTCCATCTCGACGTGACGGAAGTTCTTGTTGAGGGTGCCGCGGGGTCCCTTGACGGTGACGAGACGGGCCTTAATCTCAACCTCAACGCCGGCGGGGATAGCGAGGATTTCTTCCTTGTAGATGTCCTTCATTGTGTCCTGAGAAAGTAAAGAGCAATATAAATGTTAGGATACACGTTGTAAAAGTTGGTTCTGTTCATGAAAAAAAAAAGACTGTTTCGTTCGAGTGGAGTGCCGACTGTCGCGAATTGTCAAAGATAGACCCGATCCCCTCCAGCACTGGTGGGTGCTGCAACTGGTATCTGCCAAAAAGCTGCCAGATCTACAGCTAGTCACATCACATTGATCGTGATGCCTTGAAGTGATGAACAACCATCTTGATTATAGATGTGATCTTTGAGCTCCGTTTTTCCTGATTACAAGCGATGCTGACTCTGATTTTGCTGAATCTCGAGATCATCCCGATACATCGTGCGAAGTCACTTTGATTAATCGCTAGGATGCGCGGGATGGATTGATTTCATTGTATGGCAGCCTCGAAAAAAAAAAAGTCGATCGCCGTTGGTGTCCAGTCGGGGTCCTGTAGTCGGTATCGTTGACGGATGTATCGATGGATGGACGGATGGATGGCAAGATATCATCCATTTCACACCAAACAGTATAGGTTCACACACCGAAAGTTTGTAAGAGGGAGAACAAATGAGTTGCAGAGCACGAAGTAATTTATCAGAATCAAAAGTAACGTGACTTTTAGATTTTCGATTTTCTATCCTCTTGCTTGTTGGCTTCGCCCAGTCGAATTAAACACCAGGAACACCGTATTGAGACATCATGCGCTGGAGGGCTTCTCGGGCTCGATCCTCGTCTTCGTCATCATCCTCATCGTCATCCTCGCCTTCTCCGTCGTCTTCGTCACCATAATCATCAGACTCAGTGCCCGAAGAGTCATTGTTATTGCGTTGATCCGGGCCAGGCTGAGGCTTTTCGTTGGCCTTGCTTCCTCCACCACGATGAAGGCTTCGAAGCAATTCCTCTTCCTCCTCTTCATCTCCGCCGTCATCCAGCTCGATAAGCATTTCCTCATCGTCGTCCTCGTCATCCTCCATGGTGTACAGATCGTTCTCATCCAGCTCCATGTTGTTTTCCTTGCTCCCAGATTCTTGCAGTGTTTTTTGCTTTCCGCGTGCCACAATCATTCTCTTTAGCGCATCTATTGAAAAAAAAAAACCCCCCCCCCCCATTAATTATTTTTTCACACGCAAGTGATATTAACAATCACAACAACATGAAGTATATATGACATACCAAGAGGATTTTCGACTCCCGGCTCAAGATCGGTTTCGCGAAGGTTGGTAATTGACGGAATCGCTGAACTTGACGGCCGGCCTTCGTTGGAGATCATATCCGGTAATCCTGGCATCGAATAGGTTTGAGCAGGCAAATGAACTGTTGGTTTCGAAATCCAGTCCTCGCCAAAGGCGTCGTCTTCGTCTTCATATGCTTCTTGGTCGTCTTCATCCTCGTCCTCGTCTCGCACTAGTGTGGGTATTTGTCTCTCCTGTTCCAGGCCTCGAGCGCCCTCTTCCTGAGTTTGGACTTGGGCGATCTCGTGGTTTCCTTGACCTTGAGTGATAGAGTCCGAAGGAATGGTGATCGGGTGTGAACTGCTCTCTCCATGTTCTCCAACCATGACTGCCCGCGAGGCATCCGATCTCCTACGCCTCTTGACCTTTTTGAAATCCGAAATCTCGAGCTCCATGCCTCCCGCGGCCGCCATCCGTAGCATGTTGAGAAAGACACCTTCTTCTAGTTGTAGTTTGAGGAGCTCTTTGTGGAGACTGGAAGAGATTTTCCTGAGAGTCTTCTTTTCTTCTTCCAGTTCCGCTTCCACAAGCACCCGGAGTTCACGTGGCGGCATTGGACGATTAGCCATCTTCATGATCTTGTCGCGATATAATTCCTGCTTCTTGCCCAGGGCCTCAATGGAGATCTTTCGGTTCGGAGGTGCCAACAGTGCCGGCGGAGCATATTGGACAGGTGGTGGAGTGGGTGCTTTTGGAGGTTTTGGTTTAGGTGGTCTCGGTTCCTTGAGCTGTCTTGGCGGTCTGGGCTCTTTGGGTGGTTTGGGTTCCTTGGGAGTCTTCTTAGGCCGTCCTCCTTTCCTGCGCGATTTGCTCGCCGATATGGATGCTGCCGCCTTTGCGACTTTGGACTGCTTTCTCGCTGGGGTGGATCCTTGTTCGGGTAGTTCTACGGTACTGGCGAAAGCCATGGATTGATCATAAAAGTTGGCTCCAGGGCGGCTGCCGGTCCACTGCTTCTCCATGGCAGCCGCTCCTGTCCTTCGAATGATGCCGTCCGGCTTTGCCAGTGGAACGATGACACGCTTCTTGTAAAGTGGTTTGGTGGCGAGCGGCCGTGGATGTCCTGGAGTTTCTGAAAGTCCTTGGTCCTCGTCGAGGTGATCGTCGTTGTACGGCGTTGACATGGTACTATCGAAGTGCGACAGCTGTCCAGGATCGAAGGTACTCTGTTCTTCAGCCAGAATAGGGTCATTGTGGGCAGCCTGCATGGGTTGTGGTTGTTGCGGTTGTTGGTAGTTCGGGTCCACATGAGCGAGTGCGCTCAAGAGCACGCTGAGCGGATCATGGACTTGGTTCTGTGGAATGGCGGACTGTTGCTGGGTCCAGTTGAAACCCGAGTGGTTGTTTCCAGAGTCCATGAGTAGTTGGCTGGAGCGATGGGGGTGCTGTTAAATAGAGTGGAGAGGATGTGTGACATGATGCAGTGAACAAATTCAATCGCGTCTTTTTTCATTTTTTTTTTTTCATTTTTTTGCTTGTCCGCCTGCCATCGAGGGAACTCGAATTTTTGCAAAGCCACCTGTGCAGATCGAAAAGTCACTAATTCTGTTGACGCGTTCTCGGAGCGCAGGAGCCGAAGACTGGATCCTTTGCTTCAGGACCGATAGTATGTAATCACTTTGGTCTACACTGCCAATTGACAAAGAGGTTGAGGGTAGTGTTTCTTCAGTGATGAAGGTTCATAGTTCGAAGTGATATGGTCTGCGAGTTCTGACGCGATACTTTCAAAATGTATCCTGATCCCTCGTGGGACAGGAAGAAGTGACTAGGAGCGTTCTTTGGTTTGTATCTTGAGTACCATGGTGCGCCAGTTCCACACCATCTTCTGGGTCTTTTGGTTGCTTCAGTCTACCTTTGCTGCATTGAGGTCATGGGAGGATGGACAGCAATGCATGGCCCTGTTGCCCGTTTTCGGTTGAAGTATGTGGCTGGTGAGAGAGGGGGTCACATGGACACTTACTGCTGTTGGAGTTCTTTGAACCAACCAGCTCGACTTTTAGTCGAAATATTTCACACAGACACACATGCCCAGCCCCATCAAATCACATTCTCTTCCTCATTACCGCCTCCTCCCTGTACTACATCCATCCATACACTCATCTTCCTTATTTATACATCATAAACACTCCACTCTCCATGCGTAGACAGAACTCGGTCCCATTACTCCCACTGCTGCTCGTCTACTTGCTCGCCTTGATACACCTTGGCCCACCTCACCCATTCGCAGCAGCACACCCGTTCTTCCCATTCGCTCGCTCAAGACAACCTTCCAACGAACAGGAACCACCTTCCCAACACCACGACAATACTCTCACACTCGAACAGGCCTCGCACTCTTCACAGACCAACCTCGCCTCGCTTTTTGAGCACAACGATCAACAACGGTTCAGGGACCATGATCACCGTGGCCACCACCATCAGGGCCAAGGCCAGAACCAGATCCAGGAACAGGAAGTATTGACTTTGCGCCACATCCTGCATCACGGCGGTGTCCGCTACCCGAGCCTCTTCCGCCAGAAGGATCTGCGGCCCATGGATATTGTGCTCTCAGAGATGCTCACTGGCCAGGCCCTGACACACCGCATCAAGACCGCACAGACAACGACGCTCAAACCGCGGGAAGACTCCTTCCAAAACCAACAGCAAGGACAAGGACAAAAGTCGAAAAAAGTGAGAAGCCAAGGGTTCAGGTCCTTGGACGACACTTCGCTCGGGCCAGAGTCCTGGACCCGAGAGTCGGTTCTTGCGCCCGATGTGACGGACAAAGAGACGATCCTGCAGCTGGCCAAAATGAACTACAACTCGTACACTGAGGTGGATAGCCCCGGGTGGTATGACCTCGAAGGAAACTGGTCTGTGGTAAGCCGATGTGTGCCTTATTCATGTGAATCGGGGCGGTGTTCTTTTTGAATTGACAGCAAAGACCAATGAAAGAAGAACGTCTGGGCTCTGAAGGAAGACTCGTCTCCTTTTTTCTTTCTTTCCCTTGGCCTGTTCGCATATCACATATATGTGTGTTCTTTTGTTCTTTGCCCCTTTCTTTGAGTCTGACTCCATTTTCTACCTTGACTTGGCGAAATAGAATTCCACGTTTGGCTGGGAGGAAGATGGCGTGCGAGGACATGTGTTTACGTCGACAGACAACTCGACTCTGATCATTGCTATCAAGGGCACAAGTGCCGCCATCCTTGGCGGAGGAGGCGGCACCGCAACTCGGGACAAGATTAATGTAAGCCGTTGCCCCCCCCCAAAAAAAAAAAAAAAAAAAAAAAAAAAAACGCATTCCAAGATTGCCAGTTGCGGAAAGCCACGGGCATGCCTACTCACTCAAATTCCACTCCTTTAGGACAACCTGCTGTTCTCGTGCTGCTGTGCTAAGGTTGATCGAACCTGGCGTGGCGTGTGCGATTGCAACACGGGCGGATACCAGTGTGACCAAACTTGCGTTGAGGACAGTGTTAACACCGACGATGTGTACTACAACATTGCCATGGTAAGTTCCTCGTCTTTTGCTCTTTTGCCACTGACTTTGTCTTTTCTTGATATGAATGAGAATGATTCGCTAAACCCACTTGTTCAACATTATTTATTTGCTGAAATGTAGGCCATATTGTGGGCAGTGCAGGACATGTATCCAGACGCCAATGTGTGGCTGACAGGACACAGCTTGGGTGGTGGATTGAGCTCATTGTTGGGACTGACATTTGGTGTGCCCACCGTTACCTTTGAGACACCTGGAGATCGACTGGCCGCCCAGCGACTCCATCTCCCCATGCCCCCAGCCATCAACTGGAACGACTTTCCACTCTACCACGTCGGTCACACCGCCGACCCTATCTTCCAGGGCGTCTGCAACGGTAAAGCTAGTTCCTGTTACTATTCGGGATTCGCCATGGAAAGCAAGTGTCATACCGGAAGGACATGTGTGTACGACCCTGTCGCTGAGGACAACTGGAAGGTCGATATCCGCACCCACAGGCTGTTCGACTCCATTGAGGGTGTTTTCAAGATCAAGGACGTCCCCGCCTGCAAGCCAGAAACTGACTGCGTCGACTGCGAACTGTGGGAATATATTTAGAATAGAGGAGCCATTTACACCACACAGAACGGCGTTATCTACATCATACAGGGTTCACGATACACAACATAGTTTGTCTTTTTTTTTTCTTGTATTCACATTTCGGTCTGTTAGCCGATTTTTTTTGGATGATGCGCTCTAGAAGAGAAATCCTGCTGCAATATCGACATTGCCTCCTGCGGCATCCAGGGCAGCAATCACTTCCGCTCGAGTGGCGCCTAGTGACATCAGAGTCCGTATGCTTCCTTCCGAATGAGTTGTGGCTAAAACACCCCGAAGGATGCCAAACGTTAGCATCTAATGTAGCCAAATTCAAAATCAGGGATCAAAAAAGAAATAATGTCTTACCTGGGGCTGCAGCTGACTGTGGCGGCTGTGGCCGTGATTGTGGTTGCGGGGCAGGCGCGGGTCTGACGGCTGACGCTAGAGCTGATGATGATGCTCCTGACGATGATGCTCCTGAGGATGACGATGTTGAAGATTCTTCAGCCTCCGACTTGGGCACAGTGCCGCCAATGCTGGCCAGCTCTTCGGGCGTCAACTCTCCGTTCTCCTTGGCACTTGAAGGGAGTTCGTGTTCGGATAAAAACCGGACCTCAATATCGTTGATAATCAGTGCGTTCTTGGAGAGGTCAATACAGGCCTGGTGGCGCTTCAACATGTCCAGTCCAAACAGAAGATCCACACCCTTGCCCTCCATGATTGTGAACGAGCAAGCCAGGAACAGGTCCCTACCAACACGGATCTGTGCACTGTGGACACGTCCCAGAATCTTGGCCACACCCACACCGCGAGCAATGCCTGCAAATCGTTTGTCGACCAGTCGCATGATACCACATGCCTCTGCACACTCAGGGCTCACTACGGTAACAAAAAGTAAAAACAAGGCGAGTTTAGACACGAGCAACGAAATAGCAAGCGGAGAACAGAAAAGCAACAGTTATGCGCGCCGAAAAACAAAAAAAAAAAAAAAAAGACGTACTGATGGTGGCCTGTGCGCCAGAATCCACAAAGGCCTTGACTGGGTGGCCATTGACCTCGACTTCAATGAAGAGCATAGTGACTCGGCCAAAGGACTCAGGGTTGTACTCCAGAGCAGCCTCCAGGTTTGCAGCCACATTCTCGAGCCGGATAGCTTCTTCGATCCGCTGCTGCGCGTCCATGTCGAACGGGTTGTCGTTCAGCGCTTGCTATTTTTGAAAGTGAAGGTTGTTGTTTCGTTGCAAGTTGAAAAAAATTAAGGTTAATCAGACATATGTGCGGAGAGTAGAGAAGGGACCTGTGGAGTAACATTAAAACAGCGTCCACAGTTGAGAAAACAGGTCGTCACCAAACAAAAAAAAAGACATACAATTTGCCGCATACGGGTCGATTCGGCGTTGCGTCGCTGCTCGTCCAGCTCGCGAATCAAGGCATGGAATCGAGGCGGGTTGCTGACAGCGGCTTCGGCAAGCTCCGGTTGTCTCTAAAGCGTATTTCATAAGCAAAGGAGGGGTTCATGAGCGTGAGAAAAAATGCAGAGCAAGCATGAGCTTGCTTGGATTCTGCCTTTCTTTTTTTTGACAATATCTCCTTATCTTGGACATTTTCATACCTCGCGAAGCTGTTGAAGCAAAGTAGGGTCTGACAGCACGTGCTGTCGAATCTGCTCTGCATCGTGAGCGTTTCCACCACCAGAGCTGATCTGGCCTGGATGTGTCGCAACGGGAGCCGCAGTGCGAGCGCCTGGTGCCATGCCAATTGGCCGCTGAACAGCACGTTGCTTGGACTTTTGACGAAGTGTTAGGATGTCGTCCTCATGCACGTTGTGGGTCTGGAGGGTTGACTTGGGGTCGACAAGCTCTCGTTCGTTGTGAAAGATTTGTTGGTCCTCGGCAGCAACGCCGCACTATAGAACAGAGAAGTAAAGTGATGATTGTGATAGTTAGATAAACAATGAGAGCATACGGCGCACAGGCAACAACACCCACAAAGCAGGATATATCATTGATCTTTACATCAGCTTCAATCAGAGCCTTGATATTCTCGACTTCCATCTGCGAGTCAAACTCGAGGTGGTGGAGCTCGCCTTCTTCGGTGAGAACTGAGACGCGCATGTTAGTCAGGAACGTGTCGTTTTGACTAAACAGGAAAAAGAAAGTTGAATAGGTGGTGGAGGGTGGGCTGGTGGAGCAGTTATGTCCAAATGTGGTTTGATGGAAGGGAAGAAATGGTAGGAATGGTTGGATGGAGGTTGAAGTGCAGCGTGAGGTTAGTTCACCAAGAAGGGGCGTGAACAAACCGTCACAAATAGTCACATGATTTTGATTTGGGCAAAAAAACACAATTTTCTTTTTTTTTTGCATGGTCGAATCCTTTCAACTCCACCTCACTCCTCCGTACATCCATTAATCATGTCGTTCGCCGAATCTCAGATGGCCAAGTTTGGCTGGAAGCAAGGAGAGGGCTTGGGAAAGAACAAGGACGGTATCAAGAAGTCCATTTCTGTCGTCAAGAAGAACGACACCAAAGGTGTAAGTTCTTGTACTTTGCTTTAGAAAACGATCAAACTTCGTCCTATATCTCGACCTTTCCAAAACTTACAATTTCTCGATAACAACAACTTTATCCTCCTAGCTCGGTGGAAAGCTTGACAAGTGGGATTTCGCCTGGTGGGACCATGTTTTCAACAAATCCGCCTCCAACATCCAGGTCAGCAAGGATGCAGAGTCAGGAGAAGTCAAGGTTGAGAAGCAAGCTCCCGCTGACATCCAGATGGGCAAGATGGGCATCATCTCCACCTCTCGCCCTGCAGGACCATCTCTCTCAGCTGCCTCCTCAGCCGCCGCTTCGCCCGCCATGTCCTCCTCTTCCACCATGAGCAGCATGGTCGCCAGGGACGAGTACTCAGACGACACCGAATCAAAGCCAGCACCCGTAGCTAAATCTGGACCCTCCTGGCTCTTTGGGTTCGTTAAGGCTTCGGCCAGCAGTGCCGCCGCCGAGGCGGCCAAGCGCACACATCAGGACTTTACCTCGAGCGCCGACAGTTTTGCAGCCCGGACAGGGGACTATGATGCACTGAAGCAGCAAGAAGCAGACGAGTACAAGGACTACAGTATCAAGGTCTCGGATCGGGAGCTGTTCCTGGCATGTGAGGGTCGTACAGCCCGCAAGGGTGCCCGTGGTGAGCAGCCCGGAAAACTGGGAAGAGTTATGACCGAGCTGTTGGTTGATGGAGGCGCGGAATTGAAGGCCAAGAACGCTGCGTCAAAGTCCAAGAGCGCCAGCAAGAAGGACAAGAAGGAGAAGGCGGAGAAGAAGGACAAGAAGAGCAAGAAGGAAAAGAAGGACAAGAAGGACAAGGATGTCACCGAGAAGAAGGAGAAGACGGAGAAGAAGCACAAGAAGGACAAAAAAGAAGTCAAGGAGAAGAAGGAGAAGAAAGAGAAGACTGACAAGAAGGAGAAGAAGAGCAAGACCGACAAGGTCGACAAGGCCGACAAGCAGGAAAAGAAAGAAAAGAAGGAGAAGAAGGAGAAGGAGGCCAAGCCAGAAAAGTCAAAGAAGCGCAAAGCGGACGCCGAGACTTCAGAGGAGCCAAAGCCAGCCAAGAAGTCGAAAAAGGCAAAGTCAGAGTAACTGTCCTGTTTCTTTAATCCGTCCTCCTTTCCTAGACCACAAACATCATTTTGCATTTTTATTTCTCTAGTTCCTCGCTTTTATACTCTCATAGAACCTACACACCTGTACTTATACCTCCATCGACAGAAAAATATACATTAGTTTTGATTCTGCTTTTTATTTGACGATTTGCGGAAGTAACTCCAGTGCGAGGCCAAATAGTTGTGTTTTGAGATTGCCAAGAATGACACAGCTCTTGAAATTGTTGGCCAACTATCCAGTCCAAATCTGCAAAGACATCACAATCCTGGTATTTCTATTGCTTAGTAGTTGATAATGGCGCGAATGCTAAGGAGAAAGAGGAAAAGTCGGATATTAGAATTTGGACATGCCAAAGTAGAATCTCATTCATCTCAACTTCTTTCGTTCTTACCAGTCACCGTCGTGCATGGCATCAAAAGCCTTGTTGATATCGTCGAGGCCAAAGTTGTGGGTGATGAACTCGTCAATCTTGATCTTGCCAGTGAGGTAGTCCTGAACAAGGCCGGGCAACTCTGAACGGCCCTTGACACCGCCAAAAGCAGATCCGCGCCAGACACGGCCAGTCACCAACTGGAAAGGACGGGTCTGAATCTCCTGGCCAGCAGCAGCGACGCCGATAATGATGGACTCACCCCATCCTTTGTGGCACGCCTACAGAGACAGAGATAGTAAAGGAATAGCCAATTAACAGCTGTTCACAAGGTAAACTAACATTACCGCAAGAGACATAGGACATACCTCCAAAGCAGCGCGCATGACGTGGACGTTGCCAGTGCAGTCGAAAGTGTAGTCCAAACCACCATCAGTGATCTCGACCAAGTACTGCTGAATGTTCTTGCCCTCAGGGAGCTGCTTCGAGTTGACAAAGAGAGTGCATCCCATCTCCATGGCGAGCTTCTCCTTCTTGGGGTTGACATCGACACCAATGATGACGGAAGCACCAGCCTGCTTGGCGCCCTGAACAACACTCAAACCAACACCGCCGAGACCAAAGACAGCGACGCTGTCACCCTTCTGAACCTTGGCAGTCTTGGTGGCGGCACCGTATCCAGTGGTGATACCGCATCCCAAAAGGCAGACCTTCTCCAGAGGAGCCTCCTTGGCGATCTTGGCGACCGAGATCTCGCACACAACAGTGTACTCGCTGAAGGTGGAGCAGCCCATGTAGTGGAAGATGGGCTTGCCGTTGCATGAGAAGCGCGAAGTGCCATCGGGCATCAAGCCGCGACCCTGTGTTACACATATGTGGGCGTGCGTTTTTTTGTTTTTGTTTTTGGTCAGTAAGCTTGATATGATCGGCGAAGGGAGGGTGAGAATGTGTTCCCGACGAACGTATATTTTTTTATTACCTGGGTCTCACGGATCTTGCCGCACAGGTTGGTCTTGCCACTCTTGCAGAACTTGCACTCGCGGCACTCAGGAGTGTACAGGGGGATGACGTGATCGCCGACCTGGACGCTGGTGACACCCTCGCCGACGGACTCGACGACTCCACCACCCTCGTGGCCAAAGATGACGGGGAAGACACCTTCGGAGTCTGTTCGTTCACATGCATAGAGTTTGTTTAGGCGTTGGTTAGTCATCGCAACGGATGGGAAAACAAACAAAGATGGAAGTGTGGGAAGCCAGAGAGCGGGGACAGAAAATGACGATCGCCCCGCAATTGAGGCGCAGGGACACTGCGAAGTAAAACGAGAGAGTACATACCAGCTCCAGAAAGGGTGTAGGCGTCAGTGTGGCAACTGTTTGATTCCCACGAGGAAAAAAAGAAGAGTACAGTGTTCCATGTTAGCGGTTTTTTCCCTTGGATCTTACGATCATGCGCAGATCTCCAGATTTTCAACGTGGAGTAAGCGGGAGTAGTCTTACACTCCGGTGGCAGTGATCTTGATGCGAACCTCGCCAGCCTAAATCGTCGCAAGTTGTGGAAGAACGAGCTGGTAAGTAAAAATGTCCATGAGCTACTGCTACATACACTGATGTTTGTAAGTGAGTGGTGCATACCTTGGGAGGAGCAACCTCAACGGTCTCAATGCCTATTCAAGAATGTATATCCGGGTGCAGGTTGTTGAGTGACATGGATAAAGGGGTCCAATTGCTCATATGCTCATAAGTATCATCTTAATGGCAACTGCCAGTTTCTTGTTTCAACACGCGGCGACATACTCAAGGGCTTGCCAGCCTCCCAGGCAATAGCAGCGCGACAGGTGATGGGCTAGAGTGAAGCACAGAGAATGAAAGCATGTGTGAGGTGAGTATGGTTGTGAATGTCTTGTTTTGTTCGCAAGAATGAATGAGGGCGAGTACTCGGATAGGTACCTTTCCAGCAGTCATGGTGAAATGTAAAATAGAAATGAAGAGTGGAGAAAGAGGGTTGAAAAAGAAGAAATGAAAGCGTGGGTTGCTTTTCTATCCTCTTTCCCAGGCGTTGTCCACCCTCGGTCTGTTCGAATGAGCTTTAGTCACGTGCAATGTCTGTTTGCAGGTAAAAGGCAGTCACTTTGCCTCGATTCGCTCGGCTTCTTCGGACTTCACTCTTTTTTTGGTCGAATGGTCCCTCCTCTTTTCCCCATCCATCCATCCTCTCAGAACTAGATCATTTCGCCATGCTCCGTTCAGCCCAGCCAGCATTGTAAGGACGGAATCTCGCATTGCCGCAGAAATCTTGTGCATGATTGCACCTTCGCATTCAAGAGTCCAACTAGATCAGTCTTTTCCCTAACGAACCAAACTTGGTACCTGTATTTTTTGCCCCCCTCCCTCTTCTCGTACCATAGGTCAGCAGCCGTCAGACAGGTGAGACTTCCACACTGGACACAGGGAGCAACACTCTGGACTGTCACCGCAATGGGCATCAAAGCTCATAAGCAGGAACACAACAAAGAACAGACACTGACTAGGTTCTGATCTGCCCCCCTGAAAACCGTTTTTTTTTCCTTATTAGTATGCTGCAGGAAGGACCATGTCCAGCTTCCGTGCAGGATCAGTGTTGAGATCAACTGCTTTCGCAAAGACTTCTCCAGGAAAGCAGGCATGGGCACCCATCTTCGCCACTGGATCGCTCCGCCAAATGTCCACAGAGACCACCACCAAGGCAGCTTTCATCGAACCCAATGTCGCCATCAACAGCACCACCACCACCACTCAGGAGGAACCCACTGCTGCAGTTGCAGAGTCCGCCATCCCCACCACTACTCAGATCACAGAGCCCGTCACCGAACAGGCTGTCGCCAGCATCATGTCTACCACCCAGGAGGCAATCACCGAGGTCGCTGCCCAGAACGCCGACACCATCGCATCAGTTGGCATGAAGTATGGTGACCTCAAGGCCATGGGCCTCGTCCACTTCTCCCCCGTGGGCGCTTTGGAGACCGTCTTGGAGGCTGTGCACATTTCGACCGGCTTGCCCTGGTGGGCCACCATTGCTGCCACTACTGTCGCCATCCGAACCCTGCTTGTGCCCTTTATCGTCAAGCTCCAGGGCAACACTGCCCGTCTGCACAATGTCAAGCCCCAGCTGGAGCGTCTGACCGAGAACATGAAACTCGCCAAGGAGTCGAACGACACTGCTGCTTTGGCCCGCTTCTCTGCACAGACCCAGGAGTTGTTCGCCAAGAATGACTGCAACCCCATCAAGTCCTTGATCTTGCCCTTGATCCAGGCACCCGTTATGATTTCCTTTTACTTGGCCCTGCGTGACATGGCCAACTTGCCCGTGCCCCAGTTCCAGGACGGTGGTTTGGCCTGGTTCACGGATTTGACTATTGCGGATCCTACCTATGTTTTGCCCGTGGCCTCGTCATTGGGTTTCTTGGCGATTATGGAATTGGGCAGTGAGGCCGGTGGAGTTGCCCAGCCCAAGACCATGAAGAACGTGATGCGTGTGATGGCTGTGGCTATGGTGCCCTTGACCATGAACTTCCCTTCGGTATGAAAGATACCTCTGATCTTTTCCTCCGATCTTCAAAGTGTTTCCTCTCTCTCGTTCTTTTTTTTTTTTTTTTTTTTTTTGCTAACATGTCTTTTTTTTGGTACATTTTCTCCTTAGGCCATCTTTGTCTACTGGTTGACCTCGAACGCCTTCACAGCGTCTCAGATCATGTTCTTCAAGGCCCCCGCCGTGCGCCGGTTCTTCAACATCCCCCAGCTGATGAACCACCCCAAGCCCAAGGTCCAGGCTAAGCAGCCCGGATTCATGGAGTCCTTTAAGGCCTCGTACGAGGGCGGCCTCGCCGCCAAGCAGAAGGAGGTTTCTGTCGCCAAGGATCGTGAGAACAAGATGGCGGCCCAGAAGTTGCGTCGTCAGAACCGCAAGCGTATCTAAAGAAAATAGATAAGAGAGAGAAAGAGAGAGAAAGGAGAAAGATAGAAAGAAGAGAACCACAAGCTGTACCATCATCGTATCTAAAATAGAATTGCATTGAACAAATCTTGATCGTTGTAATTATTTTCATGTTAAAAAAAACTGGATATATGACTAATCTAGAGCAACAAGGCAGCATCGTCATTGACCGCTGTTGGCTGCTCTGGTGTTGACTCGCCCATCACGACAGGTGATTCTTCAGGCTCCGCACTAGAAACTTGTGCAGAACTCTCCTCCGACACTGGCGGTGGTGCAGTGGCAGTGGCGGGAGCGGGGGCGGGAGAAGGAGTGTTACTGACCGAGAACAGGGTCTTGCTCACACCCATCATCAGTGCCGCATAGGACGACCCACCCTCGGATTGTTCGGGGAAGATCTCGGCCTTGAGGTTTGGCAGGAACTTATTGATCCGTACCCAGGTAACATTCCACAGGCTGTCCGGTCTGCTTGCACTCGCTTCCGAGAAGGCTTCCGACGTTGACATCACCAATAGACAGTTCTTGAGCGACTCGGGCACTGCCTCGTACTGTTTGTCATATAAAAAGAAAAGAAAAGAAAAAATCAGATAAACATGTTCAAAGTATAAAGGGTCTTCTCTGAAGACGTATGGGGAGCATAAAGCTTACCAGTTGATCACTCTGAGCAGTCTGCATAAACGCATCCATGTAGTCCAGGACAGTCATCCACAGCGCCTTCAGACCCTCCCACTCGAGCAGTCGGAAGTAATAGTGCAAGAAAGTCTTGCACACAATCGCACAGGCCTTGCTTCGTGTCTCCTCAAATCCAGCAGGGTCCTGCTGCACAATCTCGGGCCTCAACAGATCCTCCAGCAGTGTAAACAACACCTTGTCAAACACCACCACCCACTCGGACACCTTGTCCGTCACAATCTCGGGCAAAAGAAGCGCGCGCTGCAAGTAGATCATAGCGTGGTTGCGGACCTCGCGACAGGGGTTGCTGCACTGCTGGGTCAGTCCAACAAGGATAGGGAACCAGTAGGCAGACCAAGTCAGCTCGGGACTCATCTTGGACTCGGTAATCAAACGAGGTGCCTGGCTGTGCAGCTTATACAGCATCTCAACAGCCTTCTTGGCTCTGTCCACGGCGTTGGCTTGGGCCTTGGACATGTGACTCTTGACACCGCGCTGGCCACTCTCGTGCTTCATGACTCCCTCGGCGCCCACAGCTCCTGCGGCAGCGAATCGGATCAACAGGTCCACACAGTCGGCATAGTTCTCCACACTGACGTTCTCGCCATCGTTCTCAGCCACAAACATGCTGATCGCCTCGAACGAGTACTTGGCGGCCTCAGGGTGGTTAGAAGTCGACGACAGCAACGCAAAAAGAACGTCCCAGTTCAAGTTAGGGCGGACACAGGACGAGTCAGCCTTGAGCAGGTTCAACACACCGGCCATCATTTGCTCCGCTACCTCGGGAACAACGTCAATGGGCAGTCCGAGCAAGAGATCCAGGGCGTCCAGCACCTCCTTGTTCATCTCATCGTTGTGGGCCAGGCGGATGCACAGTCTCAGCAGACCGACCACAGCGCGCTCTACCAGCAACACGCTCTGAGTACCGGCCTCGCGGATGATGTCGCTCAAGTGCTCATAGACAATGGGCCACAATGCCTGGACACGGTAGCGGTTCTGGACGGTCAGACTGATCATCAACTCCAAGAAAAACACGCTGGCAGGGTTGTAGAGCTTAGAAGGGGTGGGAACCTTGGAGGGCTTGGTCACCGAGTTACCATCAGCAACAAACTTGATGGCCTCCATCAAGTGGGTCAGGGGCAGGTCCTCCAACAAACGAATATCAGTGAACAATTCCTCCAGACGGCAAGCAGAGACACAGTCAGCTGTGCAGCGGGTCGACTCGATCTCTTCGGGTGTGGGTTCTTCGCGCACAGACTCGTAGGAGTAGGACGACGACAGGAGGTATGATGACAGAGTCGAGAGCAGAGAACTATCTTGACGAGCCTTCTCCTTGACCTCGGGCACGACGGGAGGCTTCAACAAGATCATAGTAGTGCCAGACAAAAAGTCCTCAACCTCCAACATGGATCCAGGCAGAAGCGAGTTCACAAATAGGTTCTTGATAATCTCCAGAATAGGCCTCCATCCTGTGCGGATCATGTTGCCGTGCTCGTTGGCGACGCCAAAGGCAACAACAGCAGCCAACTGGCCCTTGTAGCTCTTTCCAAACTGAACCGCCAAGTCACTCACAGTGATGGTGACTCCGTCCACAGTGACATCGCGGTTGTCGGCAGTGTTGTTGGGGGTATCGAGCAATCCAGTCATCCTGGCCAAGGACATGGTGACGCGGTCAAAGATGTCGGGCAGCTGGTAGTGCGCAGCGAGGATGGCGCATTGGTAGTACCCAGTCAGTGACTTCTGGAGCGTAGCGTCATCCTGTGCCATGTTGAACGCTAGTTTGTGAGTGAAGTAATGAGTATGTTAATTGCAGCTTTGGGAAGCGGGTGGTAAAAACATTCAGAGAAAGTATGCATACCATATGAAATCGCCGACATGATAGGCTTCCAGGACGAGACGAACAGTTCCTTGTCATACAAGGATGTGTTGGAAATGATGAGAGGTCCCGCAGTCTCTGCCCTGTGCAAAAGTTCCTTCCAGGCATAGTTGAATCCAAGCTGGCCCTCGTGCTCCTGAGGCAACACAATCTCCCGCTTGCGGATGGCATCGAAAATCTCGCCCTGTAGAAAGAGAAGCGATCAGCCCAACGTTAGTGAGTAAACTGACTAACGGTCTGAAGAGAACAGTCAAATAAAACACATACCAAGTACTTCATAGAGAAGTTTTCGTTGTTGTTGACACCGCGCAAGTTCTTTGCAAACTGCTCCAACGACATGCGATCTCTGACACCTCGGTTGTGCTGATCAGTGTTCAGCATGACAACGGCATATCCGAGAATGAATGCAGCGTCCTGGGAAGCAACGTCAGCGGGCTTTGTCGCAAAGTAGGTCGCAGCAAAAAGCTCCATGATGCGCTCAATCTGCTGTGACTCTCCGGGCAAACGGAAGGTTTCCAGCATATCTCGGAGAGCTTCGTCCAGACGTTTCTGTAGAGCACACAAGAAAGAATATGAGATAAGGTCAGCTTTTCGTCAATCTACGTTATTGTGAGACATGTCGCCAAAGATACTTACTCCGTTGAAATCAAAGAGCTGGATGAAGGCCTTCAAGACGTCAGAGTTGGCAGGTTTCGCCAGGAACTCTCCCAGCAACTTCTTACTGATTCTGGTGCTTGTCTTGAGGAAAACGGCCAAACCAATGGGGTCGTTCAAACTCTTGATCATATTGTGTGCTGTTTGTTAAAATGGCATTTGACGGGTCGGTCAGTTAGCTCCGAACTCGGTCTCCATCACAAAATCGTTTTGCAAGTCTGCTTACCTTCCAAGAATGCAAGACCAGCCTTGGGATTCTCGTCAAATTTAGCGGCGCCTTTCACCAACAACTCCTTTTGCTGGCGTCTCTTGAACAAATCATCATAACTCTCCAAATCCTTGTCCAAGATGTTATTCTCCTCCTAAATAAGAGGCAAGAAGTTGGGTTAGCAGCTTATCCTCAGTCTATTCATGGCGACACACTGGGGCTGTGACAACAACAAACCTTGGAAGTCGACAGGCGGTCGACCATATGGTTAATGAACAAGAGCAGCGAGTCCATGCAGAGCATATGCGAGTTGCTTGCAGAGTAGGTAGTCGAGTCCGGGAATGAGTTCTATTCGTGATCGATGACGAAACGAAGTAAAGTTGATGAGTTTCCGATGTATCCCCGAATCGTTTCATATTCCATTGAGAAGATAAACGGGGTAAATTACCCTGGTCAAGAACTTGATCATATCCTGGAACAAATCGCTACAATCCAGTCCGCAATCGTAGTTCACCCAAAGATCGATCATGAAGGTGGGTGCACGGGCAAACTGTCCCAGACACTCTAGAAGCAACTCGCGGACCTCGCCGTGAGCTGTTGTCGTATCCAGTTTGTCGCCTTTACTGCTCTTCGTCGAGGGACTAGGAGATCCTGCTCTGGATCCGTTGGACACCTCGGGCTCAGAAGTCGCCACAGGGCGAAGGGGCTCACCAAAGTCAGGGTTGAAAGGCAAGGGCTTGAGGGCGAATGCTGGGGGGCTGAGTCGGTCCAGCAAGAAGGAGAGGAAAAGTTCCTGTTGAAGCTTCAGACAAGGTTTCATGGTATCAAAGAGGGTCGAGATGACGCGAAGGGTGAGGGTCAGGATCGGGAGGTTGTCGGTCCTGGCTAACTGGAAGAGGAATTTGCACATGTCGTCAGAAACTAGTGCCATGAGGACACTGAACTTGGTAATGCTGCGTCCGCCGGCCTCGAGAGCCACATCCAGGATGCTCAAAGCCATGAGTCGCATGCGATCAATGTGCTGTTGATCGTGAGGGTTCAGAAGCGAGATCAGAACGCGTAACAGCTCTCGGATTGAGGGCAGGCCGTATGATTTGGGTGGTGCGGCGTCCAGGTTAACTTCAGGTTCCTGCTCGTTATTGAGTGTGGCTGCCTCATCCTTTTCAGGCTCGTTCCCACTGACACCGACGGTGACAAGCTCTCTCGGTTGTTCCTGAGGAGCATCTTCTCCTTCTGTAGCTGTCGAAGTGGGGGCTGTTGTATGAGCGTCGCTTTCCTGAGGGTTGGATGCTTGAACATGGATCACTTCATTGTCTTCTGGTTCTTCTGCGTCTGATGTTGAGGATTCCTTGGGGACTGGGATAGTGCGGAGCTTCTCAAACATGGTCTGGGTGATGATGGTCATGGTGTGTTCTGCTGACTTGCGCAGCATTTCGCTGAGCTGGAGTTGGCAGCACATGCTAAGTCCTGTCTCGATCATGGAGCACACCGACTCGTCGCTGAGCAGACTTCCAGGTCCACTGGTAAATGCCACGCGCAGGACCTGCAGGATCTTCAAGAGCACAATTTCGTCCGAAACCGAGTCGCTCGCCTCGAACTTGCAGTGTGTTGCAGCCACTGCCAAACGCTGCATTGCCAGCGACACGTTTGGAGAATCCTTGTCTAGAAATAAAGGATCAAGGGTGAGGGTGAGGGTCAGTAAGCGTGATCACGTCCCTCGCTCCGTTGTCCAGATCGAACGGTGTCCTTCTTTCCTCTTTCATCGCCAACATCCACTTACTGATGATCTTGCACATCAAAAACTTTTCGACCGAGCTGAGTGCTGCTCCTGTTATAGGTCCATTGGTATCTCCAGACTGGATTACCTCCAAGAAAGGGTCCAGCAATGCCACTGCATCCATGTCCTTGGCCGCTCCAGTCGATGCCAGACGTGATCTCAACTCGTTGAAGCCAACCATCAAGGGACTCTCCTATGAATATGTTAAATCCAAGATTTCAACGTTGACAATTTAGAACACATCCAAAAGAGCGTCAACACAACAGGTATGACTCGATGGTGTATATACCTGGTTGCGATATGCACCCTCTTTCTGATTCTCTCGTCCACGGAGCCCCATGTTCATGCCGAGGCTGCCCATGCTCAGACCACTAACACTCATCCCCGACCAGCGCGAGTTGCGACGCATGGCACTGGTGACCGAGATGATCTCGGCATGGATGAGATGGGACCACTGCAGCTCGTAGCCGGGGGACTCGACGGGCTCCTCGAGCAGGCTGTGGCGCGAGCGCTGTGTGGTGAGTTTCCTGGCCAGTGTGTCGTGGTCCTCCTTGGCCTGGCTATGACCCATTGATGTGGAGGAGGCCATTTGTGCTGTGTTTTTGTTGGTAATGTACAGAGGGTGTGAAGGGTTTCGTGTTCCTGAGGATGAGAAAATGATGAGACACAAGTGCAGACTCTCTTTGTCCGTCGTCGAGTCTTGGAGGTGGGATGAGAAATGTGGATGAGAAGGATTGGAGAGGGGAGGAGGAAGGAACAACGGGATGACTTTATAGTCAAGGATTGGATGGATGGATGGATGAGAAAGACAAGGTGAGGGGTGAAGATGAAGAGGGTCGAGAACCAAACAGGGAAAGGGCTCAAATTGCCCTTCTGTGACTTGCTGTCTCTTCATACGTGTCGTCTGTTGGGTTGGTTGGTTGCCTTGGAAAATCCTGTCGCGTTTCGCCATCACCATATTACTATGCAACGTGGCTGCGTGTCGCCAGCTCCGGCCCGTTCGACGTAGCCATTGGGTTGGGGTTATTTTCCAAGTTTCCCATGGCGTGTCGACAGGTGCGTGATACCACTTGCCCTGCCACAAACAGGAGACTAAAGCTCTCCAGGTGCTGCGCCAGGAGAGCTTTTCAGATGTTTGAGGAGAGTATTGACTTGGAGATGTTCGTTGGCTGGCTCGATATGCTAGCAAGACTGTCCATAGTACGAATAGACGCGTTGGATCTATGCAGCACGACCTTTTTCATACGCTCACATATACATCGGGATTAATCAATCAGATAAAACGGCGCCAGGTATTGACCCAAAATTGCTTTGCCCGGCATTACTTCCAATTAGAAATCCCAGTTTTCTTGGGAATGCACTTTAAGAAGCGACGCTTTGGCGTAACAATGTTAGCATACAGCATTCATGTACAAGGCTCCCGCGTGTGCATGCATATCACTGGACTCGGCTCCTGGGTTTACAAACTAGCGCCCATCATACTATATGTGCATCTCTACATCTCCTTGACATCCATCCATGGAAAGTCGTGATTTTTTTTTTGTTGTCCAATGCTGCGATGTCCGCAACGAGAAAATCAACCGAGTATGCACACGTTGCTTATTCTCCAATGGAGAAGAAGCATGCACCTATTTCTGAATGCGAACAATAATGAAAACGCCCCAGCCCCAGTCAAGCCGTTGGGTGCTCATAAATTGGGACTAAAGGACTAACTTTGGGTGCATTGGTTGCACAGAATCTTTGCTGCACGTTGAATTGGGAGGACATTAAAAAAAAAACCAAAGAAGAGAGAGCTTTCACTTAGCGAATGCCCATTATCCATTGCCCCATTGCCCATTGTGCATCGCATCAGGTTGTGTGGTGTTTTGTGTATTTGTTTGCTTGCCTGTTTGTGCGCGTGTAATATGAGGGATGTGTCCACCCAGGAAACAGAGCGAGCTGGGCTTTGTATTGCCCGTTTGTCTCTTTTCTTCTCTGTTTTCTCCATTCATCTCCATTTTCCTGGCATTTCCAACCATCTCTTCTCCACCTCCACGCATTCTTCATTCCATTCTCACCTTCACCTTCACAACAACAAACCACAACCTTAGACAAACGCAGTAAAACACCTCTCTCTTATACCTTAAATCAGGAGTAACGAAAATCTATCCACACACAAATAAGCGCCACATTATGCCAAACAGAACAAAAGTCCTGATTGTAGGCGGCAGTCTTGGCGGCCTCGTCCTCGCCATACTGCTTGAGCGTGCCGGCATCGAGTACTGGGTTCTTGAACAGAGTGTCCTCGTCCGCCCCATCGGAAGCGTCATTGCCCTCAGTCCTTTAGTCTTGCCCCTCATGGAGCAGTTGGGCCTCCTTGAGGAGATCAAGCGACTCTCAAAACCGGTCGCAGGCTTGACCTTCTTGCGCGACGACCTCTCAACCATTGGTCGCATCGTCTTTAATGACAACAACCGCGGCATGGACCACCAGAAAAGGTACAGCACTTTGGAGAAAGACCAGAAGAGTTGGCCTTTGAATCTTGCTCCAGACTATCAACTTGTGTGAAAAGTACCATCGTTGGCTTGCCAGGTACTTCTTCTTGTAAACCTTTTTTTTTCTCACTCCACCCCCCTGTCTCTCTCACTTCTTTCCATCCCACATACACCCTCAGATATGGCAGTTACGACCAAACGCTCCCGCACCCAGATCTCTACAACCTTCTCCTGACCCACATCCCCCCCGAGCGAGTCAAGCGCGGCAAGCGCCTCGTGAACTTCAAGCAGACTGAGACCGAAGTGACCGTACGCTGCTCGGACGGTACCTTCTACGCGGCCGAGATCTTGGTCGGTGCAGATGGCGCGGCAAGTACTGTGCGCACGAGCCTGTACAGACAGATGAAGGACGTGAAGCTGCTGCCTCGGGCAGACATGGAGCCGGAAAAGTACAAGCATGTGTGTTTGATTGGCGTGACGAACCCGTTGAGCCTAAAGAGGTACCCGGACCTGGGGCTGCGGTTCTCGACGTTCAAGATTGTGTTAAATAGGAACTCTCCGTATATGGTATGTGTGTGATCTTTTTGCTGCACAAATGGGGTAGTTCTGTGGTTTGTGAACAACTGACGGTAGTTTTTTTACTTTGTTTGCTCACACAGAGCTCTGTCGTCTTTTTTTTTGTTGTACAGTGTTGGTTCATTCCAATCCCGGGACATCGATGCGCCTGGCTGGTTTCACGGGCACTGGACGAGTCAGTGGTTGTGAACAGTGGGAATTCGGACTCTTCAGAGTGGGGTCGCGAAGCTATTGGTAATCTATTGTTTTTTCTTTCTCTCTCTGCATCATCGTCTTGCTTTTGTTCTGTTGTGTGTGAGATGAGCACTTCCATATTTTCATATGTTCCTGTTTTACCATCGGTCCAAAAGTATGCTCAAAGTACATTTCTCGATGTATCTCCATTGTTTTCATGCTTGCCTTTTTTTGCTGCTTTTGTTTTATTTAGAGGAGATGAGCAAGTCTGTAAGGCATTTGATATGCCCTGCTGGCGGTACTGTGGGCGAATTGATCGACTGCACACCTCGAGAAGTCATGGCCAAGGTCATGCTGGAAGACAGGCACTTCAAAACGTGGTTTCATGGGCGTACTGTCCTTCTTGGAGACGGTAAGGTCTTCTTTGTTTCTGTTGTCAAAGCGAGCATTTGCATGTTTCGATTGAAATCGTTTGCTAAACGCCATTAAAGCTAACTGTACTACTATACTCCTTTCTTTACCATGTTCATCACTTATCCACTAGCATGTCACAGGGTACCGTAGAGTCAGGCGATCCAATGTAGTACTCGGAGGGCTTTTTTTTCTTGGAGACTAACGACATCAATTTTGTCCTCCCATTGCCAATATTAGAGCGCTCCGTTCACAGGAAAAGGCGCAAACGAGTCGATACTCGACGCTGCTGTCCTGGCCTCGCTCATTTACGACATGCCCTCAAGCAACCAGCAAGAAATCCACAAGTTGCTTAAGAAATACGCGCAAACACGGTCACCCATCACCAAAAAGGTGGTCGATCAATCCGGCAAGGTCGGCGCGTTGCTTGTCAACAGGGTAAAAATATGTTTGCTTTTTTTTACAAATTGTTTTCGATAGTTTTGTGTGTCCACCTATTCCTGGCTAAGCTTGCACTTTTTACCGTGTTCACTTAGAGCTGGACAGGATCCTTGCTGCGGACACTCATTTTCTCGCTCCAGAACACGTGGAAGTACCGGACAGAAGTCGACAAGATGCACTTGCACCGTTACCAGGCCTCGTTCCTGCCCTTTGTCCCAGACCGCGGAGCCGTCCCGCGTCTGCCTCAGACACCCTCAGCGAATGTGATTCATAAGGACTGGAAAAAGGAGCAGGAGAGGAAAGAGCAACAACGACAGAGTGTGCTCGGCACGATATTGGACTTTCCCGCCGTTGCGCTCTAGAAAAACACAAGACAAACATCACGTAGACTTGTAATATACCACACGTTGTTTATGTACATTTGGTTGTCTTTATTATTTAAGTCGTTGGGCAAAGAACGATGGAAGGGTGATAAATGTATAAATGGATCTATGCCTCGGCTGAAATGGAGGAAAATGAAAAACGTTGCATAATATGAAAGTTGGACACAGAACATGACAATATGAAAACAGAGTAAGAGGGGGAAAGGCATTACAAAGAGATCCAGAAACATATCAAAGAAGGGTTTGTCGTGAGGGAGGACTATTTGGTTGCCATCGTCGGGTGGGCAAGGTAAAGGAGCTTAAAACGCGTTACTCATGCTAGCGTACTCGAGCTGGTACCGGATCGCTTCGCGCTCCTTCTCCAGCTGGTGCACAGACTTGACGGGCAACATGGTCTGCTTCAAAGGCTCAACTCCTTCGGCCAGGCGGAGCTCCTTGACCTGAACATGACTACCCGACATGGGTGCATAGACCGATCCAATGCCGTTCGCATGCGCTGTGCTGCCATTGGTGGAATGTGCTCCGTTCATGCGGTTATTGTTGCTGATGTTGTTGGAATCCCCGTTGAGGTTATTATTGTTGTTGTGGGTATTATTGGTGGTGGTGTTGTTGCTGTTGGTATTGTTGTTCTTGCGGAGTCCATTCAGTCTCAACAGACCAGGGGCTCCTCCTGCTCCAAGTCCACCACCACCACCTTGAGTAGTAGGAACGTAGGCTCCGTTGGCACCATTGTCAGGCTCGGGGTGATAAAGTGGCGCTCCTTCCTTCTCCAAGAACTCCAGCGCCACTTGAGTCTGGTCGATGGTCTTCATATCCGGTGTCCGCTGCACGCGCAAGATACAGTCCTGTGCCAGTTGGATTCGACGGATCTTGCCCTCTTTGCCCTGCCAGTCCGACAGCAGGTTCTTGAACAAGGGCTTAGAGTTCTTGTCGGGGCCGTCAGCCTTAGAGCACAGCTCGTTCGCCTTCTTGATCGTCTCGGGTGCAGAGCTCATCAAGTCGTTCTCGAGCAAGAACCATGCGCTCATCACGCGCAGATTTTCAGCTGCTACACACAGAGCATTTCGCTTATTACCGTTCTTGAGACTAGGGTCGGCACCATACAGCAGCAGCATCTGGACAATCTCTTCATTGTCCATCCGCTCCAGGACCATGTGCAATGGAGTGTTCTTGCGCCAGTCACAGGCGTTCACATCCGCGGACTTTTTGAGAAGAAGCTCAATGACGGGAGCTGGCTCCTTGCAGTGAAGGATGGCATAGTGTAGAGGAGTGCGGTTGTATTGCTGGTCCGCCGCCTTGGTCGACGCTCCAAACTTGAACAGGATCCGCATAGACTCGACCAGGATCTTGTTCGAGGTGAGGTGCGTGTTCTGCAGAAGCGCCATCAGTGGAGTGCGTTTCTTAAAGTCGCGGCTGTTGCAGTCTGCACCGGCCTTGGTCAAGAAGGTAAGAGCTTCCACTGGGTTGGGGTACTGCTCGCAGACAAAGTGCAGAACCGTCATGCCGTTTTGATCACCACGGTCCAAAGCTGCACCGTGGCGGAGCAAAACCTTCATGGTGTCGATAGCGTTCCTGGAGCGAGCTGCCACCATGATGGGTGTTGGGTGGGGCCAAAAACCGTTCGAGTCGTGGATGAGATAAGGGTACGCCTTGAGTATCCGCTCGATGGTTTCCATGTCGCCCTGAGTGACGGCAGTGAAAAAGTCGGAAGGCTCGTCCATATTCAGGTCCTTGTATGGGTCGGCAAGACTGTAAAAGTTGTTGAATGCCACTGGGGCTTTGGTCGCATCCTTGGTCTTGTTATCCTTGTCCTCGCCCTTTGATGTGCCTACAAATAGAGCAAGTTGGTCCTTAGTTGATGAATGTAACGGCGTGTAAAAAGCTACAGCCTTGATGACTTACTGGACTCTTCAACCTTATAGAGCGAGTCTTGGGATCTGTTTCCAAGGGCTGTCACTGAAATGTTTGCAAAAACAGGTCAATTTTTTTTTTCGTCGTCATATCAGAATAATACAGAAAATGAAGGGCCACTTACACTTGGGATCTTTGGCACCAGTGCGACCATCGACAACTGGAAAGAAGCCTTGCGCTCCACGGCTGCTTGGAGAGGGTGTGAGACTAGGGCTGTTGTTCAGGATTCTGTTCTGATTGTTGTCGTATTGAGGCGATGGTGGCTTGACCATTTCAATGGGACGGCTGTTCTTGGCGTCGTCTCGTCTAGACACATCAAGGTTGTTGGCACGGAAGATATCACCCTTCAAGCCCTGGATATCCAGCAAGGTCGAGTTCCGGACCGAGGATGGGGTAGATCCTGAAGAAGGCGGAGCAGAAGCTGTCGCTGAGGACGGGGATGACGCTGGCGATGGCAAATGTGTGGGCTCGGCTGGGGTTCGCTTTCCAAATACATGAGGATCCAAGGTTGGGACCACAGGGAAGCCCAAGGGGAGCTGTCGGACAGGGGTTGGCCGTGTCTCTGACGACTCTTCGTCTTTGCCTTCCTTCTTTTCCTGACCCCTTGATTTTGGTGCTGGGGTGTAGGTTGTGACAGGCACATAAGTCATATGCGATGCCTTGTTGCTTCCTGATGGTGGCGATCCGTTCAGATGAGGTGACGGCGGTGGTCCTGCAGGAGGCTTAGGAGTCGGTCCAAGACTAGGTGAAGGAGCTACCTTAGGAGTCGGTCCAAGGCTGGGTGAAGGAGCTACCTTAGGAGGAGCGCCTGGGGGAGGGAGGACTTTCCCAGGAGCGGGAGGAGAGATGGTTTTGGAGGCGCGAGGAGGTGTGGCGTTGTTGCGTGACTTAGAAGGTGAGATCACCTTGGGGCGGTTGGAGGGAGGCGAGATCACGCGCGGAGTGCCTGCTGTGCCCGCCGTGCCCGGAGGCGGTGGAGGCGCGCCAGGAGGAGGGGGCGAGATGGTGGAAATGTTCTTGATGTTGGTCAAATTCAACTTGTTCACAACGTTGACCATGGACAATCCACTAGCCAGAGCCAGAGAAGCAGTCTCGGGGAGGACAGACAAATTTTGGTTAATTGATGGCACGGGGCTAATGTCCTTGGGTGGGGTTGTCAGTGCCAGGGCTCCGAACGTGGGCAGTGGTGGAAGGAGTTGAGGTGTCGAAGAAGCCTTCTTGTCCTCTGGTGCAGGAGATGAGTTTGGGGCATTATTTCCTGGCTCTGGCGTCGGTGAGGCGAGTGGGCTTGCCTTTTTATCTGTCGGTGCCATTCCTGTGGGTTTTGTGGGTGGGCTGTTGATGTGGATGTTGTTGTTGAATGTTGGGCTATCTGGAACGAGATGGGCATTTTGGCGAACGTTCTTGCCTTGGTCAGGCTTGATGTCCTTGAGTAATTGCTCGCCGACAAAGGAAACACGCGCTCCTGCTCCTGTACTATCCGGCTGTCGAACAGGCACTGATGGGATATTTTGGGCCAAAGGTCCAAGTTGAGCGAAAGACTGACGCACATTAGGACGTGAAGGAGGGGATGCTGGTCGCATGTGGTTTGTGCTTTCAGGTGATGGGAGGTTGTCGTTGTTATCGTAAGGGAAGGGGGTGCTGGGTGCGATCATGGACTCGCCCGAGAGCGGCCTTGGGGGTCGAGGTGAGATGGGTCGTGCTGCTGCTGGTCTTGGGTTGGTTTGCTCCGCTGCCAAGAGTTCGACAAGCTCGGAGAGGACGATATCCATGTTGGGTCTGTTTTGGGGCAGGCCGTCCCAGCATCGCCTGAAGAGCATCTCGTACTCGACAGCAGTACCTGGCACTGTCTTTTCACGGACACCGGCAATGATGTTGACAGCCAGCATGACATCCTGCAGCTGGACCTCGAAGGGGATGACACAACTGGACAATTCCCAAAAGATGACGCCCAAACTGTAAATGTCGCATTTGGCGTTGTAGGTGTAGGTGGGGTTCTGCATGCGCTCTGGTGCCACGTAGGGAACTACGCCAAACAGTCCTGCTTTGGTGGTGTAGATGGTTTTATTGACAGACTTGCTGAGACCAAAGTCTGTGATGAGGGCCTTTCCGCCAGTGTCGATGAGGATGTTGCGTGAGTGAAGGTCTGTGTGGAAGATGTTTTCGCGGTGGATAAAGTCGAGTCCGCTGGCGATCTCCCATGCGAGGCGGTACTTTGTGAGCCAGGTGATGGATACGTTCTGTGTCTCGAGGTAGTCCTGCAAACAGCCATTCTCTGCAAACTGCATGACGATGCAGGTGTCGTGGGTGAGCGGGTGTTTTGTGATGCCAAAGAACTTCACGATGTAGTTCGAGTCGTGGACCTGCTTGTGCATCTTGAGCTATTTTGTTGGCATGATATGACAATGATGTTTGATTAGTTGTTTTGGATGAAAGCATGGGCATGTGTGTGTGTGTGCTTGGTGATGTGTGTGTAGATCAGGGTCCTCTGTTCTATCTTCTTTTCCTTTTTTTTTGCTCTTGTTCCCAATGGTTCCACATCCATCTCTTGGGCATGTTTTGAAGATATTAATCTCCCTTTTCATATCTTGCGATCTTTTTCTGTTCCTGAATATTTTAGATCGTCCATCAATCCGTTCAAGTTGCAATTGGGAGTAGTGATATTGGGTCTTTTTGTTTTTGTTTTTGTTTTTCAGAGTGTTTGTTCTCTTGGCCAATACTGGCAAACAAGGCAAAGGAACATAGGAATAGAACGACACACGCACACGCACACCACACACAGTTCATACTCCATTGAAACTAGACGCCCAAAAGCAAATAAAGCTTATCCCACAAAGGTATTGCAAAATGCGAAACAATATTCGTTGGTTTTGGGCGTAAGCTTGGAACATTTTGGGTGGAGAGGGCGAGCGTGTGGCGAGTGGTCGGGCGATGTCAAAGTACATGGCATATATGAACAGCACAGCGAGGGATTGACCCGTGGATGGAGGGGTACATTACCTCTTTGATGAGATCATTGGTGTTGTGCTGCTCCTTGATGGCGATGTGCATGTTGCGCCAGGCACCGAGATGGATGGTTCCCGAGCCACCCTTGGCGACGTTGTACTTGACCTTGCTGATCTCGGAGAAGGGGATCATGCGGACATGCTTGTCCTTGACGGCATTCTTGAGCCACTCCTCGGCCCTTGAATTCTTCTTCACCTGGGCGCTCTGTGTCCGATCATTGGCCATCGCTGGTGTCTATTGTTCCTTCGATGGTGTATCGAGCTTGCGCTTTTGAGAGGGTGGGGGTGGGGAGGAGACAGTCCCTGGGTTGGGTTGGCTGGGTTTGTTGCGTTGTCCCTCTCTCTTGTTTGGTAGTTTATTTTTGGTTGTCCTTGTCCTTGGCTATTCTTTGGCCTTGTCTGCGTCTTTCCTTTGGCGTTGCTGAGTGAGGGTGGAGAGGAGAGACGAGACGAGCTGGGAGAGTCTGTGCGAGAGTGAGGATGAGGATGATGACCAAAGTGAGGAGGGTGATGGAAGGAAGGAGGGAGGGATGGAGGAATGGGATGGATGGAGGGGGAGAAAGCAAAAAGAAGCAGTTCACAAAGGAAAAACGAGAGAAGAGAGGAAAGAGGAATAAAAGAGAGAGAGAGATTTCCCCAGAGAGAGAGTGAGTGAGTGAGTGAGTGAGAGTGAGAGTGAGAGTGAGAGTGAGAGTGAGAGAGAGAGTGGGACTGAGAGAGTGGGACTGAGAGAGTGGGACTGAGAGAGTGAGTGCGAGAGTGAGAGAGTTTCTCGCTGGGAGAGACGGAGAGTGACGAGTGCGTGAGGAGGGACTGAGTGGATTTACGAAAAGAGAGAAAATTAAAAAAGATGAGAGCCTTCCTTTTTTTCTTTGTCAGATCTAATATGGCGAGGCGCTTGTCAGTGGAAGGAAAATGCCCCGAGTGAGTGGATGAGTGGACGGGCGGACGAGTGGACGGGTACAACAGGACGGAGTGCGTGGAAAGGAGGACGGAGCAACGGAGGAAAGAGAGACTATTTGTGCTGCTCCGGATCGAAAAGGTGGTGTATGTAATATATTCGATCGTGAAGATGGACAGGATGTCGATCTGAAAAAAACAAAAAACACTACAGTTATTATATAATGAAGAGTGTGTGTGTGTGAGAGAGAGAGGATGGATGTAATTTTAGACGGACAGACACCTATTCACCGTACAATTGGGCAATAAGCTTTCGATATATATATCCCGTCCACGGGTGAGCGAGGATGCAATATGTATGTGTAGGTGTGTAGGCGAGGTGCCAAAAGGGCAGGTGAGGAGAATTATTGAGAAATGTATGTAGACCTGGGTATTGGATGTGTTATGTATGCGCGGCTATGTAGTGTCTGAGAGAGTGAGAGTATGCGAGTGAAAGAGCTTCGGGTGTGTGAGTGTGTGTGTGTGTGTGTGAGGAGTCGTGAATGGATGAGAGGATGAGAACCAAGTGAAATGAATTGGCGGTTCAATGCATTGTAGGGCCAATAGGTAAAAGTTACAAAAGGGGGAAGGGCTTGGGAAACGAGGAAAGAAGAGGAAGAAATAGAAGGAAAAAAACCAGAATCAAGAGTGAGAGGAGAGACGGAGACGGAGAGGGACATGCAACTGCGTATCTTAATGCTGGGTACCCAGAGTACCTGGACAAACAGAGACATGCCGAAAGAAAGAACAGCCATGGTAATACAGAAGTGTGCGAAAGACAGGATGATGAGGAGGCATACATGCAATGCCAGCGATTGGACAATGGCGTCCCCAAAAAAACACAAAGTGAGTTCTATTCTCCGTGTCGCGTATCCCATCCCCAATCCCACCCATGCCAGATTCAAGGGCACAAGGGGCGCAAGGGCAGGGGCTAGGGGTGGGGGTTGGTCAACAACAAGGTTGTCGGAGTAAACGAGTCCAGCACTTTCAAACGGTCGACACATGGTGCATTCTTTTGTTTGGTGTCTGTTGGTTGCATCCTTGTTTTCGTCTGTCTTGCTTCTGTGCAAGCAAACGTGATAGCCAACTAGCCTGACATTAACACCCAAAAAAATACCACATGCGCTCGTGTCCTCAAAATTACACGCCTTTGCGCAAATACAAAACGCATTTGCAAGCCCTTACCCTTGGTTGGACATCCAATATCTTGCCATCCCTTGCTTCCCTGTATGCTATTTCCTGGGTCCTAGCAGCATTGACAAGGTAGAAGCGAGAGAAAAAATACTCAAGTTGGTGGTGTGTGCAGCAGTCTCGGCTCATAGCCCTGATCTTGATGGGCACCACACAAAATGCGACGTAAACAATCCTTGGCTCACAGACCAATGCAATATATCAAACTGTCACCCGAGTTGTGTTGTTGTTCTTGTGGGTTGCCACATTGGGCATTTGGACTTGGGGTGTACATGCACAAGAGTACTCTGGAGGTGCTGAGCAGGGCAATTGCACTTATTTTTTTTGAAAAAAAACATGTACTCTACAAGAATAAATACACTTACTTAATCTCGGAGCTCAAGCACTAGATCCGGTTATTATCTGATCTCCTTACAAAGCAAAGAAGACCTCCAGAGGAGCAAAGAAGGCGAAGAAGGCGAAGAAGATGAAAGAAACCCCTCACTTCAACATGGCTTATCGATCCAACCATCCTAATTGCATCGACGCCCGCTACCTTGTCCCTGCGATTAACAACACAAATCAGTTGTCAAACTCCTTCTCTGGATAAATCTCTCTCTGGATGGGACCATCGATTGCACGACCAACGTTCAAGTATGGACATGTTCCCAAATTGAGCAAACTGGAGGTGGGGGGACAAACGGAACAGGAGATACCGCTGGTTCCGACAATAAACATCAACAAACGAACAGCAATTTGGGCACTGGCCCATCCACA
The DNA here is from genome assembly GCA_000739165.1 of Podila verticillata NRRL 6337. NCBI lineage: Eukaryota > Fungi > Mortierellomycota > Mortierellomycetes > Mortierellales > Mortierellaceae > Podila > Podila verticillata. Next base: position 3,364,673 of record KN042417.1, on the reverse strand, counting down.
TCCACATCCATCGCGTCTTTTTCTATTCTTAGCCATGCTTTTGCTGCCCTGTTCCCCAATTTGCCAGAAAAACCAGACGCGTTACACAAAATAAATGTGAAATGAAATATCGTGCAAAGTCAAAGGGTAGCAAACATACCTTTGGTCATCGACAACGAATGATTTTACTGTCAACAAAAAGAGCGGCAGAAAAGAGCAACTACAAAAAAGAGTGCGGGAAAAAAGAAAGAAAGACTTGGGCACATGTTGAACAACAGCCTAACATGGACAAGGCCAAGGTATGTACATAGCTTATTTTTGTGCTTGGTTACGTGAGCTTCATGGGTCCAATGCTAGGGCAGATTATCCACCAAAGGTACAGACCACAGACGCGAGTGCGATAGCCAAGGAGGGGGACGTGGCATATTCGAACGCGTTTAATAACAAAAATGGATATGCCTCACAATCGGAACGCGCAACAAGAACATAGGTCTGGCCGGCTCTGTCACATAGTCGCGACATGTGATTGGCCAGGAGGACGCGTTTCTCACAAGTCTAACTTTTCTAAGCTAGATTTCGCAGAGCCCTCGACCTTGGGGTCCCAACTCGACAACGGAGGTTCGATGGACAGGCTCTAAGGATGCCCAAAAAGAGAGAGACGGGATCCTTCCCTCAAGCGTGCCCTTCTCATAACTGAGGAAGTTGGGACACCCAATGATTGGTCCCTCCATGGATCCAACCCTTCGCCAATGCGCTCCGTCCCTCGCCCCCCTTTCTGGTCACGCGGGTCAAACTAATTGGCGCTATAGAAAATGGCCCATATTCGACTGTCGCACCATTCTTCTTTTGCTTGGCTTCGCTTTGCTTCACTCCTTATTTTCCCACTCTCTCATTCACATTCACTCATCTATCCTTCATCTCATTAACATCTCCATTACAACACACACAATACAAAATGTTCACTTTTGACCAGCCCCGCCTTCGCAATTGGATCAACAACGAATTTGTCGACCTGGTCTCCTCTTCCTCCACAACCCAGTACATCACCGTGACCAGCCCCTACAACGGCAAGGTCATTGGCCAGGTCCCCGTCTCGACCGCCGCCGATGTCGAACAAGCCGTCGCGGCTGCCAGTGCCGCCTTCCCGGCCTGGTCCAGTCGCACGATCAAGGACCGTGCCGCCATCCTGATCCGCTTCCACAGCCTGCTAACCAAACATGCCGACCAGCTTGCAGATATGGTCGTGCTCGAGCACGGCAAGAATAAGGCTGAGGCGCTAGCCAGTGTGCTCAAGGGCCAAGAAACGGTCGAGTACGCACTTTCGCTGCCACAGGTCGTCCAGGGCAAAGTGCTGGAGGTCTCCAGAGGGATTACGTGTGCTGATGCTCGAGTGCGTAAGTTATAAGGAAGGGGGGAGATATTGAGAGAATGACACTTGTGGTTCTTTGCATGCAGTGAACAAAAAAAAAAATGCTGTCGTCATAGCTTTAAATGCCCCCCGCCCACCTCGTTAACGGTGATTTTCTGTTGTTTTCGTTCACTTTAGCTCTGGGCGTTGTGGCCTCCGTGGTCCCGTTCAACTTCCCTGTCATGGTGCCCATGTGGACACTTCCAATTGCCATTGCCATGGGTATGAAGTGTCTTCTAATTGTTACAATCAACGTGGTAAAAGTGATCTATGGGATCTATGACTCATTAGTAGCATACTTTGCTTCTCGCTTTTTTGAAATAGGCAACACCATGATCTTGAAGCCTAGTGAGAAAGTGCCGTTTACCATGACCAAAGTCGTTGAGCTTCTCAAGGAGGCAGGATTGCCCGATGGTGTTGTGAACCTGGTGAACGGAACTGCTGATGGTAAGGATAGGCAACAAGGATGCTCTTCTCGTTTGTCGATATCATTATTCAGGTACTAACATTAATACTGCTACAGCTGTCAATGCTCTTGTGGATCATCCTGATGTCAAGGCGGTCACCTTCGTGGGAACATCCCACATTGCCGAAATGGTTGCACAGAGATGTCATCGACTCAACAAGCGTGTGCTCGCTCTTGGTGGTGCTAAGGTAACAATGACACTTTCTTTTTTTTTTTCCGTTTCTTGCAGTTTTTCTCAAAGTAACACACTTACGCCCTCCTCGTTTGTAGAATCACATGATTTCTGCGCCAGATTGCAACATCGAAATGACGTCCACTGACGTGGTCAACTCGTATAGTGGCTGCAGTGGGCAGAGATGCATGGCCGCTACTGTGCTGTTGACCATTGGGCACCAACAAGAACTGGTCGACAAGATTGTCGCCAAGTCCGAGGCTCTTAAGGCTGGCAGCAGAGCAGGCGAGGTGGGACCTGTGATCGACCAGGCATCCGTGGACAAGATTACCCGCTACATCAACGAGGCCGAGGCTTCGGGAGCTAGAATCCTGGTAGACGGGCGCCCCTGGACTGCAGAGCACCAGGAAGGGTTCTGGGTCGGACCCACCGTCATCTTGCACACCAACAAGGCGGATCATGCATTGCATGACGAGATCTTTGGACCTGTGCTCTCGATATTGGCGGTCGACTCTGCAGAAGAGGCCTTGGCGATTGAGAACGCCAATCCCTATGGCAATGCTGCTTGCATTTACACTAGCTCAGGAGCGACAGCGGACTACTTTATTAAGCGATTCAGCGCTGGCATGTGCGGTGTCAAGTAAGTTTCCTTTGTCTCTTCTACAGAGCATTTATCCAGCATTACGAGATAGTAAGACTAATGGACTATTTGTGCTGGTTGATAGCATCGGCGTCGCTGTGCCACGCGAGCCTTTTTCGTTTGGTGGATGGAACAAGAGCCGGTTTGGCAACCACTGTGACATTACTGGTGATGGTGGAGTGGAATTCTTCTCTATGAGACGCAAAGTGACTACCAAGTGGGTTCCCCAAGAGAATGCATCATGGATGAGTTAGGGGTCCGTAGTGATGTAAAAGGAAACTGCTCAATCGTAAATACAGTTGGACAGATGGATTCAGAGCGTGCATTTCCAAATGCCTTTGCCCTTGTTACACAAATAGCGCCGCTTTTGCAGACTGTTCTCATTCCCTGACCACAAGTCACAATATTTCGACCATCCTTAACCACTGCGGATCCAAAAATGATAACTTTTCTCTTCTTTCGCTCCTTTTCTTAATCTCACACTTCATAACACCATTGCCATAGACATGTTTGCCACCTCTTCATCCGAGACTTCCCCAGCGTCACCTCCTCCCTCGTCACATATACCGATCGAGGACGCTCGTCAGTTCTCGTCCAATGTTCCCACATCCATTCCCCGGGCTATCTTCCTCGATAGCGGCGATGTGATCAACGACAGCAAGCTGCGTGGGCCCCAGTGGATCGACATGATCGGCACCTTTGTACCGTCTACCCCACTCGGCGGACCCGGTGAGCTCTGGGGCATTGCCAACGGTAAACTAGTCCACAAGCTTCACCGTGAGGGTCTCTGGTACGACCTCCTGCAGAAGTGTGAGTCACACAAGGTCCTGGATCGACTGAATAACCTGCTCTGGGCCAATGAATGTTCCCAGTTTGTCAATGGCATGATCCTGGAAGCGAGGAAGAAGAGGCTGGAAGGAGCAATGCCGGAGGCAATTGTAACAAAAGAAGATTACAGCGAATGGCCACTGGTGGTCCTGCCAGAGGACGAGGAAGATGTGATCTTGATCTCGGTGATGATGCATCTGTATTGTTTGGCCCATGTTAAAGCAGATCTGCCCGGGGCAGTCGAGGCGATCAAGACGCTGAAGCAAGACCAAGGGTTCGAGATGTACACCTGCTCCGGTGAACAGTCGAGGGATCTTACCCTAACCTTTAGAACATTGGGTCTTGGAACTATTGGGGACACCATGACCACGACTCTGGAAAAGATCCGCAAGAGGGTGCAAGACTATGCCACCCGCTACCCTGACCATGCAACAGTCGATATCCTAGGCCCAAACCCCAAGGAACCGGTGCCCGTGTTTACCCAGATCTATGGCCCAGACCTGGTAGATGCGCACAAGAACTCGACTCGGTTCTATGCCGAGATCTTTCGGGACTGTGGGGTAGATCCACGTGAGGCGATTGTGGTGGATGACAAGGAACACATGCTGTCGTGGGCCAAGGTCCTCGGCGTGCGCACGGTACTGATTTCGAGTGTGGATAGGACTGGGCGCGAGATGCTGGTATGTGTGCCTGACCCTGAGGACAACTCGAAAACCAAGATGGTGCCCGCAGTGGACCATCAGTTGAACTCTTTGGCTGAGCTGCCTCTTCTGACCGCGTACTGGAAGAAACGGCTCCTGGGGTGATTGCTCGCTCCTTCCAGCGAATAAATTGCTTTCTTCAATCAAAACCTGTGTACAAACGAGGTTGAATACTAGTCTAGTTTCTGCGATTTCGCTGTGCCACGTGAACCTCTCTCGTTTGAAGGATGGGGCTAGAGCCGGTTTAGCAACGACTGCGATCTCAGTGGGCGATGGAGTAGTGGAATTCTTTTCAAAGCGAGTATCAAGTGGGTGCCCCAAGCGAACGCAACATGGATGAGCTGGACCGGGTTTTGTAATGCTATAGAGGAGAGCTGAGTTGCTCAATTGACTTTGCCCACATGTTGCATAAAGCATTATAGGCGCTGTTTGTAGCAAATTGCTCTCGCATCCTTATTTCTCTCTCGACTCGCCGGCTTTCGTCATCACAAGCCACAATCTTCAGGCCTTAATCACTGCGGACCCCATCCGTGAGTGTGTTGAGCATTTTTCTTTTTCTTTCTTTCACCCCACATACACTTGGCCATCCTTATCTTGATCTCACGCCCCACATATATATCTTGGACATGTTTGCTACCTTCTCATCCGTGCCGCCTCCTACGACTCCGGGTTCACATTCGCCGTCCCGTCCCACGATCGAGGATGCTCGCCAGTTCTCGTCCAACGTCCCCACGTCCATGCCCCTGGCCATCTTTCTCGACAGTGGCGATGTGATCAACGACAATAAGCTGCGTGGGCCCCAGTGGATCGACATGATCGGCACCTTTGTATCGTCTACCCCACTCGGCGGACCCGGTGAGCTCTGGGGCATTGCCAACGGTAAACTAGTCCACAAGCTTCACCGTGAGGGTCTCTGGTACGACCTCCTGCAGAAGTGTGAGTCACACAAGGTCCTGGATCGACTGAATAACCTGCTCTGGGCCAATGAATGTTCCCAGTTTGTCAATGGCATGATCCTGGAAGCGAGGAAGAAGAGGCTGGAAGGAGCAATGCCGGAGGCAATTGTAACAAAAGAAGATTACAGCGAATGGCCACTGGTGGTCCTGCCAGAGGACGAGGAAGATGTGATCCTGATCTCGGTGATGATGCATCTGTATTGTTTGGCCCATGTTAAAGCAGATCTGCCCGGGGCAGTCGAGGCGATCAAGACGCTGAAGCAAGACCAAGGGTTCGAGATGTACACCTGCTCCGGTGAACAGTCGAGGGATCTTACCCTAACCTTTAGAACATTGGGTCTTGGAACTATTGGGGGACACCATGACCACGACTCTGGAAAAGATCCGCAAGAGGGTGCAAGACTATGCCACCCGCTACCCTGACCATGCAACAGTCGATATCCTAGGCCCGAACCCCAAGGAGCCGGTGCCCGTGTTTACCCAGATCTATGGCCCAGACCTGGTAGATGCGCACAAGAACTCGACTCGGTTCTATGCCGAGATCTTTCGGGACTGTGGGGTAGATCCACGTGAGGCGATTGTGGTGGATGACAAGGAACACATGCTGTCGTGGGCCAAGGTTCTCGGCGTGCGCACGGTACTGATCTCGAGTGTGGATAGGACTGGGCGCGAGATGCTGGTATGTGTGCCTGACCCTGAGGACAACTCGAAAACCAAGCTGGTGCCTGCAGTGGACCATCAGCTGAACTCTTTGGCTGAGCTGCCTCTTCTGACCGCGTACTGGAAGAAGCAGCTCCAGAAGTGATAAGGCTTCTTTTGCTTCAGCGAATAAATCGTTGATCCACTTCAAACCCCCACAAGTCAATTCAGGCACAAAGCATTTTTGTTTTGTGTGACTGTGTTTAATTTAATTGCTCCCTCGGTCCTCACGCGTCGTTTTTTCCCTTTGTTTTGAGCAAAACCTGTCTTTTCCTCCATCCATCCATCCCTCGTTGCCTCTTAATCACGACATTAGTAATACATCCATACACAAATGTCGACAAGGTCAAGACGCAAGCCCCGCAAGGCACAGACTATCAAGTAAGCGAGGTTGCCTGTCTACATGGAATTGTTTGTCATGGACCTAAATGCAATCGCACGAGAGCAACTCTCAACTTGACCATGTAGCTGTACCACAACACCGTCGTCCAATATCATTGCGGATGAAATTCTAATAGTACTAACTTTCCCCGATCTTTCCTTTTACTCTTTGTTTCCCTTTCGCAAAATTCGCATAGTAACGCCCATTATGTCGGCTACGTTGAAGAAAACGAGTCGATTGAAGCCATCATGAAAAAGTTTGAGGAGCTGGCACGCATGGAAGAAGAGTTCAAAAAGTCGGCCAACACCAATACCAACACCGACACCAACACCAACACCAACGCCATCGCCAACACAAATGGCGAGGGTGGATCCAATGGTACCATTAACGACAATTCATCACCCCTGACCGACGGCGAACTGATCCTTGGTGTGGAAAGGGTCCAGGCCCACGACGAGCACCAAGGTTTCACGGACGAGCAGCTGCAGGAGGTGTTCAAGCGCACCTCAGGATTCACTGTGCGATCCATGATGCGCGACACACCTGAGGATATATATGAGGAGGATGTGTGGCAAGCCAACATTGCCGATGAGGACTATCTCTACGACTTTGAGGAGGAGGAGTATGTTGCTATTCATTTTTCTTTCTCGCACATGAGCGGAACAAAGCTAGAGCAAGGAATTTAAACCTCTTTTTATTCGTCAAATAGTGACTACCTCATGGCCATGGACGACCACTTTTGGGATGAAGAAGTGGGAGGTAGCCGGAAACGCGGACGCAAGGAGAAGGAGCCTCGCGTACCACGCGAGCCCAGAGTCAAGGGCGAGAGAAAACGACACGTGTCGGATCGGGAGAGCATTCTGAATCGATACAAGGTCATGCAGGTGCGTCTCCAGGACAGGAACGGCAACTTTTTCACAGTCAAGAAAAAGATCTCGACCATGGACCCTTCACTGCCGACCTATGTTCGCATCCCGCCGGTGCCAATACCTCGCTCGTGGATCCACCCCATCAAGCCGTTCGTGGACACGACAGTCGAGATCCCAGGATCAAGGTATAGTTGTGTTAAAGACTAAAGGGCCAAAGGTAATGTTGAATGACTGTCTAATACATGGGTCTGTACTTTTTCAATAGATACGAGGAAACAAACAACGTGCTAGATATGGACTTGAAGCGGTTCGGAACAGACTACCAGGTTATTTACATGGATCCACCACTACTGCGGGCAGGAGAAGAGCCAGGACCGAACAAGATTACCATGGAGCAGCTCGTATGTTGACCTCGTTCTTTCTACGTCGTACCATGATACATTGGTTTGATACTCACATTATACTTTCTTGCGTCTTGATGATCGTGTAGGCCACACTGGACATTGGATCGATTTTGCCCAAGGGATTCTTGTTTGTGTGGATCGAAAAAGAGTTTTTGCCAGATATTGTTCGACTGGCAGAGCGGTGGGAGTTCCGCTATGTGGAGAACTTTTGCTGGATCAAACGAAATGTCAATAACCTGATTGCGCGTGAGCCATCACCCTATTTCAACTCGTCCAAGTTGTCGTGTTTAATTTTCCGCAAGGTAACATATGTTGGCGACTATGTTTTGTTGTGTTTATTGATGTCTTCTGGGCGAAGCATTGTTCTTTGTTACTTAGCAAAAAAAAACCAACAACAACAAATCACATTGATTTTTCATTTGCGGACTAAAATAACTTATAGGAGGGCGACGTAGAGTTGAGGCATCAGCGTAGTCCAGACTGTGTGTTTGACTTTCCCAAGCCCGTGAATGCAGCAACACTTTCGGAAGAGAAGCCCAAGTTTATGTACGAGCTGATCGAGACGCTTTTGCCGCAGGCGGTGTACTCGGAGTCTAATCCCAACGGCGACAAGATGATGGAACTGTAAGTCTTGGCAGGATGCGTTTATGATGGTTAGTATGTCGTGATTTCTGATCTATGGGATCTATCTCTTTTTCTATAGGTGGGCACGTCCAGGAACAAGGCGTAAGGGATGGACCTCGATCTGCCAGACCAAAGTTTAGAACCAGCTCCATACCAATACAAGATGGCATGCATCTATGTACATGTACGCCACGCTTCTTTCCAATTATTTAGATTTCTCCAACAAATAATAAAAGAAAAAAAAAAAAAAAAAGGACACGCCAGGGTGCGGGATGCCCTAGGTGGGTAAAGGGCGTCGTGAGGAGTTTGCTCCGAGCAGGACGCGTTTACCTCTTTTGGGAGATATGAACCTGAAGATCCCATTCTTCCGGGGGCAGATGACAACATGTTCTCTGCAGTGAATGGTTGGGGTTGAGTGGAGAGATGAAAAAAGTGTGAGTCTCTTTGTCCATGTGTCGATTTGATTTTTTTTTTTTGCATTTTACTCGGTGGATCCACCGAGTCAAGTTGAGAAAAAAAATTCTTTCGTTCTGTGTGCAGCAAACCTTATTTTCAATATGATTTGGAAAGAATTGGTCCACGCACCAACCAACCATCCTGCAACAACAAGCAGATCCATGGATGGATGCCAACGCCAATGGATGGGGCGGGATGGGATGGGATGGCGTGCGATGGTATGGCGACGCAAGTAGGCACGGCATGGATATTAAACCATGGGTGATGATGGGACTGGACATGCCTGTTCCTGAATACGGAGTGTGTCAAGATGCGGCTACTTTTCTACTTTTTGTCCTACTATCTGAGCATGTCTGTTTAGCCCTTCCTTGCCCCCATCGCCATCCTCTGTAAGCTGACAGAATGGACGAGTGAAGGAGCTGTTTCGTTGTCATGCCATGTCATGCCATTGATAATGGCGATGGACGTTTAGATCTTGTCCCTTTGAAGATGCTCCTCCTCCGCTTTCTCCTTTTTTTTTTTCTTTCTTGTTGTTGTAAACGAGAGAAATCACTTGTTAAAAGTGCTCAATTGGATTCTGGTGTCCCGCATAGTGGAGCCAGCGACGCTGTGTTCGTCTCCTTGGCTTCTTTTTTTTTGATTGCCTGTGTCCGCCCTTTTTATATATGATCAAACAAGTGAAGGTGGACCATGGATGGTAAAGACAAAGAGTATTTCCGTCAAAGGGGAAGGAGGTCCTTTCGCAGGCCAGCGTGCTCATCTAAGCACACAGTGTGAGCAGAGACAGAGAGAGACAGACAGAGAGAGAGAGAGAGAGTATGGATACGACAGAAAGCATGTATGCCCGTTTTTTTTTTGTCTTTTGCTGTAATGTTCCCCGACATCAGTGCACAACGGCCTTTTGCCGTGGGCGTGTTCGGTTGTGGCAATAGGAGAAGGTGGGATGTGGGTGAACAACCGCCCACAACAAGGTTGCGACAATGGCTGTCCAAGCGTGTCTCCCCGAACGGCAACCGTCGTTTCATCAGAGACGCGCTGTGTGGTGTGGGTGTGGTGCCCTGCACTATATATGCCTTTGCTTAGAATAGGCGTGTGTGTCCATGTTCGTTGGGGAGTGTTATGTTCTTCGGATCGATTCAAAAATCCATTTTTTCTTCTCCGTTAAAACTCGCACTCTTTTTTTCTTTCTCTCTTTCCTTCTTTTCCCTTTCTCTTCTCTTTCCCCAGTTCATTCTCTCTCCTCCATTTCGACCGAATCAAAGCTCACTCCTTTTCCACTCTTCCATTCATCCTTCCTACCATCGCCCCATTCTGAACAACCCAACCACACACACACGCACACACACTGACCATGTTCCGCACTTTGTCTTCAACTGCCGCCGCTTTCGCCAAGCGTGCCGCTACCCCCGCAATTTCCACTCGCGTCCTCTCGGTATGATATTCGCTGGACAAAAAAAAAAAGCCAATGCTACACGCCTCGGCAGTCTCAGGGACAAAGCAGGCTCCTGACGTAGACTTTGCAGCTGACCATGTTGCCATCTTGTTTTTTCCAATCATATAGCGCGGCATGGCCTTCCCCGCTGGCCAGAAGGAGGTAAGCATCCATCATTTTGTGCTTCTGTGTGCAAGCTGAGAACGAAAAACTAACTTCGTTTGGTTCTTACAATGCAAAAAAATCTTAGCTCCTCAACCGCTCCCTCAAGGATCAGGACCCCGAGATGTTCGATATCATCGAGCGTGAGAAGAAGAGACAGCGCGAGTCCATCGTGTTGATCGCCTCCGAGGTAATGAGGAAGAGAAGGCGGGACGTGGCCATGGAAGGGAAAAAGAAGCATCAGCTTTGTTCTTTCCCACAAGCAAAACAGTGAGATTGATGACGATGAGAGTACTTCGACGACTAACTATTTATAATGGATCGTTGTAGAACTTCACTTCTCGCTCCGTCATGGGTGCCTTGGGATCCATTCTCCAGAACAAGTACTCTGAGGGTTACCCCGGTGCCAGGTAAGAAAAAGAAACATGGACGCATGGGAGTTGCTTCATGAAAGGGGTGACAAGCCATGTGAAAGACAAACAAAGGGAATCAGAGGACGAGACAACAACGGATCCACTCATCTCGCTATTTACTTGATTTTAGATACTACGGTGGTAACGAGCAGATCGACATGTCCGAGCGCCTCTGCCAGAAGCGCGCCTTGGAGGCCTTCAACTTGAACCCCGAGGAGTGGGGCGTCAACGTCCAGCCCTTGTCCGGTGCCCCCGCCAACCTCTACGTCTATGGTGCCCTCATGAAGCCCCACGAACGTCTCATGGGTCTCGATCTCCCCCACGGTGGACAGTAAGTCATGGGAAGCGACGTCGATATGGATATCGATTGTATGACATGTTGACTGACAGGCTATGATCACTTTAATCAATTCAGCTTGTCTCACGGATACCAGACCGATACCAAGAAGATCTCCATGGTCTCGTCCTACTTTGAAACCTTCCCCTACCAGATCAACCAGGAGACCGGTGTCATTGATTACGATACCTTGGAGAAGAACTCCAAGCTTTACCGCCCCAAGATCATCATTGCTGGTGCCTCGGCCTACCCCCGTGAGATCGACTATGTTCGCATGCGCAAGATCGCTGACGGCTGCGGTGCCTACTTGATGTCCGATATGGCCCACATCTCTGGATTGGTCGCTGCTGATGTCCTCGCCTCGCCTTTCCCTTACTCTGACATTGTCACTACCACCACTCACAAGTCGCTCCGTGGCCCCCGCGGTGCCTTGATCTTCTACCGCAAGGGTGTCCGCGGCACTGACAAGAAGGGCAACAAGATCATGTACGACCTTGAGAACCCCATCAACCAGTCGGTCTTCCCCGGCCACCAGGGTGGTCCCCACAACCACACCATTGCTGCCTTGGCCGTTGCCTTGAAGCAGACCAAGACCGAGACCTTCAAGGAGTACCAGCACCAGGTTTTGGCCAACAGCAAGGCCTTTGCCGATGCCTTCACCAAGCTTGGCTACAAGATGTCCTCGGGCGGCACTGACACTCACTTGATTTTGGTCGATCTCCGCTCCAAGGGCATTGACGGTGCCCGTGTCGAGCGCGTCCTCGAATTGGTCAACATTGCCTCCAACAAGAACACTGTTGCCGGTGACAAGTCTGCCATGATTCCCGGTGGTATCCGTGTCGGTACCCCTGCCATGACTTCCCGTGGTTTGGACGAGAAGGACTTTACCAAGATTGCTGGTTTCATTGACCGCGCTGTCCTGATCGCCAAGGATGCCAACAGCAAGGTTGGCTCCAAGAAGGTCAAGGACTTTAAGGACTTTGTTGCCGATGGCAAGCACATTCCCGAGATCCAGGCTCTCCGTAAGGAGGTTGAGGAGTTTGCCCGCAAGTTCCCCACTGTTGGCTTCAGCGAAGACGAGATGTTGCCCGAGTACCGCCAATAAGTGTCTTGCGTTGCCTTCCCTTGCATTTGTCTCCAGTCTTGTTTCCTGAGTCTTTCCTCCATCTTTGAAACCATGAACGGCCCCCCTGTACAAATATATCCCATTTCTTTTTTTTTTTCGTCGTTTTTGGTCGACATCTGGAGCAAGGCGCCACACAAGAGACACGAGTAAAGACAAGAGCACAAGGACATGCAACCATTTCTTCTTCTGTCACTCACTCATAGATTCACTCCACTCATCTTTGCATTTCTTCCTCTTTTTTTTTTTTTCTCTTTCTCTATTCTGATGTCTAATGCTTTATGATCTGTGATAATGAACGCTAGCTTTATTTTCTTTAAACTTATCTTTTTGTGCCATTTATCTACGATCCATACAAATAAACATCTTGAACTTTTTTTCATATTCCCGTTCGCGTGTAATCGTGCGGCACACACTTCCAAGGCATTGGGGTTACATATATGGTGGCAAACACAGGGCTGGGGGAAAAGAGCCTTGACCTTTATAAGCATTCCAGTGCACCGCCTGTATCTCTCCAATTCCATGGAAGCTCGGGAACATGTCAGAGCTTATTGAGCAAATGCAAATTAGACCAGCAAACTGTGAGGAGTGGGGTATTGGGAGAGGAGTTTGCATATTGTGCCTTTTGCTTCGTTGTCTTACCTTTCCAGCAAAGGCATCAGTGGACGGCTCTGTCTTTTTGGGTAGTTTGCATGCAAGAGAACGTGCAAGCCACTTGGTCCGTAGTTTGCCTCGAGTCAATAGTTTGTTAATTACAGGAAGTAGGCTCGCCTTCCACTTTCTCGTGCATTTGCATTTGCTGTTGTTTGTTTTCTTCCACACTTTGACCGATCCATGCATGTCACACGGGGGAGAAGAGCAATTTTTATTATTTCGGTAGTGCATGGGCATGGGCGCTCTTTCTTCTTGGGCGTCAAGTATTGAGCGAGGCATGTTCTCTGAGAATCAAAAATAGGGCCAGACTTGCAACACACGCACGCATCTACATTGGACTGATTCGCATGTCAGAACTTGTTCTGCGGGCGGATGTCCTCTCTCGTTTCTTGTTTTCTCGGGTTACCACCGTCTATTATTATGATTATGCTTTTTTTCTTGTCCAAAGGTATGTTGTGTGCGCCCAGGGGATGGAGATGCCTTTTCTGTTCTTTTTTTTTTGTTCCTGCTTCTTTCTTTACCTCTGCTTTCTCTTTTTCAACTCTGTTCATCTCATTCCTCAATCCCCACGCATTAGCCATCCATCCGCATCCCATCCATCCACCAAACGCCACTCTTCTCCATTCTGTACAACGCTCATCCAACAAACACAGCCCTCGCTCAGAAATTAATTTCGGGCCAACTTAGTTCAGGTACGGATCATCAACGACAGGAGAGGAACCACACCAAGGACGGCTGGGAGGAGCAAGGATCTACACCACACCAGCATGCACCCTATTCCACTATCGCTACCGCATGCCTTCATTTGCAATCCCCGGGAACCCATGTACCATGGTCATTGCGAGCAATCATGACTCTTATGGGTATCCCCATAACAGCCCAGAGAGAACAGAAAATGAATCCAATTTTAGAGCCAACAGTGTGCGTGGTCGTGTGAGGGCTCAGGAGAAAAAAAAACATGCTACGGTGGAGCTAAGGGCAATAATTTTTCCTTGTCTTCGTTTGTGGCTGTTTTGACTCCACAACTCGATCGGATGTCCCCACCATGACGGAAGACAACCCCTTTCTTTTCTTTTTTACGCCAAAGTGCTCCATGAGCTAGTCTTAAGTGGCTTGGATGGACGGATGGATGGATGGGATGGGATGGGTGGACACTGTCTCTTTCGAAATAGACTTTGGTTCCTGGACCCGAGGCAACTCGCGACACTGGATCAAGTGTGGCAGTGGTACGGTACTCCGGGACGAGTATCTCGTTCATACACACGATAAAAAAAAAGAGAGATATTTTTATCGCGAGACAAAAAAGCGCAAAGAGACAAAGAGACAAACAGAGTGAGAGAAGAGGCCAGGGGAGAGAGAGAGAGACCGGACGATGAAATTTGAAATTGATAATGCTCCTTTGCAACTCAAAAACTCACCATCCCTGCCTTTGTCCCCTGTCCCTGTCCGCATCCCTCGTTCTCGATTTAGATTTTCATCGCGTTTCTGCGCTTTCCTTCAGATCCACACACCCACTGTGCTGCGAAGTTGAACAGTCCATTGGAAAAAAAAAAAAAAAAAGAATAGCAAGACCACACCCCCCCGTTATATTATTCTTATTATGGCGCCGCCACCGACTTCACCTTCCTTTGTCACATCTTCCTTTGTTCATCCTCCTTCTCCCTCTCGCGCTCGCTTCCAGTCTTCCTCCCCTTCCTCGCCCACCTCTCCTACTCACCACCAGTACCAACAGCAGCAGCACCACCAACAGCAGCACCACCAACAGCAGCACCACCAACAGCAGCACCACCAACAACACCAGCACCAACCACAATACCAATCCAACCGATACCCTGACCCCCACAACGACCCACTCCCACCACCACCCGCTCTGTCCAACCACAACGTCGTTATCCCCAGACGTGGCTCTTCCTCCAACATCTTTCAAAACCCACCACCACTGCAGTCTCCCGTTGGCAGCAACCATTCCAGCAACAGCTACAGCCACAACAGCAACCCGTTCACTCCAACTACTCCAGCGGGCTTCAACCACCCTCTTGACGGAAGACAACAACAACAGCAACAGCAACCTCGATTCGACTTTGATCTGGATCGAGACCTTGATCTAGGCTTATCACCTCCTCACCCTACTTTTGCTGGACAGCACCGAGGCCGTACCCCATCTCCATCCCCATCGTCGTCCTCAACCTTGCAAGCCAACCCTCAAAGGCCATCCAACAACGACAGTAACAACAACTACAACAATAACAACAGCAACTACAGCAATAACAGCAACCCTTACCCACAGCCTTCCTTTAGCCGGCCAGAATCCGTGGCCTCGTTTTCCAACCTGTCGACTCACTCGAACGAGCCCCTAAACCCCACCCCGCATCCTGAACAAGAAAATGTCGGCGGGCACCATGTCTTCCTCCAACTCTACCAGGGTCGGTGGATCTCCTCTGCACAACAAGTACAATATGAACAAGTCCAACTCTAGAGGAGCCAAATTCAGGAACCATCTCGATCTGCCCGAGGACAGGAGCCGCGCCTTCAACCCTCAGGGCCACGGCCGCAACCCAGCCGACGGCCCAGCCCCAGGCATGATGGATGACATTGACCTGAACGACAACAACGAAGAACAGAGGCACAGAAAATCGGCCATGAAGCCCACCACAGGGGTGATGACCCCTGAGGACTTGACACCCAAGCCCAAGAAGACCTTGCGGTCCCGACTGAAGCGCTTCTCGTCGACTAGGGAGCACCTGAGCCACAACTACAAGATGGTGGGCGGAGGCAAGATGGCCCAGTTCTCGAACGAGCGTCTGTATCTGCACTGGATCCGGTTCGGTGTTTTGCAGAGTTCGATTGCCGTGACACTGCTGAGTTTCGGCGTGGGTGTGGCCGCAGATATCGGGGTGGGTGCCCTGGTGCTGTCGCTGCTGACGCTCACGTATGCGACAACGCTGTACCACAAGAGACACCTGTGGATGATCACCAAGCGCCAGGATGTGGCATATTTCTCAAGAACGGTGCCGACCCTGATCACGGCGGCCTTGTTTTCGTTGTATTTGTCCAACTTTATCTGTAAGTTGCTTGGGAGGACCTTTTTTTTTGTGATCCGATGGATTGTGCTTTTTCATCTTGCTTTTTTTGCTAACTTGTTTTCCCGTTTTTTTTTTTTTTTTTTTTTTTCTTTTGAAAAAATAGTGAACATGAAGTATGGGTCGCAGAGCCCTCCACCATGGACCAAGAACGACGTCAACATTGGCCATTATTTTTAAAGATACTCACATACACAAAAGCATAGAACAGCATAAAATATCACGATTAATTATTATAATAGAGCCATGGGTTTTTTTCTTCTTCAATTGATCATCCCATGGATACAAAAACGTATGAAGAAGGAAAAAAAAAGGCCGAAGCGGGAGTAGTTAGTTTGCTTACGAACATCACCATCATGGTTCCTGAGGCGGGTGTCCAAAAAAAGTTAAAAATACAAACGATGGTCCCATCGATGGTCTCTGTCAATATGAAAATAGTAGCAAAAGGCAGGTCCCATCGCGCCTATATCTTCACACTTGGGGTCCTAGGGTGTGTACTGGCCTACCACATCTCGGTTGAGCACCATGCGGGGGCGATGGCTGAGAAAGCAACCAACCCACCAGCACCGGACGTCAGGGGGGGGGGGGGTTCTTTGGTTGCGCTATGTTTTGTAAAAGTCATCGCATCGTTTCCAACTCTTCATCATCCGAAATTTGATGTTCTACTTCTGTCACGACCAAAGAAAGCTGACCTCGACATGGGTTCCAACCTTCATACGACTTTCGTGTATGCTCTTCCGTTGTTTATCGTTTATTTAAATGAGTCGGAAAGACATGATAATAGGGCGTGATGAGAGGGTTATTCGGTTTATTTTGGTTGAGGTGACGAGGTTGAGGGAATGAGAGTATTTATTCCTCATCCTTGGCCTCGTAGGCCTTCCAGTAGGAGCCAACGACGGGGAGCTTGCAGAAGAGATCGGTCTAGTATGAGAGAACACGAAACATAGGGCGGTTTAATTCTCAAGAAAGATAACTTTACATGGTCATGGACAATAAGGCTCCAAAGTGCCTGATGTTATTTTGTGTACCTTGGCTGGGGGAAGGCACTCGGCGATGAAGAGGACACCAGCACCGGCGGCGACACCGAAACGGGCAGCGCTACCAGCCCTATGAAGGTGCGATTATGAATATTGAGCAAGAAATGAATTAGTGGGACTTTTGTAGTTCCTCAAGTTATCCAATGTGATGGATATGCGCCATGTTGAACGTGACAAAATGTTCAGATACGCCAAAATCGGGTGAGTCGGGTTGAGGGCTATCCTTTTTGAAAATGCCGAACTCTGGTTCAGAGATCAGTTGTCGATTTCCGAGAAGTGGATGCCGTGTCCTCAGAAAAGTATGCTCTAATCCAATAACAGACCACGTCGAGCTGGCTGCAATGCAACCGTTCCTGAAATAATGCCACATCCTTGATCCGTGTATGTGTCCAGAGAGTACGCCTGAGTAGGAATTATACGATTCCTTGCAAGTTCCGGTGCTTCCGATGGGGGCGAATGTAGCGAGGATGAGCACGCAAGGAAGAGAGAAGGAGTGTGTTGTTTACGCTACCAGCGCATGACGTTCTCGGGGTTGGCGCCCAAGACGCGGACAGAGTGGGAGATGACACGGGGACCAGCCATTGTTTATGATTTGTAGGATGAGATGGGAGTGTTTGATGTGAAGAAAATTAGATTCAATCTTTTCTTCGGAGGTTGCGTTTCCCTCCTAGCTGCCCTCTGTAATTCATCCCACCCTCCGTAATGTCAATGCTCAAGAACACTCTCCGAACGGCAGCCACACAAACAAACCACGTTGTACGTAGTGGTGCTCAAAAGGCAAATATGTGTACGTGGTCCAGCTTCCACCTCGCCTCGCCTCGCCTGGCTGGCTGGTGGTTGGTCCTCCCTTCCCATCTTGAATGATTTGCATCCTTCACAATTCCTCATCCTTTTCTTCTTTCTTCTTTTCCTCCTCCTCCCTTTCCCATCCATCGCCTCCCCCTTCCCTTTCATCACCCATCTCTCCATCTGCATCACTCTTTTTTTTATTTTTTTATTTCTTTTCTTCATCCCCATCAACAAAACAAAATAAAAACCCAAAGAAGAGGTACTTTCAACAGAAACACGATTCTCGCGCACTTTTTTTTTTTTGGCATCATCTTCACGCCAGATCAGTGATGGGAGACCTCTACCCCTTTCCTCTCAGAAAACACGCGCAGTGCGGAATATTAGGCTTGTTCCTGCAGTAGACGTGAATTTTTTTATGGTCGTGTGGTGTGCGCGGTATGAATAGGATCTTGGCTTGGTGGACGTGCATCTTGCATGGCCCAGGGTTTCAAGATCAGATTACCTAAAACAAAAAAAAAAAAAACACGAGCATGCACACAAGCACGCATGCACAACAGACCATCCGCTCACATCTCATCTCATCAGCCAACACTACAGCACACTCACAATTGGACATGACTTCCAACCTACACTTTCTGACTTGTTAACCCTCCCCATCTTACAATCGTACCCCAATCAAAACCCCTTTCATCGCCAGTCAGGTGTCTTTCGACATCTCACAGCTGGCTCGTACTTGTGACACCCAATATTCTTGATCATTCTCGTTGGATGGGTGGCAGATTGTCCACCACATAGACCATTGATGGGGGGGGGGGAATGAGCTCCTATGGTTTTGCATGCAACAGGCAGAACGATGTCCATTGTCTCGTAAATTAACCTTTTTTTTTTTTTTTTTTTTTTTTCCAATCTTTTCCTTTTTCCTCTTTTCTTTCTTTTATCCTTTCCATCCATCCTTGCTCCATTCCTACCTTGCCTTCCAGGACCTTTCACATACCACGCTTCTTCCGATACGCTTTGTATATAGTTATTTGAAACGACTCGCAAGTTTTACTTCAACGCCCCAAACAACAACTACAAGCAACCATGACGACCCTGACCGATGTGAGCGATGTGGAGGGATGGATCCAGCACTTGATGCAGTGCAAGCAGCTCCCAGAAGCTGATATCAAGCGACTCTGTGAAAAGGTAATGCACGGCCTTGTTCCATGGAGAGATGACGGGACGACATAAGGACATAAGGACACAAGGACACTAGGGCACAAGGGCACAAGGACAGGGGGAACTAGACGACATTTAGGACAACAGGGGCCAAGGCGCCAAGGCGAATATCGCAGGCAAGGACAGGATAGAACAAATCTTTTGCTCTTTCAGCAGCAAATTGGTTTTGGGTCGGGTGACTCAATATCAGAGATCTTGTTTGGTCAAGGAATGGGGGGCTAGACACTCGCAAACAAAACAGCAACAAAAGATCGACTAGCAAAGGAGCATAGGCAAAACGCCACGACAATACGACAAAGCAAGACAAAAAGGACGTCTTAGAAGAACATCACCTTCAAACTGGCAGGAAACTCTATGGCAAAAAAAAAAAAAAAAACCCCCTGGATATGCTTGTCCCGAGTACTCACAAGTCTCTTGAAACAATAAAAATAATATACAGGCTCGCGAGATCTTGATGGAAGAGTCCAACGTCCAGCCTGTCCGTTGCCCTGTCACCGTCTGCGGTGATATTCACGGCCAATTTCACGACCTGATGGAGCTGTTCCGCATTGGAGGCAACTCGCCCGATACCAACTACCTGTTCATGGGAGACTACGTTGACCGTGGTTACTACTCAGTCGAGACTGTGACCTTGCTCGTTGCCCTCAAGGTCCGCTATAAGGACCGCGTCACCATCCTCCGTGGAAACCACGAGTCGCGCCAGATCACCCAGGTCTACGGTTTCTACGACGAGTGCTTGCGCAAATACGGAAACGCCAACGTTTGGAAGGCATTCACAGACCTCTTTGATTACTTGCCCCTGACCGCCTTGATCGAGGAGCAGGTACTTAATTTTTGATTTATATTTGGCATCTGTATTGTATAGATTGGGTACCTTCATTGGCTAATCACGCATCCCTGTTTTATCCCTCTTGCAGATCTTTTGTCTTCACGGAGGCCTTTCACCCTCCATTGACTCTTTGGACCACATCCGCTCTTTGGATCGCATTCAGGAAGTACCACACGAGGGACCCATGTGCGATCTGTTGTGGTCCGACCCCGATGATCGCTGTGGATGGGGCATTTCACCAAGAGGTGCCGGTTATACCTTTGGACAGGATGTTTCCGAGACTTTTAACCACAACAACGGCCTGACACTCATTGCTCGTGCCCATCAGCTGGTCATGGAGGTAAAAAAACAGACTAGATCTTATAGCTAGGTCGTTTATTCCCATGAGTTGATCTAGAGACTGACTTGCCGACTTTTTCCATTTGTAGGGCTACAACTGGAGCCAGGATCGAAACGTGGTGACCATTTTCAGTGCACCAAATTACTGCTACCGCTGCGGTAACCAGGCTGCCATCATGGAGATTGATGAGCACCTGAAGTACACTTTGTAAGTCCCGGGAACGTGCAACAAACACTACAACATTATCTTTGAGTATTTATCTAACAAACACCGTCTGTGTCTTGCTCAAATAGCCTCCAATTCGATCCCGCTCCTCGTCGTGGCGAGCCCCATGTCAGCCGTCATGTCCCCGACTACTTTTTGTAATCCGTCTTTTTTCTTGTACATTTTCCAATCGTAAGTGTTTTCTGGTCGTTGATATCAGGTTTGTTTGTAGTGGAAAGCACTTTTGTACTCACTATCTATCTGTCCATTCTTCCATGCCCTGTGAACAGGATTAATTTCCTCGCATACATCGCCATGACACCGTTTCCTTAGCCTTGTTTAGCACAGAACAAAAAAAACAATCAAGTCGCTTACATTACACTTTGCTTTTCACATACCTTGGCTCCTTTTCACCCTTTTCGTTTTTGTTCCTTTCCGACTTGATGCCGTGAAGAAACGCGGAGAAAGACTTCAACGGAGCATCAAGGGTGCTTTTCATGAAACGCGGTGAGACGATGAGCAACAGTCGGGCAAGAAAATTAGCGCGATCTGATTGGTCGAGACGCGACAGCGCAACCTTAATTCGTGTGGACACATCATGTAAATGTTTCCCACGAATGCATTTTTTTTTTCAACATCCTTTGTTCCCAATCAACAAAAAGAACACACAACATGAACACACTCCGCCTTCTCCACAGGCCACTTCACAGCTCTGTCTCAGCATCCAGAGGTCTCGGTGCCTCTGCCAGAAGGAGTGCCTTTTTCTCGACATGGAGTCCGACTTTTTCAAAGCAGGAGGACCAGCCATTTAACCACAACATGAGCAGCCGACTTAATGGCAAGAACGTGTTGATGTACGAGGAAATGAGGCCACCTTGTTCATTATATTACTGACAGGCAATGGGAAAATGGGAGACATGGATATTAAATCATATCTTTTTGCTTGTTGTACTAGCACTGGAGCCTCCTCAGGTATCGGAGAAGCCTGCGCTCGCCACTTCGCCCAAGCCGGATCGAACCTGGTAAGGAAATGGGATAACAAAGACAATTCTGAGAAAACAAATTATCAGCTCATCACAAAGGATAGGAAAATAATCACCGAGAAACTCACCCCCACCTTTGCCAACAAATCAAAACATGGTCTCTTAGCTCCTGGCTGCCCGCCGCAAAGATCGCCTCGAGGACTTGAAACAGGACTTGCTCAAGAAACACCCCCAGATCCAGATCAGAACCTTTGAGGTAGATGTCCGTGTCAGGGACAAAGTGCGCGCCACGGCCGCCACCTTTGGCGATGTGGATGTGTTGGTCAACAATGCGGGTAAAACAAGAAAAACTGCTCTCTAGGCAACGCCCAAGTAATAATGTTGATTAACCAACTATTTTTTTTTATCTGACCTCCCCCCACCCTCTCTGATTCACACTTGCATATAGGCCTCGTCATTGGTTTGGAGAAACTTGAAGATATCTCTGAGGACGCCATGGACACCATGATCGACACCAACGTCAAGGGCCTTGTCCATGTCACCCAAGCCGTCCTCCCCGGGATGCGTGCCCGGAACAAGGGCCACATCATCAACATTGGCTCGGTGGCGGGTCAGCAAGCCTACGGCAACGGATCTGTCTACTGTGCATCCAAGGCCGCGGTAGCCTCGATCACCAAGGCGTTGCTGTTTGAAACCATTGACACGGATATTCGCATCTCGGAGATCAACCCAGGCATGGTCGAGACCGAGTTCTCAGTCGTGCGGTTCAAGGGCGATCAGGGCAAAGCAAACGCAGTGTACCAAGGCGTCGAGCCCCTGACAGGTCACGATATTGCCGAGACGGTGGTGTTTGTGGCGGGACGGCCGCCACATGTGAATATTGCCGAGATGCTGGTGTTCCCGACGCACCAGGCGGCGGCGACGACTGTGTACCGTAAGCCCAAGCCATAGGTGGAAGAGAGGGGGGGGGGGGGTTTGCTGAGATTTATTAAACAGATATAAAGTACAGGATGCGCATGCGAATATTGTATGGATTTGGTTAGACGACACCAACCTTCCTTTTTTTTGGGATTGAGGTCGTGTAGTACACACAAATGCCTTCAGTCGTGATAAAACGGAACGAGGCGACAGGAAATCAAAGGCCATCCACTTGTTGACGAAACAATGTCCTACAGGTCCACCTTACGCATCTCTGCCAACGTCCGAACTCGCTCAAAGTACTTTTGCCTGGATCATGTTCTGTTCGCGTGAGGTCATCCTACTGCGAAAAGGCAATCATGCCGCTCAGTGTCCTGTCAGGGGTTCAATCCTCGGTGGTGAGTCAGTCGTACAACAAGCGATTCCTGAAATCTGCGATCGGCCCTGCTGCTCCGGTTTGACGGATGAACACAAAAGTGGCGCAATTGCCGTCGGGTGTGGATAGACGTGCTTCCATCTAGAGAACCGTCGTTAAAGGCATCGTCGAGTAAAAAGGCCGTCTCGGCGTGTAACTTTTGCCACGCAGCTCAAGCTCATTCAAATTCCGACAGTTTCGAGGCTGGCCAAGAAAGACCAAACTGTCCTTAGCTAGCGGCAGGCCAGGCCAGGCGGTCACGCTGAAGGCAAAGGACTTGAGGTTCAAGCATGTTGACAAGATGTCCCACAGCCGTTCGGAGGTTTTCCTGGGACATGTGACTGCATTCAATGTGGACAGTCTTCAATGACGCAGCATGGACCAGCAAGGCGCTACAGAATTCTGGGGTGAACTCTGCGATCGGAACGCGATAATGTGCAAGACGTGAGGACGCGCTATACAAACGTTTGTATACAATGAAATTTCGGATGGTGTCAAGTTTCGGGCAGCATTCTCTGGGGCTCGCCAAGAGTTCGGTAGAGGGGAGTTTTTCGGGCTTCTTGTGACCAGAGGCGTGGAATGGTCAAATAGAATGAATGAAACGAAACGGAATCGTTTGTGTGAATGACAAAAATTTGTGGCATTGTTTTTACTTGGCAAAATCAGCGATCTGTATTTGTCAGTCTACATGTTGACAAACGAAAAGTCTTCCAGAGTAACCATGCGCATGTGTAGCATGTTAAATACCCTCTCAAAGACCTTGTCTAGGACGGCTTTCTCCAGAACGGTCGAGTCTTCCTCCACGTTCACAAGTGTGTCGCACTTTTCGGTCCAGATGCCCTCAGCGATCTTCGCATACAGGTCGCGACCCAGTGGAGGATAGCTCACTAGTATTCTTGGGTATTTATAAATCGAACTGCGTGATTCGTAGTCTGAGGAACCTCCGCTTGCGGTATCCGGTATACCCCCCTCGTCCTTTTGTTCATCCTTTTCTTCCTCCTCCTCCTCCTGGCTTGACTGCCCGAGCAATACCTCCGAGATCCTCGCCATCAAACCATCAATGATGTAGGACCTGAACCCACGCAAAGAAAATTTCTGAAGATTGGGACAGTTCCAGGGCAGGTCACACACGGCTAGGATGTCCTTTTCATACATGTCCTGGTGTCTCCGATGCAGACGAAACGACACAAGTTGCGGGCACGACGACAGGATTCAACCGCCTTGGCGTAAACATGCGCCTTGAACTTGTCGTTCGTGTCAATGTGGACAGTCTCCAGGAACGCTGCATGGAGCAACATCGTGTCGCACATTCGGGATGCTCAGAAATTTCTGGATAGATCAGCTGAAATGATGCTGGCTCGGACATTGTATTCGGACGCGACTTGGACGTACAGTGACTCGAGATTCGGACACGCGCGGACAAACTGGAACAGACCACCATTGCCGCACCATTCATGGTCGAGGACCAACTCTGTGATAGTTTGAGCTGTAGGAGGGATGTGTCCGTTGGCTCCAGACCGTTCAACGAATTCAGCTTGAGTGGCTTGAGGCTGACAAGGTGCATAAGAGACTGGACGAGCCGATCGAGTTTCAGTGGACCACCTCCATTCATTTCAAGCCGCGTGATATGGCTGGGGATCCCCTGGAGAGTGAGCACCAAGGCCTCGTCATCTATCTGGTACCATAGACGGATCGCAAACGGCTCCAGTTGCAGGTTGTTAGATAGTAGGTCAATAACGATCGTAGGCTCCATAAACCCTCCGATGCTAAGCTCGCGAAGTCGAGATGGTCGAATCTTGACGGCCATGGGCGTCAGATACCAGCTTGGCGTATCGAACGTGATGACTGTAGTTTTGGATGGCAGACTCTGAGATCTTCAGTCGATTGTCTTCAGTCTCTATAAAGACCATCCACAACAAAGGCGTCAAGGCGTCGTGCCAAAGGCTATTGACACGAATGCGGGCGACAAGGTCCTTTGGACAGAACGTGTGCTCGTGTTCATTTTCGGATAAAGGCCCCCCACAGAGGCAGGTACCAGCCGGATATGTGGACGATCTCGGGGATATCGAGTGGACTCACTGTTGTTGTCGCCATTTTGAAGGAGAAAAAAATGTTGGATTTATTACATGTGACCAAGTGGCTGCGTCTGTCTCGATCATCGATATATGCTGATAGGCATTAAAAAATGATTTGAGTCGAACAAAGAAGCATCATTGGGACTTAGTTCCTTGTTGATGAATGCATAAACAGCGACCTAGCAAGTTGTTCCAGTTTTGAAATAAGATGTGAGTTGATACGTGGCAGATAAGAAATGGTGTATACCAATATCTTGGAATGAAAGGTTTCCACCTAACTTACATCTTAGAGTTGTTGTATCCTGACAGATAAGCGTCCTCCATGGCCGATTGAGTCACGGATGAATCTGTAAAAGGCAATGTTCTGTTAAACGTCGAGACTAAGCAAGATACAATCTGGACCTTCCCAATTGAAGGACACAACCGCTTATGTTACCAGATAGATCACTGAAAGACGATCCTACAGAATTTTGTGCACTGGACTTTCGAGAGTTGGGTCCTGATCGTTCAGGGCTCGTCCGCGTCACATTGCCATGAGCACCTAACACACAGCCACAAAATCGGATCATTTTGATGAGAATAATGTAAACATGTTGAACTTGGCAGCATATCACATCGATGAAGAACTTTACCGTCACGTCCCAAACCCCTAATCCGCCCTGGTCCAGCATACTGATCCAGAAACCGAATACCCCCACCCCCCTTATTCGACAGCCCTACACGATCCCCACGTCCGCCGTAACTACGTCCATGATCATCGTCCTCGCCCAAGTCACCATCGTCGTCATTATGGTTCAGGATCTCCTCCAGCGGCCGTGTCCCTAGATCTGCAAGCTCCTCATCCAGTTGGAAAGGCATCTTGTCGCCCAATGCCGTTCGACGCTGATATCCCGGAACTTCATTCCTTGAATCCGGTCGTTTCCCAGCCTCTGGCAGCACTCCCGATGCACTCGGTCCACCAATCGGTAGGAACGCCAACACGTCTTCCAAGTGCAACTGCTTGATCTGCTGCCGCAACGGCTCCGATTCGTCCTGACTCGTGACTTCATCGTCGTCGTCATCCTTATCGGTGCTGGTCTCTGTGTCGTTATCGTCTCCTGTCTTCAGAATACTCCGGTGCATATTGGTCGTCCGCTGGGTAGAGCCACCCATATTGCTCTGCAAAAAGCTACCCTGGTGGTTGTTGTTGACAATGCCATGAAGTGTCGTGTCCACGAATCCAAGTCCGAATCGTCCCTGAGATCCAGGAGGTGGTGCACCAGCGGCAAATGGAGACGATGCAGACGATCCTTGAAAAGGTGAGCGAGATATTGGGTAGCCTCCTGCTGCTCCACCTCCACGGGATAAGGAATCGTTAGACGACAGCTGATTAAAGAACGAAGTCTCTTCAAAGATCTGGGATACACTGTTGCTCTGAGAGTATGGTGTCGAGGCGGACGAAATTGTAGATGAGCGATCATTATCTTGGTATCCAGAATTCGAGTATACTGGCTGCTCCATCCCACCGTGTAGAGAACGAATCGAGGTTTGCGAGCGAGGCGAGGTTCTGGAGCTGGTCTGAACCCCATATTGATAATTTGATTGCTTATATGCCTGTTCCAGGAAACCAGACTTTTGAAGTGAGGCAGACAAGGTGCCGTGGTGGAATGGATGTGCTGGTTCCTGTACATGTTGCGGACCTAACTCGTCACGTGGTGATGTGGCGCCTTGCAGCTGCTGCATAATCGAGTTGGTCACGCTAGTCGCTCGTCTTTCTCGGTCATGCGACGCAATGCCGAAGAGCTGTGACTCACGTGTGGAGCGCGGCTGCGATGGTGCTGGTCCTGCTCCTGGTCCTGCCGCGTTACTCGAACCTCCTGCTGCACGGGATGAAAGGATCGTCGAACTATAGTTGGATTCCGTATTTCTGATCGAGGGTGAAGGCGACGACGGTTGGACAGGTCGAATAGTGGATGCTGAAGAGGACATGGAGGGTGGACGACCTCCTCCTCCCCCTCCTGCAGAGAAGGCAGGGAATGTGGAGATACTACCAGAGAGAGATGGGCTCGCCTGTGCTTTGCTTTGAGCAGCGCTTTCTGGATTTGTGTTGGTTGACGTGGTGGTTGTGGGGAGTGAAACGCCACTGCCACCAACGGTGCCACTGGGAACTCCAACAGGCTGGCCTGTTTCTCCAGTGAACGGTAATATTGGCGATGTTGCAACTTCTCGGGACATAGTGCGCACTGGAGGAGCTGGGCGAGAAATTGACGATGTTGAAGCTTGGCGACTCATAGCGGTCTCAGACTGGAGTACGTGTTGTTGTTGTTGTTGTTGTTGTTGTTGTTGTTGCTCTCCAATGCGATGCAAGTCTTGCAGCTGTGTCTGATAAAGAACTGTGGCGTGTTGAATCAGAAACTTGACGGGCACGTTTCCAAGTTGCCTTGACACCGCGTTCCCTAATACGTAGCCCGTGAGAAATGTAGGATGTTAGCGTTAGGATAGTACCCGTCTAGAAGCAGAGAGGAGTGGATTAGTCAATAGTGAGAACATTACAGTCAACCAGAGTGGGCTTGGTCTGGCCTATGATCTGCCAAAGGGTCTTTTCCATGGCTTCAGACCACACCACCTATGTTCACGAACCAAGATGCTCGGAGTGGTTAGGTATGTGAAATGAAGTGTCCAGGTGCTTGCTGTGGTTTCATTCCATGTAGTTACAGGCTGAGTGTCGATGTAGCCCTCGGGCCGTGGGTAAGGAAGTCTGATGATGACATGAACAGGCTCGTCAGGTGTATCCATGGTGAAGGTGAGATGTAAGGGAGATGGGAATTTGTGTGTTCGATATTTGAGGGGGGCAGAGCACATTGACGGCTTCCCAGGCACACCCGTGACTTTGAAGTTACTGCACAACCATAAGCTTTGTGCTTGTTTCCGAACAGATAATTTATCCTATGAACAGACAACCACGGCAAGGTCGATATTCCCTGGAGACCCCCACCATCGCTTGTCGGTACAGGAGTCTGTCCAAAAGATATGCGATCCAGCAAAGTCGCGTCGAACCTGCGGCAAAGCCTATGTAGGTGCGGTATTCTGAGAGACAGTCACAAGGGTAAACAATTTTTTTTTTCTTTTTTTCTGTGAAGACCACTTTGACACATTCGACCATTCACCTTCTTCAGTCATCGTCACTCGCCAAACCTCGGATATTATTGATACCTTCCAACAATCCTCCTTACACTTTACCACCGCTAACACCAAACACATATAATTTCATCATGGATTTGTTCCGCATGCTCGGAGGAGGCGCACGCTTCGACAAGAGACGGTTCAAGGAGGATATCGAGGTCTTTCAGGTATTGTCTTGGTTTCCTCTTTGTAGTCTGCTACCTTCCAGGACAAGCGCTGTATACGCTCAGAATCACCATTTAACAACAGAAATTTCAACCAACGTCGTCACTGGAAATAGCCCAAAGCTGCCTCCACAGGCCTGAACGCCGATGCCGAAGCTGCCTTGGCGACCGAGCTCGACTTTTTCAAGAACAAGAAGCCGGTGGTCAAGAAGGCTCCTGCACCCAAGAAAGCTGCCAAGAAAAAAGGTAATGTGCTGACCTTACTGTGGACCTTATAGAGATGTGCACGTTATCGTTTCGTTATTCTTTTTTTTTTTCACTCACATCATGTTTTGTGCTTATTGCTACAATAGCAGACAGCGACGGTGATAGCGAGGATGAGGATGAAGACGAGAGCGGCGAGAGCAGTGGCGAGGACCAGACACATGAGGGCGATGATGAATCTGAGGATGACAGTGATAGCGAAGGCAGCAATGACGATGAAGAAGAAGAGGAGCAGGAAGAGGCAGTCGGCTTTGAGTCCAAAGAGCAGCTTGCCTTGTTCCGCAGCCACCTCAAGATCAGAGTCTACGGAACAGATATCCCCAACCCCTTCAAATCCTTTGACGGACTCGCCAAACAATACCAGCTTGAGCAATACCTCCAGCGCAACATCGCAGCTTCTGGATTCAAGAAGCCAACACCTATCCAGATGCAGGCCATCCCTGTCATTCTTCACGTATGTCCTCAAGACTCTTTGGGCAATGGATATTATGAAGAAACTTTTTGAACGTATATCGGTTTACTAACGTTCTTTGATCTGCTCCTGTTACACAACTTTTAGGGACGTGATATCATGGCTATGGCCCCCACTGGTTCAGGAAAGACCATGGCCTTTGTGTTGCCCATTCTTCACGACCTGAAGGGACCCGAGAAAGTTGGATACAGAGCCGTCGTCATTTCCCCTACTCGCGAGTTGGCCACTCAGGTACAGCGATAGCGAACAATTTCGACTTGAGAAACAACTATCGTTTGCCACCGTTTACTGACCATTACCATGTCGATATAGATTTTCAACCAAATCAAGAAGCTGAGCGTCGGCAAAAAGTTCAAGATCTGCATGCTGACCAAGGCAACTGCCGCTACCCAGGGACAGGCACCACATCTCCGCCAGAAATACGACATCCTCATCAGTACCCCTCTGCGCCTTGTTCACGCCATCCAGCAGGAGAAGATGGAGCTCGGACAGTATGTCTTGTATACTGTTTGCGTTTGGAAACTGTCAGCTAATTGAATTTCCTGAACACTAACCTGGTATTGCCTTTATTCGATAGTGTTCGCCATTTAATTCTGGATGAGGCTGATAAGTTGCTGGAACAAGGATTCTTGGAACAGACCGATGAGATCTTCGCAGCATGTTCGCACCCCTCGCTCCAGAAGTCGCTCTTCAGTGCCACCCTTCCCTCAGGAGTCGAAGCCCTCGCCAACACTTTTATGCGCTCGCCCATCCGCATTGTCATTGGATCCAAGAACGCAGCAACAGAGACCATCAATCAGAAACTGGTCTACTGTGGTTCAGAGGAAGGAAAACTGATTGCGATGCGCCAACAGATCCAGGGCGGACTCAAGCCACCCGTGCTGATTTTCGTGCAGAGCATCGAGCGTGCCAAGGAGTTGTTCCACGAACTGATTTACGATGGTATCCACGTGGATGTGATCCACTCGGAGCGTACCAAGGCGCAGCGTGACAAGATTGTTGAAGGATTCCGTCAGGGCAAAGTCTGGGTGCTGATCGCCACTGAGCTGATGGCTCGTGGTGTGGATTTCAAGGGCGTCAACCTGGTCATCAACTACGATTTCCCACAGACGGTGCAGTCTTATATCCATCGTATTGGTCGTACTGGTCGTGCTGGCCGTGCTGGTGAGGCCATTACTTACTTTACCAACGAGGATCAGACATATCTGAAGAGCATTGTCAACGTTATGCGGGAATCTGGATGTGAGGTCGCGGACTGGATGTTGGCCATGAAGAAGCCAAGGTAAGGAAGACTACTTCGAAGATGTGATATTCAAAGGAAAGCATCATTCTAATAACATGTATGTCTGTCCAACTTTCTTTTATTGCCGCTAATAGCCAAAACGAAAAGAAGAACTTGAGACAGAGACCCTTAGGACGCAGCACGATCAACACCATGTCGTCATACGACAAGAAGAAGATTGCGCACAAGAGAGACATGATTGCCAACAGCAAGAAGCGCAAGGCCGGCGGATCAGGGCCTGGACCTGCTGGAGCTGGCGCATCAAAAAAGAAGTCTAAGAGCAAGGAGGACTCGAAGGCGTAATGGGATTTCGTCCTCTGTTACACCGAAGCAAAAAATATATATCTCGCACATAGAACTACCCCACCTTTTAGCATTTCCAATTCTGCATCTTACTAAATCATTCATCCAACACCTGGAAATTATTATTGTACATATGTCACGCTTATTTGCGGTTGGTTCGCGTTGTTGGAAACTGATGTTCCTGTCCGTGCATTTCGACCTCGAATGAGAACAGGGCTCAGAACACTTGCGTTGCCCCAACGCGGCTGTTCTCTTCTGTTCACGGCGTTCATATGAAAAAATTAAAATTTCTTGTGCGACGGATGAGCTGAGGGAGAGTGTTGGCAAAGCAAAGAGCAAAGTAGACTTCAGGGCAAAGGCATCTTGTGCACAGTGTTCGCAAATCAAACCCGAATAACGACTGGGCCCCCAATTCCTTTCTTCGTTTCCATATTTCCCATCATTTATCCCTTTTGCACGTTGAGTTCGCTCTACAGCACGACCAAAACACGCAGGTGGGCAGTAAATCGTCAAGGTGCAGATGATCGAAAAATGCGCAGTGAAATTTAGATTGCTTCGCATTAGATTTCAAATTCGTCAGCCTCTTCGCAGCAACTTTGACGTTTTTTGCCTCTGCTATAGGATATTATATCTAAAGCTACCGATTTCCACGAAGGCTGCCATTTTCCTCAGAGTTTTCCTCTCCTATTGGAGGAAAGCGCTTAATTGAGGGTTTGAGGAAAGCACAATTTATAATAAAAGAAAACCAGAACTATCGGCTCGTCAAACTAGCACGAGCCGCTTGTTAAGCAAGTACAGATCTGCTGGTTTTTTTTTTTTTTTTTTTTTTTTTTTTTTTTAATAAATATGTGAAAGGCGACTACATTGATGATTACAAAAAGCCACATGGCCACATCTCAAGTATTTTCGTGCATCAAGCTGGTTTTAATAAAGGCGTGTTAATATTCTTCTATAAATCTTATGTCCTGCGACTCTTGAAACAGTGGCCGAGCTTTAATGTATCCGATCGAGTTGCCAGCCAAGTTCAAAGTGGCCAGAGATGAGTTCGTCTCGAGTGCCTCAGCCATCGCCAGCGCACCAATGTCTCGAACCAAGTTGTACCCCAAGTGTAAAGTGGCCAGAGTGGAGTTGATTTTGAGTGCTTCAGACAGTGCCAGAGCTCCTCTGTCCCCAATTGAGTTGCGCCACAAGTTCAAAGTGGTCAGAGTCGAGTTGGTCCTGAGTGCCTCAGAGAGCGCCAGAGCTCCATCATCTCCTATACTGTTGTGCGGCAGGTCCAAAGTGGTCAGAGTCGAGTTGATCTTGAGTGCCTCAGAAAGTGCCAGAGCCCCCTTGTCTCCGATTGAGTTGCCCCACAAGTCCAAAGTGGTCAAAACAGAGTTTGTCTTGAGTCCAACAGATAGTGCCAAAGCTCCATTGGCTCTGATCGAGTTCTTCTGTAGGTACAAAGTGGTCAGAGTCGAATTGGTCTTGAGTGCCTCAGATAGTGTCAGAGCTCCGTTGGACCCGATCAAGTTGCCCCACAAGTCCAAAGTGGTCAGAGTCGAGTTAGTCTTGAGTGCCTCAAACAGCGCCTGAGATCCATTGTCTCCAATCAAGTTGTTCTGTAAGTCCAAAGTGGTCAGTGCTGAGTTGGTCTTGAGTGCCTCAGCCAGTGCAAGAGCTCCACTGCATCCGATCGAGTTGCCAGCCAAGCTCAGATTGGCCAAAGCTGAGTTGGTCTTGAGTGCCTCAGCGATCACCAGAGCACCATTGTCTTGAATCAAGTTGTACCCCAAGTTCAAAGCGGTCAGAGTCGAGTCAGTCTTGATTGCCTCGGCCAGTGCCTCAGCTTCATTTTCTCTGAATAAGGTTCTCCGCAGGTCCAAAGTAGTCAAAATTGAGTTGGTCTTGCGTGCCTCAGAAAATTCCGTGGTGATTGTGTCCTTAATCTTGTTGGATCGCAAGTCCAAATTGGCCAGAGTCGAATTGGTCTTGAATGCCTCGGAAAATGCCAGAAGTCCTTGGTACCAGATCGAGTTGATGTACATCTCCAATGTGGTCAGAGTCGAGTTGGTCTTGAGTGCCTCAGCCAGCGCCAGAGCTCCGACATGCCCAATCTTGTTGCCGGTCAAGTCCAAAGTTGTCAGAGTCGAGTTTGTCTTGAGTGCCTCGGCCAGTGCCAGAGCTCCCTTGTCTTCAATCGAGCTGAACCCCAAGCTCAGAGTGGTCAGTGTTGAGTTGGTCTTGAGTGCCTCAGCCAGTGCCAGAGCTCCATTGCCTTCAATCGAGTTGTACCACAAGTTCATATTGGTCAGAGTTGAGTTGGTCTTGAGTGCCTCAGCCAGTGCCAGACCTCCATTGCCTTCAATCGAGTTGTCTTGTAAGTTCAAAGTGGTCAGAGTCGAGTTGGTCTTGAGTGCCTCAGCCAGCGCCAGAGCTCCGACATCTCCAATCTTGTTGTCGGTCAAGGCCAAAGTGGTCAGAGTCGAGTTGGTCTTGAGTGCCTCAGCCAGTGCCAGACCTCCATTGCCTTCAATCGAGTTGTCTTGTAAGTTCAAAGTGGTCAGAGTCGAGTTGGACTTGAGTGCCTCAGCCAGTGCCAGAGCTCCATTGCTTTCAATCTTGTTGCCTTTTAAGTCCAAAGTGGTCAGAGTTGAGTTGGTCTTGAGTGCTTCAGCCAGTGCCAAAGCTCCATTGCTTTCAATCGAGTTGCCTTGTAAGTCCAAAGTGGTCAGAGACGAGTTGGTCTTGAGTGCTTCAGCCAGTGCCAGAGCTCCATCGCTTTCAATTGAGTTGTCAGCCAAGCTCAAAGTGGTAAGTGCTGAGTTGGCCTTGAGTGCCTCAGCCAGCGCCAGAGCTCCATTGCCTTCAATCAAGTTGCCTCTTAAGTCCAACGTGGTCAGAGTCGAGTTGGTCCTGAGTGCCTCATCCAGTGCCTCAGCCAGTGCCAGACCTCCAGTGTCCTCAATTGAGTTACGCCATAAGTTCAAAACAATCAGAGTCGAGTTGGACTTGAGTGCCTCAGCCAGCGCCAGAGCCCCGACATCTCCAATCTTGTTGCCAGTCAAGGCCAAAGTGGTCAGAGTCGAGTTTGTCTTGAGTGCCTCGGCCAGTGCCAGAGCCCCCTTGTCTTCAATCGAGCTGAACCCCAAGTTCAGAGTGGTCAGTGTTGAGTTGGTCTTGAGTGCCTCAGCCAGTGCCAGAGCTCCATTGCCTCCAATCGAGTTGTACCTCAAGTCCAGATTGGTCAGAGTTGAGTTGGTCTTGAGTACCTCAGCCAGTGCCAGAGCTCCGTTGCTTTCAATCGAGTTGTCTTGTAAGTTCAAAGTGGTCAGAGTCGAGTTGGACTTGAGTGCCTCAGTCAGCGCCAGAGCTCCGACGTCTCCTATCTTGTTGTTGCTGCTGCCCCGCAAATCCAAAGTAGCCACAGAGTTAATCTTGAGTCTCTCCAGTGCTTGAGCTCTGCTGGATCCGAGCTGTGACATTGCAGGCATGGCATCAATAATGATAGAGCCTGAGAAATAAAAAGGATAGGTTTAAGAGTGGCAGAAGATGGAAACAAAAGTCATAAAACGATGGATGTGAATGGAAGATGGGGAATCGAGAATTTCGAGATCCATCCCATCGCGCATGTGAAGAAGGAATAATTTTGGTCCTGACTCTGGATAGGGCGAAGCACAAACAGTCCATCCAAACATCTTTATCGGGATTAACACCCATTTCAACTTTTTTTTTTTTTGGTGGTTTTGTATTTCACAAACAAATAAACAACTAGTTGCATAAGGTCTGATAGTTTTATTGGACAAGGTTTTTTAGCATGGCCAGGCCATGTTTGGTGTTTTGAGGGTATTTAAATCAAAGGGAGAGCAGATATGGTTTAGGGTAGAGCACAATTGCTACAAAATTTCGTCTGCCCTTTTTTGGGGAGGGGTGTGACGATTTCAGTGCACAAATGGGATATCTTGCTAAGAAAGCTCGTAGAGCAGTACCGAGGTTTTCGACGTAACAAAATAAAACCTTAAATATGGGCCTATGGCTGGTTATTTATTCGGAAGGGCACGCAAAGGGGTCAACGGCGATCTAACTATGACAGACCATTATTTTCCAAGTTGCGGATAGTGGGCTTGTTGATCTGCACTTTAGTGTATCATTAGATTCGACTGAAAGTACCGCGATATGGCATGTGGGATGCGTGCACTGGTGGAATGACGAATTGCTGTGATTGTCTGGGCAAGGATAGGGGGTAGGGCACTACACTATTTTTCCAGAATACCAAAGATTTGTCCACGGGCGTATTCTGGGGCCAAGCCTTTTGGCGATGTCAATGTACTTTTTCAATCCGTATAAAATACCAGGCATGGTGATCGCCCATATTCAGGTTTTTATTTCGCTACGCTTATAGACTGTGTACTGGTCTGCCCGACTTTCATGTGACAGTTTGTGAACGGATGAGGAGATGGTGAGGACGGGGATGAGGATCCGGGTTTAGCCGCATTAGTGGCAGCAATAACGCTCGGCTCTTGTTCCACACCAAGCAAGGCAGCTATGTTATTGTTGAATCGAGGTGTGAGATGTACAAAAAAAAGTGTATTAGAATTTGTCCTGGCACTTTCCACCGTGCTTTTTTTTTTTTTTTTTTTTTTTATTAGGGCAGACCGAAGAAATAGAGACTTTACCATGCTGCGGCGTTGTTGTCCTCCAGAGGGACGGCTGCACTCTGGGCCACGCCGACAATGGCGAGGGCAGCAAGGACGACGACGGTGAACTTCATGGTGAGCTTTGTGAGAAGGGAAGGATGATGAATAAGTTGAAGGCGAGGATACCTCTCTACCTATTTACGTATGGAAACCCAGCACAAACGACTAACTTGAGGGTTTCGCGTCTTGCGAATGCAGTACCGGTGCCATTGGTGGAATGTAAGCCGCGCATGTACGTACCATATTTTTCTATTACATTCACATCTGTCGAACGGCTCTCAACAGCCAAAGCAAACTAATAACGCCCACGACTGACTTTCATGCACATTGCGGGTGCATGTAAACAACAGCCACGGAGTGAGAAAAGGTATTGCATGTGGTCAGACGATGTTCCTGCATGAAAAGTAAAGAAGAGATACAGAGGATGCATATAGTATCGCATATGAGCGACGCCCGCCCTCCCAGTTTCCAGAAAGTCTTGGCAGATACAGGTACAAAGACAAACAGGCCTAGTGCTTTGAGAGATGGCGGCTAGTGCAAATGTAGGCATAGATGAGCGGAATATTTCAAGGAATGGCGTGGGATAGGAATAAAATATTTTTCGAAATCCCTGTTAGATTGGTATGATACCCACTGTTCGCCGGTCACGTCTCAAGCAAAAAAAAAACTCCCCCATGGCGTCGTCAGAGCAAATTGGTCCTCTTGCCTTTCAAAAATTCAAAACCGAGGATGGTTCGCCTCTCCATAGCCTTCCGACTCATCTCTGCGCAGAAACAAAAGAGCGATACCTCCTGTGGACCGATATTAAGTACGCCTTCCAGGGCAGCGACAACTTAAAAGCCAGCTCGGGTACAAGCATTTTCTTTACAATTGATGCCGATGGTGAATTGTACGTTCTTTTATTGAAAAAAAGCATTCGAGTTACTGTGGAATGATGTTAAGTTGTAGTTGGCTAACTTGCTCCCGGCACTGAATGCAGGCACCGCCCTTTGCGCATCCAATATAATGCAGATGATCTTCGAACTATCCAAAAGGGCCAAACAGACGAGCTCCAAAATGGCCAGGGAGCCTCTCAGGACCAGTCATTCGACGAGACTGTACCTTCCCTCAAATATCTACTCGACGCCTGCCTGTATCACTACAACCGTATGAAGTCTATTACTGACAGCAACAGAGATCCCTTTCGGCAGGCAGTAGCCAACGCTCGATATTACCATTCAATACTCGTGGAAGAAATCGAGAGATTAAATCACGCTGGAGTAAGGGTTCTAGTGCATAGGAAAGATGGAGGGCAGGTAATGGAAGCTCCACGACCTCCAACAAAAAATGCCAGAGTGGGACTACCGTAATATATGCGTCAACACGTTGCATGAGACATTCTCGCGAACGGACTATGCAACATCTTCATTACTCCTCGTTCTGCCATCCTATCTCGACGCCTGGGACAACTCGGACTCATCAACGCACCAGTTTCGTCTCCACTTCCTGTGTGACAATATGATGCGAAACAACGCACAGGGGAATCTGCCTCAGCATGTCTACCTCTCCAATCACCCTGGATACGGCCTCAAGCGGCCAGAAGAATTCTTTCAGAAGTACGGTGATTACATTCTGAGAGTGCTGCTGATGGTCAAGCACGGCTACTCTGACGAATACTATGACATTCTCTCGCTGGACACTCTCAAGATCCTACGGAACTGTGATGCCAATATCGTAGGAAGTTGTCTCACCATGAATATTGAGCCTCTCGTTGACAGAGCCATCTCTTAATTTCAGAAACTGTCTCCGCCAAAGTGGAGAAAGATCTCGGACTGAGTACAAGACATAGTTGGATGATCAAATCGAACTTATATGTGCCAGACGGTTATAATGCAGAAGGAAATATAAGCCGGTCTGTCGATGGCACGTTGACCTACTGGAAGTGTGAGAAATATTGGAACCAAAGTCTGTCAATGCAGTCTCTGGAAACACCTGAAAAAGTTCGTTCTCGGTCACGAAGGTCAAGTTGACATGCAAGAAGCAACAATCAGAGTCGATCTGGGGGTCTATAACCGAGGCAGACCAATTTCACACTATTCTTGCTGATGTCCACAACACATTCCAGGTTTGCATCAAGCTGCGCTGGAACGCTACACGGTCAGACGTGAAGAAGCTTTGTTCAGACCTAGACAAGTGAGGAATACAAGTCCTGGAACTCGACAGCATCACACTCGACTTCATCCTCAGGACTGTGATCAATATAGGAACCTGTTCAGCGCTCTTTCGTTACATCACACTTCTGAATTACCCCCACCCCCATCCCCAGGAACGGTGTATTTACCTTGCGCAATATTTGCTGCAGCTCGGAAAATCACCAGCACGATCGTCTTACGTTTGGGAGGATATTTTATCCGGCCCGCACTCGTTCCGCGACTTGGTATCCACAGCTCGAGATCCTTCAGGTTGGAACAGAGCAGCAACAGAGTTACAGTCAACACTAGAGAAGCATGGATCCCCCTCCCCCCTCCCCCCCTCCCGAGATATACATGGTCACCATGTACAGCGATCGCTGAAATGCTGTATTTGATTGGAAGAGTGCTGCAATTGTCAAGCTTTACTCGAAAGACATGGTCTGCCCGCAAGGCGTACTTTCCGCGGGATCGATACGGATACTAGGAGTGCACCTTCACTCTCTTGATTTTGACCAAGAGTTCTTCAGCTCTATGCAAGCCATCACTGAGTTGCAGGATCTCTATGTCTCATACAATGGACACGACATAATTTACCACGTGGAGCATACTGTGAGGATATGGCACAAGTCTTCGAGTCCTTTCCGCCTCACTCTGCTCGATCGCATGATACCCGAGGTCGAATTGTAGCCCAGCTCGCAAGCGGAAAAAGCGGCAGGAACGACCCCGTGATGGTGCATTCGATCTTCATGAAAGTGACAACAGCTCATTGTTCTATCAACAACAACAACACTTGGATGTGCTCATGGACATTGTATTCACGCAATGGGACTGTGACCATGTCTTTTCCAAGATATCCGACTACTCCATATTATTCCTGGACCTAGCCACACGACAACATCCTTTGGTATTGACCTTGTTTATGTTAGATGTTTCTCAGCTCTCTCATGCCAGCATTTCTTCTGTCCGAGAGGTTCTGCGTCAATCTGATCTTGTGCATCTTCATGTTGTGTGCATTGCTGTCGACTCCCAGTCCGAATCCATCGCCCAAGTCCTTGGTTCCGTTCAGTGGACTACACTCAAGCCTCTGGTTTTCGCAGGGAACAACATCACGGCGTGGATTGACTAGTGGCGGTCCCCCGCTGCGCCTTGATTACAGTTTTATCACAAACCGATCTCGACCTGCTCCATAGAATCTTGGGCCTTTGCGTGCTGCAGGAGCTCCATGTCGAATGCTCCCCCTTCGACCCCAGACTGTCCGATCTTGTTGCCAAGATGCTCGATTCCGTGCACTGGAGCACACTCGAGCGCCTGCGTCTCACTAGTGACAACATCGATGAATGGATCCAGTTCCTGACTAAAGTCGATACACCAAGACTCAAGGCTCTCAACATCTGTGGAGTGGACCAGGTACAACAAGAACTCATCCACTCGAGTGTGCTATTTGTGGAACGACTGATCGACATGAATCTGCTTTTGAAGCTGTACTTACTAGACGTCCACCTGCAGGATCAGCACAACTGGGTTATTCTTGTTGAGAAGATTCACCCTTCCATGCTGGGGAAAGTATGTTTCGGGGGGAGTAGCTACGACCAGCTTATGTCTACCCAGGATGCAGTGGATCTCTATTTCTCAAGAGGAGGCAATGGAAGAAAGAACAGCGGGTGGACGATTCTGAAGATGATGATTCAGTGAAAGATGATTAATAGGAAGAACTAGTGGAGGGAAGAAACAAGTGGCATGATTGAGGAGTGAAATAAAGAAACCAAGAATAAGAGAGAAATGTGGGTAGTTGAGAAAGAAATGTGGGTCCAATATTCACATCTCCTGACTTTTATTACTATAGAACCATGACGTAGGAGTAGGACGAGGGTGAGTAGTACAGTATGGTGCAAAACTGTCCGAGTGTGGACTATCTCCGGATCCGTAGTCAGCCTGAAGCATGCATGTTTCGGGTTGGCGATGAACACTAACCGACCATGGCTTCCGACGACACAAAATATCAGCCACGATCCCTCTCACATACTTGATGCTTCTGAACCAGCAAAAGAGACACGCGCTTAGACTCAAGTATAAATTAGACCTCTCGGGCAAGTGTGGCAGGTCGCTCGCAATGTAGGCAGCAATGAGAACGATCACCAGGTAGTTGCTGTAGAACCGCGCATGAACTTGTCGACTTGCATGGAGGCCATGATCAAAAAATGTCCAGGCGAGAATCGTCACATACGTGAAGATAGTGAAGATAGTGAAGTATCGAGCGATCTGGTAGAATGCCATGAATTTTTATTATTATTATTATTTTTTTGATAGAGGAATACGCTGAGCAATGAAGTATGGAAGGATCGACAAGTTGGTGGACTAAACTTGACTTGGACTAAACTTATTGGACTGATGAGACAGTCAGGGCAATGGGGGTTGGGAGAACAAAGAGTGAGGACGCAGAAGCAGAAGCAAAAAAAAAAAAAGTATAAAAGTGTACAAAGTGGATGTTACATGACCGGAAGAGGATACCGAAGACTCGAAATGTCGCATTGATACGCTGCATCCACTTGTCAAGATCATATGTCTTGTCGTCGACTTTACTGTTACCACAAAGCGCAACATTCGTCTGCTTTTTTTCCTCCGAGGTACCAAAATTTATGAAGTGATTTTTTCTCAAATGACGAATAACTAAAACACACACACATATATATATATACACACACACACAGCGCCTGCCTTTCAGCTACTCAATCCTGTGGGAGGGTTCTATTCTCTGCACCAACACCACGATTGCCTTCACCACAAGCGCCAGTCCGAACCCGAAGTTGAGGCGCCGCAGTACAGGTCGGCAGAATGGGTCCGTCCATTTTGTAAACAGAGCTGTGGAAGGTTCGCCGTCGAACACCACTGTCCTCGTCTGGCTTGTAATTATCGTAATACTTTCGCTCCCATGGCTCTCGAAGCCCTCGAGTGAGACTGTCGTCGGGCGAATCACCACGTCATACAGGAGGTCGACTGCTACAAAGATGCACCAAAAGCTAGCCACGAACGTGTACAGGCTCAGAAACATATGGGCCATCTCGGACAAGTCGCTCACAGCGTAGACGGTGATGAGGACAATCGCCAGGTAGTCGCTGTAGAACAGGGCCAAGAATCGTTCGTCCTGGGTGTTGATCATGCTCACGGCGATATCATAGAGGAGGATGGCCACAAACATGCCGAGGTTGAAGATTCGAGCAATCTGGTAGTAAGCCATGACTTTTGAATATTGCAAAGTGGACGTGCGAGATGGCGTAGGCAACAAAGTGAGGAGAGGACGAAGGAGAGAGAGAGAGAGAGAGAGAGAGAGAGAGAGAAGGTGGGGAAAACATGACTTTATATAAATATAAACAAAAAAAGGTCAATGCGAGTGCGGTTAAGTGGAAATACGATGTCAACATGCATCGCATTCATTGCCAAGACCTTATTGCTACTTGGATGACATCACTGCTGTGACAAATACGCGACACTCGCTTGGATACTCGTGTTTCTCCGAGGAATCAAATAAATTGAATATGAAAGTGGACAATCCCCGAATATGTGGTGGTCAGCCTGAGGTGTGTGTATCAGAATTGGGCGGGTAAGACCAGCGGACCATAGATTCTGAAGATGTACACGATTTTTGTCGCCATATGGATTAGCCTCATCCAGCATGCGATAATGTAAACAAGGTCAGGTGTACATGGGTCTTCTCGGGCAAGACGCTCATAATGTAGAAGGCGATGAGGACGATTGTCAGGTAGCCGACGTAGAACTGGGCCAAAAACTTGTCGTCTTGGACGGA
The DNA here is from genome assembly GCA_000739165.1 of Podila verticillata NRRL 6337. Lineage (NCBI taxonomy): Eukaryota > Fungi > Mortierellomycota > Mortierellomycetes > Mortierellales > Mortierellaceae > Podila > Podila verticillata. Next base: position 3,323,781 of record KN042417.1, on the reverse strand, counting down.
AGCCATGTACATAGCGATATCCCAGATATGGAAGATTTCATATGGTGAGATTAAGGTATCGGGCAATGTTGTACAATGCCATGTGTCTTTGGTAACTGTATGTTACAAATATTCCAAGTGAAGACGATGGAAGAACGGCAAAGTGGAGGGCTATGGAGCGAACCCGGCTTGAAAAGCCTGTTGGACTTGCGGATGGTAACAAACAGCAATGATTTTTTGTTATTGGCAGACGGTGGGAATGAGTGTTACACAATCGGAAGGGGACGCCGAAGGTCAATTTTCTTCTAAGCACTGTGCCGCTCGCCAAAATCGAGATTTTTCTTTTGTTGACTTTCACAGCACAAAATAACTGGGTACTTGGTAAGGCACGAAACTTCACCTACTCAAACTCCTATACGTCCAGCTAAAACGGCCGATGTACCCAAAAAAAAAAAAAAAAAAAAAAAAAAAAAGTTCTTGCATTGGCAACTATTATTATTATATTTGACAAAAAAATGTTACATAACAACGACCAGGACAACCATCACGGCAGCAAACACCGTCTTGAGAACCGAACCTCGGATCGATCTGGCCGCATTACTCAGATCCAGTCGCGAGAGCCCAAACATGGGCACAGTGCCGTATCCGGGCGCACCATTACCGCCAGCCACACTATTGCCTCCAGCCGCTGGCGCGGCTCCCGCAGGAGTGGCAGGTTCACCGCGTCCAGGAGGTCCACCTTTAGCGTTGCCCTGTTGCGGTTGCTTTACATGAGGCTGATGGACGGGTTTGTTGTTATTGATCTCCTTTGATTTCGTGTCCTTCTTTTCCGACCCTTTATCTTTCATGCCTTTATCCTTCCGCCCTGCGTTCTTATCATCCTCGGTCTCCTCCATCACGCCAATACTATCGACTGCCTTGCCGTTCCTGCCCTTCTTGTGCTTCTTGGCGCCGATCAGACCACTCTCTTGTGAATTGTCGGCATTGTCGGCGAAGTACACATCGTCATCTTCATCTTCATCGTCATCTTCATCGTCATCGTCATCGTCATCGTCCTCGACGGGGAAAATGCCGTCATCCAGGTCAAAGATCATGCTCATGTCCTCTTGGGTAACGAAACCGATATCAGCGGCGTTCTCGACCTTGTCGACTTTTTTGTCCTTGTGCATCTTCTTGTCATCGACTTGGGCCACAGGAGCTTCCGGCGGGCGCTGGGGATCAGCAAGAGGAGCCACTGGAGTAGCACCAACGACGGCAACAGGGATCGGAGCAGGAGCGGCAGGAATCTGACGCTTCTCCAGAGCGTTAATCTTGTCCTTCTTCCGCTGCTTTGACTTTGTGTGGTTGTTGTTCTTCTTGCCCTTTTTTTCCGCTTTTTTGTCCTTCTTGCCTTTGTTTTCCTTCTTGGCCTTTTTCTTTTGTTTGCCCTTGCTTTTCTTTTCCTTCTTCGTATCGATTGTGGTGCCCTTATCCTCCTCGCTCTTTTCTCGATCCGATGCTTGAGCCACCTTCCGATTCAAGACAATCTCCGGTGCCAGCAACTCAAAGAACGCGTCCGCGCCCTGGTGCTCTGTGTCCTTGATTTCTTCTGGCGTGGGCGGGTGGCGCAATGCACTCAGGGGCAGGTCCTGGTCCGTCGAAGCGATCGCCGCCTGATGGTCCGTAATAGCTTGCAAGTTCTCCTGCGGGATATCGTCACTGATGTTGTAATCACTATTCTCGGGGTCGAGCAGGCCAGCGGCTTCTTCCATCTCGAGCTTGAGCAGCACTTCACGCAGGCTGGAGAAGGGTCGGCGGTGGGCCTTGGTGGTCCGATGGAGCTTCGTTTTCTTCTTGGTCTCCTTTTTCTTGTCGACGTTATCGTCCTGGTGGCTATCGTCCTTGTCGGATGCCTTTTCGACTGTACTGTTTTCTATATCGTCTTTGTTCTTGGGCTGACAGCTTTTTTCTTCGTCGTCGTTTTCTTCATCGTCGCTTTCGTGGTTGTTTCTTTCTTTCTCTTCGGCCTTGAAAGTGCCCCGGGCAAGCGCTTGGTGCTGTGTCGAGACAAAGTTGCCGTCGTCGTCCAGCACCACGCGATCGCTATCCTGTGGCGACACCTTGCTCTCCTTGTGCGCACCTTCCTTCTGCTCCTCGGTGCCTTCATCATCATCATCATCATCATCATCAGGCACAGGTGCCTTGTCGCCATCGGCGGGACCATCAGGTCCCTCATCCTCGGTCGGCTCGTCCTCCTCCCGATCCCCCTTGAGCCTATCTTTAGGATGGTGCTCGCCCGTCTTCTTCCCTTCCTCCTCTTCCTCGTCTTCAGTGTCGTTGTCGGTCGTGTCTTTGGTCTTCTTCTCTTTCTCCTCTTCCTCGTCTTCGGTGTCGTTGTCGGTCGTGTCTTTGGTCTTCTTCTCTTTCTCCTCTTCCTCGTCTTCAGTGTCGTTGTCGGTCGTGTCTTCGGTGTTCTTCTCTTCCTCCTCTTCCTCGTCTTCGGTCTCGTTGTCGGTCGTGTCTTTGGTCTTCTTCTTGTCGTCTTCGAGGTCCTTCTTGTCATCGTCCGCAGGCGAGGGCCGCTTTTGGCGGTCTTGTTCTCTCGGGTTGGAAGGAGATGTGGTCTCGATCGGCATTCTCAAAACGGGTGTGGGTGCTTCATGTTGATCGTCGACTTGTGTACGAAAGATAATGCCAAGCGTGGGTGTGGTACCGCCAAAGAGATCGTCAATGGCGTTGGATATCGGGATCGCGGTTGGTAACAGGAACGAGCCATCATGGACGCTCTTGGCGGCGTCACCAATGGCCTTGATAATGGTCTGGGTGGGTGCCGCGATATTAGGAGCCACCGTTAGGATTTGAACAGGGACGGCTGGATTGACAGGGTCCTTAATACCCTTGGCAGTGTCTTCGACTGTCTTCTCGGCCTCTGTGGCAGCGGAATGGACACGTTCGGGGGCAGGGACCGTGGCTGTTGGAGTCGTGATTACTGGAGCCGTATCGATAGTACCGTCGATATCCTTGTCAGAGCCCTTATTCCTGGTTTCACCATCAACCGTCTCGGCGACAGGTGTCTGAAAGGGCGTCACTGGTGCGATGGTCGGGAGAACGTTCGCGTGACTTCCTTCAACGTTCTTGACCACGCCCTCAGTCTTCTTGCCGATCTCGGTGACGACTAGTGGAGCAAGTGCAGTCTTGGTGGGTGAGAGATTCACCTTGGCCTTGTCTTTTCCGTTTTTGTCGGTGGCGTTTTCGTTCTCAAGTGGTTTCAGGATCTCTGGAGGCGGGCTTTCGACGGTTTTTGGGGTGGTAGGCTCAGAGGCAGGGATGGCGAGTGGTGGTGGGATGACTGGTGGTGGAGCGATGGGAGCGATGCTAGTGACGGGTGGCTGTGGCTGTGGCGTAGATATTAGGATCGGAGGTTTGACTTCTATAGATGTATTCGAGATAGAGTACACTAAGTAAGTTAGTAGCTCCTTCTTTTGGGTCTCTCGTGCTGCCAATGTTCTAGTCCGTTGTTTTCTGCCACAAAGCAGACACTTACCTTTGACGGGTTTAGGAGGTTGAACAACAACGGGCAGTATCGAGTGCTGGAAGGTTGGTTGCAATGGCGGCGGAGGAGGTGGGTCTGGTGAAGGTGCAGGACGACGCCATGGGACGCCGGTTTGTGCAATAGGCATAGGAGGTGCGGTCAGTGTTGGAATTAAGGTCTAGGAATCGGCAACTCTTTCAGTGGCAGTTGCTTACCCTGTGCGGCATTTGCATTCCTGATGAGTACTTTTTCCTTTTTTTGCCCGCGGTGACGATGGCGACGACCCTTGTGTGCCACCTTTAGCGCACCCATGCGAGCGCCTTTCTTCTGGTTCTTCTTCCTCTTGTTCTTCTTGACATGCGACATGGTTGAAGTTTCATTGTCTGTACTTTGTGATGGCGACTTCAGCGCAGTAGCCTCCTGTTTAATGACGCCTTCCCAGACCTGGATCGAGTACTCTTTGGAGCTCGGGGGATTTACTGCTGCCTCTATGAGCTCTTCCTCAAACGCCTCCTGTGGTTGCCGGTGTTGCTCTTCCTCAGGTGAAAGCCGCACACGCAGCGCTTCACTCTGATGGCTCGCCCGAGATGAGGCGGCGAGGAGTATGAGGGCTGTTCCCACCAGAAGGCAGAGCCGGGCTCGATTCTTGTTTGCCATGGACTATTACAGCTATGTTCCTGTTGTTATAGTTGTTTTTTCCTTGTCTCTCGAGGGGTTGTTGGATGGCGTGGGAGAAGGAAATAGGGATGAAGATGATGGGAAATGAGGAGACAAGGGTGGTTGGAAGCAGATATAACAAAATGAAAATCAATGAAATGGAAGAAAGGAAAAGAAGAGAGCGGAAGCAGGACGAAGCACTTCCACAACTGTACAGGCACTCGAAAGTCGGAAATGATGAAGGGGAGAAGACCAGCACAAAAGGCAGGAAAACGATAAAAAAAAAAAAAAAAAAAAAAAAAAGAGAGTAGACACGAGGATTTCGAGGGGTAATGGATGAATAGAGGAAATATAAAATACAGCGGAATGTCATTTTCAGGGGAAAGGGAAGAGAAGGTAGAATATCAAACCAACAAGGGAACAAAGACGCGTTCACGTTCCACATCGCAATTTGTACTCGATTAATTTTTGCCGATAGACAAAACGCACGAAAATGCTTTTGTGCGACCCCACCTCAAGTCGATCCGCGCAACTTCATTGCGTGCACACAAGAGTCATTGATGGTTCTGCTTGTTGTAAAGAGAATGCCACGAATGTTTGCCACTCGTAGATTTTTTCATTTTTTGCTGCCCACAAATACCACCCAGGCCCATAGTCTCCAAACAGTTTTGCTCGGCCAATCTTTTTTTATTATTATTTGGTTTATTTGAGAAAGAAAAATGAGAAAAACAGCAATTAATGGGATAATAGTTTCTAAGATGGTAGATAGTGAAATCAATGGCTCAAGAAACTTGCTTGAACCAACGGGGAAAATGTCGTGAGTGGTGATGCGTATGTGTGGATTTTCTTTTGATGGGAGGGTACTTTTGCTAGCCATGACTTCATGGCAGTGGCGATTCGGGCCTAGATCCAGGCGCTGCCCGAGTGTCGATCGATCCCAGACGGGGCCCACTTGGTGGTGCTGGCGGAGGTGTGTAACTCGTGTTGAGATGGCTGCTCAGCTTTGGCGACGATGTGTACTGGCGATTCGGCGTGTGTACCATGGCGGGCGGTGTCAGTGTCGACATCCGGTCGGGCACTCCGTAGGGTGAGTTGGGGTGGTACTGCGATGCTCGCTGGCGTCCTATCGTACCTCCGGGCGCGGGTGCATGCATGTTCAGCAGTGGGATCGAGTCCATGCCCGGGTTCTGGAATGGACCTCCGTCCGTCAAAGAGTATCCGCCTGCAGATCCTGACGAGCCATTGGTCGTATGGCGAGAGGCAAAGGGCAGAGAACTATCACTGGTCTGGCGCGAGTTGGAACTCTCGTCTGACATCTCTTCCTCGCGCACTTGACTCATCCAATCCTCACCAGAGTCCGAGACCAAGAACTGTGGAGTAGGAAGGCCTGCCAGTATGGCTGCCTTCATCCGGCGCTCTTTCTCCCACTCGCCCCAGCGCTTCATGATGATGTGCGAACTATCGAACTGACCTTCCTTGCCACCGTGGTCGGCGCCTGCAACTTCTCCGGCAACCAAACGGGTCTGACCCCAACTGAAATCGTCGAAATGCCAGTAGGCGTAGGCGGGCAGCACAAAGTTCCAGACAAAGATCGAACACAGGTAGACCATCATCCAGCCGACATAGACCATCTTGCGCGAGGTCATCACGATCAACACAGCAGGCAGACCCAGAATGGCGGCCAGAAGCAACAGAGGAACAGTGGTGTCGGGAATTGAATCGTCGTGGGAGATAGCGCGGTAGATCGAGATCGCGACTAGGTAGATTGTGAACGAGATAGCAGCAGGCAAGACGACGGTTCCGACCAACTCCATGAAAATAACAAACTGCATCGAGAAACAGAAGGTACCACACAAATCGCGGACCAGGACCAGTTCCATCAGATTATGAATCGTAGAGTTGATCCAGCGACGACGTTGGGACAAAAGAATCTTGAAGGTGTCAGGAACAACAGTCTTGCAGATGGCCTGGGGAACAAACATCATCTTGCGCTTGGGGAAAGTGCGCAACATGAGAGTACTGAGATAGCGATCCTCACCGAGCAACAGCAAATTCTTCTTGTGCAGAGTGTCGACAACGTTCTCTGAGTAGTGCTCTACGATATCGGGGTTAGCCAGGATAGGCACCCAGTAGCCGTTGGGACCCTTGGGCGCCTTGATGCGGTACATACAGAAACAGCCGGGCAAGCAGGTGACACCTCCAAACATGGACTCGAAGGCTTTGGACATGTGATGCGAGATGTAGTACTCAAAGACTTGAATCATGGTCACCCACGAGTCGGTTTTGTTAGCAATCTTGGTCTCTCCACAGAGACCCATGATCTCGTGGTCGTGGGCCATGGCAGCAATCATACGGGACAGAGAGTCGGGATAGACCTTGGTATCAGCATCCACCTAGATGGTTGACAAAAGGCAAAACAGTGTTAGAAGCAGCTCGCAAAAGATACTTTTTTTGTCTCGGGCCGAAAGAAGGAGAGGCTTACCATGAGAACAATCTCATAACGATCAGCAGCAACACCGGTAACACGCCAGATAGTATTGAACAGCTCGTACTCGAAGGAGGTCATGCGCTCGTCAAACATAACGTGCTGCAAGAAACCCATGAGAATAATCTGAGAGTCACGCTTTCCACGGTTACCAGGCTTGGGCAAGTTCTGCTCAGTGGGACCTCCAACCTTAACAATGACACACATGGGGACACGCTTCTGGAGCTGCTTGTTGGGCACAGTCTCGTCGTCGTACTTGTAGAAACCGGCATAGACCTTAGCCATGTTGTGACGCTTGGTACCGTCTGCAATGGCCACATATGAGTGAGCAATAACGTCGTCGCGGGGCACCAAATCATCCTGCATCATAGACAAACAGATATCGGGGGTCGACATATTGTTACCGGCACCAATAATCATACCGTCACAAATGACGACAATCAACTTGTGCGAGTTGGGGTAGTCAGTCGTCGCAATCGAGTCCAAAGTGGTACGAAGTCCATCAATACCCTCAGAGTAACAGGTAACCAAGGACATGGTGTGGATCAGAGGGAAGTTGAAGGGCTGGAAGGACACTGGAGGCTGTTGGATAACATGAGGCGAAACAGGCATGGGGCAATTGGTGGACTGGGCGGCAGTCGATGACGAGGTGGACGAGCGGCGCGAAATGTTGCGGGGTCCACCAAAGCTGGCAATGCTCGAGGGACGCATGGGGTTGGGCAGTGGTGGGGGCGAAGGTGGCGGGGTTCCGTTCGGTCCAAGATTCTGGTTCAGGTACGAGCCGCGGTTCAAAGAAGTGCCGGAGGCTGACAAGAAGGCGGGGTTAATGCCTGGAGAACCTGGTGGGGTGTATGGCTTGAGAACGCTCGAGGGGCGGTTAAAGGTCGAGATGGGCCTGGCATTGGGAGGTGCCAATGAAGGGGTTCCAAGACCGCTGCTAGTTCCAGGGTTGGCTGTCGTGGGGGTGAAGCGCGAGGTGGTTGGGAAGAAGGTTTGACGCTTGGTGGCAAAGGCGGGGCGGTTGATGTCGGAACTCCATGCCTCAATTTGCTCCGCGCGCTTCATGCGGTCCTGGTACGTTTCGTTGTCAAAGCCTCCGAGACGATGGCTCAGGAACCAACCAAAGAAGACGGCCAAAAAGAACTTGATGAACACGACGCCCAGAATAATAACCAGAGAGACAATGGTGATCACGTCCGAGGCCATGCAGCCGATCGTCTTGGAATCCATAGCTCCCACGCGGGCAATCTGCTTCAGACAAGTGCCAACGCCGGTCATCTTCTTTTGCACAAATAAAAACGAGAGGTCACGGCGAAGAGTGATTGAACCGTTGCGGAGTGAAGCGATGGTCTCGTCCACCGCAAAATCTTGCTTGATCCACTTGAGAATGTCAGCGTCGTAGACATCACCGTCGTAAGCAAACAAGTTGCGGTCCGGGTTGGTGATGTTGCCCCAGGTGTAGTAGGCTGGAGCGTTGTACAGACTCTTGAGGTTGTTCCAGCTCTCTCTGTCGGCAGCAGGCGTGTGACAGGCAGTTCCAGTTGCAGCTCCAGTCTTGTCGGTCGTTGATCCTGGTGGAGTACTTCCGTCAATCGCGCGCATAACACAAGGGAAGATGTACTGGGCCTGGTTATCGGTGGGAGCAGCGGGGGTACTGCGGGTGATCAGACCCTCGCAGGCGCTGGCGGGATCCTGAAACAAGAACGACGCATCCATGCCCTTGGCCGGAGCGCCGTTATCATTCATGATGTCGATCTTTTCGCTCGAAATATCCTTGTTCAAAGCTGGATGCAGCCAGACAGGCTCGCCGTTGCCACTGTCCTGGGCATTGAAGTAGTAGCCCATGCCGTTGACAATGACGTCCTGCTGTCTTGATCCTGCAACGAACTTTCCACTTTGCTCATCCTGACACAATGCCTGCTGCAGACCAAAGGTCAAGAAGGCTACCGCCAACACCATTAACACGATCAACGAGACCAGAGCAATCTTTTCACGCCATGCGCGCTGAATCTCTGCCGTGTGCATTCCTACCAAGGAGAACACAAAGAAAACATAAAGAGACATATGTGTCAATAATACAGACGAGTGATGATATACTTCCAGGTCTCTTAGGCTGTCACTTACCACACTTGTTGAGAATCGCCGCTGGGAAACAGCAAGTGACGGCATTGTAGTAGATGATCCATTTGGAAGGCCACTCGCGCTTTTCCTTTTTGAGAGGGTTCTTGAGGTTTTTGATGTCGGCGATTGTTTTGCGCTTAGGCTGCGACTTGGACTTGCTACGCGTCTGACCTGGTTTCTCGATCTCACGGCCCAAGACACTTTTGCCGCGACGAACACCTCCAGCTGCACGGCCCGTAGGCGTTCCTGTAGGGTTGTTGCCGGTTGTGGATGCCTGGACTTTGATGTGTGAGCCGTCCAAGTTCTGTGTCACATTGCGGTAAAAGTATTGTGGATGGTTCTTGTCGATGCGCTCGCGCTCTGGACGCACAAGCGACTTTTGGCGCCGAAAGTTAGGGTTAGGCCGGCGAGTGTCGATGGTGAGGGAAGGGCCACCGGACTGCCGCCGGTTGAGAGGTTCCTCGTATGTTACTGACGGGTTCTCCAGGTCCTGATACGCCGACTCCATGATGTAGGTCGAGTGTGAAATAGGCGTATGGGTTGTTCGTTGTTGTTCGTTGCTTGATCCGTTGCGAGGACTGTATTATAGATGGGTCGCGAGAATGAGAAGGTGCGACGAGGGGAGAAAACTAGTTGGGGAACAGAGGCAAGTAATGAATGATGAAGGAAGTGGGATATGACGAGGAGGAAAAAAGAGAAAGGAGACGATGGTTAGTCAAGAGCAACACAACAACAAGATCGATGAAGGAGATAGTCGTTGAAGGGAAAGGGAGAGGAAAATAAAACAAAACATAGAAAAAAATGATGGCAACGTTTCAAAGAGTGATTGCCATTTCGCTTCCAGACATAGTAGTGATGAGTCAAGATGAAGAAAACGGGAATGAACAATAAAGACGGAAGAGTGGATGGGAATGAAGAAAACAGGTGGCAGGTAAACCGACCAACAAGGTAAACCTGTTGCCGGGTGGAAGCAGAACAATTAATAAGAACAAGAGCGAAAAGCGAATGCCTGCAAACCATCGAATATTTGCCGTTCATATTCGAGATGCCAGACACACACACACACACACACACACACACACACACACATACGCACACGCACACATCCGTCGCATCGAAAGAAGGAAGGAAGGGGAGGGAAGGGAAGAGAAGGAAGGCACCATTAGGACCCATTCTTTGTCAACACTCCCGCCGTACTTCCAACCCATTGGTTGGAGTGGATAATTCTCATCATGTGTCGCCGATGGCTCCGTTCATGGGTGCATGGTGTGCGTTGGTTGCTCTCTGCGTTTCTGTCCACCAAGAACATAGTCGAAAGAGAAGGGGTCTCAGGAAGCCATGGAACAACGGATAATCGGGATCCCCAATGCCCTGGATGAAAAGACTTGCAGTGTTGGGACTGCGTGTAGACAGGTGTAGACAGGGTGTGGACAAGATAGCTGTGCTGTGTGCTTAGGAAGCAGACTCACTGGTTTACAGAGGACAAAGCAGACTGTCACCGTCGATGTTTCTAGAGCTGTCTTTCTCACTCACTCACTCTCTCTCTGCGTGTGTCTGTCTGTCTCTGTCCCTTGAAGGTCGCCAGTTAATACAAGAACATGGACAGGCAGAACAGGAATATGAAAGAATAGAGAGGCGAAAACAAGGGAAAACGAAATATATAAAAGAACGCGAGATCAGGTGCGAACTGGAAAAAGCAGAAGTGTAAATGGATTTTGGATGGGTGTGTTGCCACGCCGGAAGGGAAGAGAAGGTGAGCAAAAACAAGAGACCCAAAGAAAATAAACACGCACACCCAGGAATGATTGGAATACGAGCAACTGCTCGTGTGGGGAGGGGCGTGCAATGTGCGATTGTGTGTGGTGTGTGAGTGGCCTGTGTCCTGAGCACAGACAGGTACGTGCAGAATGAGAGGGAGACGAGTGGGTTTAGCCTCGCTGTTGTCTCTTGTCCAATCTTTTACCCAGGAACTAACACGGAGGTGCGTATATGTTGTGTGTGTGTGTATGTGTGTGCCCCTCGCCTTTGCAATGGTGTCTTTCTTTCTCTTTTTCTCTCTCTTTCTCTCTCTCTCTCTCTCTCTCTTTTGCGATCTCCTGCTGTATGGTGCTCCTGCTGTTTTGCCTCTTGATATTTGGCTGGTTGGGAATCCAAGGAGGACCACGCCCGCTCAATACAAGACAAAAATAAAAAAGGGAGCCAGGAGGTTGTACACGATACACAACGCAATTGCCAATGGGCAATGAGTAACATGTGCAGTAGGTAATATAATCTCAAAAGGTGCTTTGTCCAGCACGGGAGGCAAGAAAAAAAAAAGGGAGAGAGAACAAGAAAAAGGAACCTGGCACGTTATAAACGATAGCCGATCGCGATCCAGGTTATAATTGCATTCACTCAAAGTGTGCGTGTGCGATCCCCTGTCGGTACCCCGGTGTTTAGCCAACCCAAACCCAGTCTGGGGCCATTCGGTCCCCCTGCTCCGATTGCTCATTGTCGCCGTGCCCGGACATAATTATTTTTCTCTTCAACCCAAAAGAAACAACGCAAAAAACAAGAGTGGAGTGGAATGGGCGAATGATGTGATAAGCATTTGAGCTGAAGTTCAAACTTTTTTCTCTCTACCCTTTCTTACCTTTGGATCTGTTCAGGTAAGGAAATTAACAGGAAGGAAAATGACAGGAAGCAAGGCCCTATACCATGGGGGGAAGGATGATGAGCAAGAGAAAGAGAGAAAGAGAAAGAGAAAGAGAAAGAAAGAGAACGAACGAGAGTGAAGTGGAGGTGAGTATTGGGTGGACCTCGCTGGGTAATATGAAAAACCTTTCCCCCCCCCTCCCAATGGAGCCATGAACCCCCCTGTCCTGTCCTGTCCTGCTCATGTCGGTGTAAAAATATCGCAGACGGCGATGAATAGAGCCGACCAGCACAAAGGGTCTCTTAAGCCCGTGCAAAAGAGTGATGTGGCAAAGAAAAAGGTAGGCCACCTTTGCACTTTGCTTTGGTCAAGGCTGTTGTGATGGTCAGGCAGACTGGCTGTTAGTCAGACCGACAAGTAATGTGATCCCTTTTTTTGATGAAGAGGGGCAAGTGATCATGCCCGAGAAAACGTGAAAGAGAGAGGTAGCCCACCATTGCATCAGTAATAAAAATAGGGATGCTGAGGCAACAGGGAGGGGACAAGGGAGGAGTGGGATGGAGGATGCAGAGATGCAAGTAAAAACGAGGTGTAAAACCCGGACACGGAATGCACAAGCGCCACCAGGGATCATATCAAGCTACGGTGGGCTGTGGATGGATGGAATGATGGCGGTACCTAAGATCGATCCGAAGGCTGAAGTGATAAGGTTGACGCGTATCCAGGTAGGGCAGGGCACAGTATGTCGGTGTGTTGGATCGTGGGTATGAAACGGAATTGGTGAAAGAGAGCAATTGTTCGTCAGGACTGGATCAAAGGTGTATGAAGTGTCAGAGTGAGCGAGTGAGTGTCCGAGTAGGCGTGGTGTGAGAGTAACGTAAGTGTGTAAGGTGGTGTGTGAGTGGGGAAATGTAGATCAAAAGCACACGAAACCCGAGTTTGTTGAAAAAGAGTGGATGAATGAAAAGAAGAAGAAGGAAGGGAAGAAAAAGAAAAAGAACTCAAATAAAGAAACAGTGGACAGGGCAGGGGACACTGTGGAATTAAAAAAATTAAAAAATAAAAGTGATATTATTATCCGCCACGGCTCTCGACTTTCATTCCTTCACACTTTCTTTTTTCTGAGTGTTTTTGAACTTTGTTCAGATTGGTAACAAATGGCTGGAAATGAAAATAAAAAACATAAAATGAATGATGTGCAAAAAGAGATGTGCTTCTCTCTCTCTTTCTCTCTTTCTCTCGCATAAGGAGTGGGAGCACAGGAAGAAGAAAGAAGAAGAAGCGGGATTATAAATGAGCGATAAGATGCAACCTCACCGTTCGTCTTCTATTCTCTTTCTTCTCTGCCATTCATTCCTCACTTATTTTTAGGGGGGGGGGGGGATGAGGATGAGACTGGGGCATGAGAAGGATGCATAAGCAGTGCAAGTTGGGTGCAAGATGGGAGATGAGGTAGTGCAAAACACTGCAAAGTCATGAAGCCCGGAACAAATTATTTTTCAGAGGGCCATGCTCCATATGGCCTACATCCATCCTCTGCAAACTCTCCATCTCGAATGCACAACCAAAAAAAGCGCCAGGGGCATGATGTCACCTTTGGCCTTTGGTCCACGCTTCGAGCCAAACACACCACACACAACGTTGTCAGAATGACATCGACTAACACTACACCCTGTTGACGTTGATGTTGGTTGGTCATACATCCTCGCATGTACATGTACATGTACAGTACACACGTATCCCCTGTGGTGGCGAGGAATAGAAAGAAATGTCTGTGCAAAGATGAACTAGGGAATGCAGGGTGCTATGCCATGGGGACATTCTTACCTTTTTATACAAACAAACAAGTTGACAATGACAATGCAGGAAGAATATTAATTGTTGCTATGGACAGAAAACACAAACGGAACGAAAAGACAAGGACATGATGTTAGTTAAGGGATAGACCAAGGAATGGTACTTTATATGTTACAACTCTTTAGCATAGCCAGCTTCTTTTTAAATAGGTGGATGAGTGGGGATAGGTGGATGGACAGATGTATCAAGTAAGGAGGACCCTAGTTGACCATAGCCATGGATATCCAGAAATGAATCAAAGGAGGTAAAGGTTTGTTTGGCGCCACAGGCAATAAAAAGCACAAATACACACACAAACACAGACACGCACAATCATGCATGCCATCAAAGCGCGAAAGAAAATAGCATCTCGGCAAGAGGGATAACCGCCACTATGGTACGCGCACCCATCGCCCAAGAGTGAGAGATGGGATAACTAAATTTTCCAAGTTGAAACTCTTTGGCTGGCATGCATTCGCAACAGACATATTGAAGAAAAGGCAGACCATGCCAATTTCGTGCGTCCGTTGAGTAATAAATTAGATATTCATCAAGGTAGCATTTCAAGGTGGGGATATTAGGACCTTGTCCTCGCATCGTTGGAACGCACTGGCACACCGTAGGTAAGGAAGAGAAGCCAAAGCCCACACATACACATACACATACACATACACACACACACACACATACATATATATACACCGGAATAACAAGATACTTTTCAGGGATAAGGAGATGTGTATCCATGGGTCGCTATGCACCTTTGGCTGGCTAACAAAAAACAGCATAACTCTCCATGTTGCGCTCAAAAAAAAAAAAAAAAAAAGAGATTGCTGATATAAAAGATCGCATACATTTAGACAGAGTTAATTATATATAACATCGACATAAAAGGAGGAGAGCACTGCGAAAACACGCAAAGAAAAAGACACACACACACACAGACACACAAACACGCACGCACGCACGTCAAAGTCTCCGTTAATCCAAGGGGAAGGGCATCCTGTACAAGGACCCCGCTCCAAGGGAAGTAATAAGATAGAACGAAAAAAAAAGGGAAAAAAAAAAAGAGCCAAATAACAATTATGTGTGCCCATGGAAACAACCTCCCAAAAGGCAAAGGGGGAAGCAACTTGGCGAACAGAAAGAGACGGAACTAGAAAAGGTGTGGGCCATGTTAAAGACCGAGTATTGACCATTGAAGATGTACGGAGCAAATTGGTCGAGGGTAGGGGCAAAAAAGTGGACGCAAAATGGACCAGGATTGGATGAGACGGGAGATAAGTGGCGTGCGGTGATGAATTGACGGATTTGCCTACCAGGAGGGGATATCTCAAATGAGAGACTTGCGCAAAGGTCAAGAAAATAAATGGAAGAGAGATGGGAGGTAAGGAAGTGCGCCATGGAACGAGGGCAGGCAAGTGTTGGATGGCGAAATCTCCAATGCAATTCAACAGAGGTAGATCAGGAAG